>CM062818.1:1370331447-1370931447 GCA_031772625.1 Pinus tabuliformis
GACCACAAGGGTAGAATTGTCATTGACGTTGGGCAGACTTGTCATTGAAAGTTCAAAATTATGGAAGAGTAAAAAACCTCAAGAGAAAAATTCATGATATTATATATCTTGAGAAAGGGTTCATAAGCTTATATATCTTGATAAAGGGTGTACACCTGCTATAAACACTTGTAGGGATACACAATTAGCATAACCAGTGCTTGAAATTAAATCTATACAGAAAATACTTACACTATCAAGACTAGCCACTTACATTATTCTACCATCTCTAAAGCCTCATACTATCATGGTTGGCCACTCATGAACCTAATCACATAAACAAAATTGGTCGAGAGAATTTAATGAGTTGAATAAAAGAAAATTGATCTTAATAAAGTTTGCATACATAAGTATTTATCCTAAGAAAGTAAACCTCTATAAGTCAGCTCTCCCAAAACGACATGTCCAAATTTCATGCGTGACATAACTGTTGGAGAATGTAGTAGGGAATTTATTGATTCAATTCTCCTTAACCTTGATAAAATCTTGTGAAATTATGTTATATTCTTATTATTCTTAATTAGATTCTTTTCATCAAACAATTATCAAGAGCATAAACAATAGAGATAATGGACACAAATATAGGCTCCAAGCCATGGAAAACCCCTCCAAGGGGAAAACCCAGAAAAGCCTCTTCTATTCTTATAAAATCCACTTCAAATGAGAAAAACAAGACCTAATGAGATAAAAGCTGCCTCTATTTGTAGGCTTTCCATGAGGTCACATATTTTTCTTTAGGCCGACTTATCACTGGCAGGGATGAATTGTGCTAGAAGGCTAATAAGGAATTTCTAGACTCAAAATAATATCCTTTACATGTTACATATTGCCAAATAGGGTCTTATAAAATTGAGAAGGATTTTATTGACTCAATACAAATATTATTTTGACATGAAAAACCCTAGGAGCATGAAATGCATGCTTCACCCAAATGACCAATAAAATGACGCATGAAACCCATGCTTAAAAATAATATTTTTCTTTCTTATTTTATTGTAACATAAGATATACATAGTGACATGAGTACAATGACAATTATGAAGATCGAAACTAGTTACATTTTCCAACACTCCCTCTTAACTAGGGATGTATTCATAATTATACACTTGGTACAAGGATATTCTCAAACTGAAGAGTTCTCATAAGAAGAGTCAGGTTGGTAAGCCATCTTTAAGCATCAACATCACGACCAACATTGTCAACATAGTAAGGCCTTAACTTGACAAGCTCTTTTCATATCAAAGCATAATGCTGGGAGGATTTACGTGAGATATCACACTACCTCTTCTAGGTACATACCTCATCCAGATATTCACTAGGTATGTCCTTTTAGGACTATCCTTATCTTGGATTCCCAATCCTCAAAGAATATCTGTCCTCTTAGACAACTCTTGCCTTGGATACTTTTCCTATCCTCAAATAGTTTCGGTCAACAAGAATAGTTCTTATCTTGGATTCTTTATCCTTAAGGAATATTAATCTTAGATGCCTATGCAATCCTCCATCCACCATTCTCTCTCCATGGCCTTCAATTAGACATATAATTGTTAGTCCTAGACTAGTGCATGACACATGAAGAAGAGAATACAAATGTGATGTTCATCATCACTCCCTCTCAACCAACGAGGAGATCCTTATTCCCTCTTGATCTGGGAATTGATCCTTGCTCCTTTTCCATTATTCAAGGAGAATTCTCCCTCTAAATCATAAAGGAGATTCTTTCACTTCCTTTTTAATTGGGAAGTTATAATCACAAGATTTATAACTTGTCTACATAAATGTATCAACTATCAATTCTTCATGGGGATAGTTGCATGGATCCTTCTTTCTTTGTATCTCATTATATTGAGATTCTTTCTTCCTGGATGTTTTGGAACCATCTTCTTTTTCTAGTCTTGTTTCAAGATTCAGGCCATCACCCATTCATATCACTTTCCTTTAGATATCATCAATGAAGGCATTATATTAAGCCTATCAAAATAGAGTTAACCATAACTCCATATAAACATGAAAGTGAACATCAAGTTATCTTATTATATGCTACCTATCAATACCAAGATGATAATATAAACATCTTGAATACATAATCCTTTAGGGATTACCAAAACCATTCACTCAATCCATATTTCCTTTGAATCGAGTTCAATACCAACAGTTGAACTTGTGTCAATTGTCATTATGCGTTTCTGCAATATTCTAGGTAGAAAAAAAAATATGTTAACTAGGTAAACAATATCAAAATATTAAATATCATATTTACCTTATCATGATGTCTCTTTCATCAAAGTATTTGCTTACTTTAAGATCAAGATTCTTTCGTATGATCCATAACTATATTGTAGAAGAATCCTTCTCCATGAATCCATTTTAATTAAGATTCCCATGGATCAAACTGATTTGCAGGCTACAATATCTTCCTTGGAGTTTTCATCATTAACTCTCTTTCTATCTTTTGTAGAGCATAATTGATGTTGAAAAATATCATTGAATTTATGCCATTCCACTTTGTGAGAGAGTCTTGATCTTTAGCCATTCCAAAGTATACCAAACTTCCTTTTTCAAGATCAAGTAACCACATGGAAGACTTACCGAGCATATTTTCATAACCAAGTCTTCTTGCATGATTCTTATAGATATGAACCTTACCCTAGAGAAGAGTTATGAAATTCGTTTGCTTCCATACAACCATCTATCCATCCTTTCTTAAAAAATCTTGCTTCCTATACCTATTGAAGATAGGTTTCTTTTCTTAGGAGTAGAAAGATTTTCATTATACCATTTACACTATAACTCAACCATATGCATTCCTTCATCCTTCAAGAGTATTGTTTCCATACTAAATGGAGTATATATGAGTGATACTGCTTCTTCCAAGAACCTTCCTAAATGATAGTTCTTATAGGAGGATCTTTAATTATCCTTCTTGCAAAATGACTACCTCTAACAATATGCTATAAAATTCTTGGATGAACTATAATATGCAATATGGTCCAATCTTCTCATTCTTTGAAAACTAGATGACTTTTCAAAGAAACTTGATTATGTAGACTATAATTCCTCTAATACCATATACTTCTATATATGATGCCATGATTTTACAAAAACCAAGCCTCTTCTAGAGAATGCAATAATACGTGCATAAATAACCTGGTAGAGATGGAGATTCCTTCAATATTAAATATCCTTGGGACTTCTCCTTTCAACTTATTTTCAGGTTCTCCCTTTTCTTTAGCTATATGAGCTTCACTTATTTTCTTTATTTTGTTGTTCATTTTGTTTGTACAATCCCTCTTAAAGTTTCCATACTCATTGCATCCAAAGCATTGAATCTTGGATATATCTGGCTTTCTTTTGAACTTTACAAACTTCCCTTTCTTCATATTCTTGGACATTGCAATAAAGGCTTAAGATCTTTCATTTGATTCAGTGTCATCCTTTGCCTTTATTCTCGATTCTTCCAAGATACATTGAGCCCATAACTCTTCAAAAGGTTTAGTATCTTTCTTAGAGTAGATACTAGTTGCAAAACTGCTCCAATCAGGTGACAAAACATTTAATACACAATGGTAATTTCAGAATTGGAAACAATTTCCCCAAGCCCTTGCAATTGGTCTCTTATTTTTGAGATATTCATAAGGTAAGTGGCCATGTATTCATCCTTTTACTTCCTTATTCTATATAGTTGATTCCTCAAGGAAATATTTTGCCCTAATGTACTTATAGAGTATAATTTTACCAACTTATCATACATATCCTTGGATGTCCTCAAATCAACACTAAAGGGAATGTAATGCCCTACTTGATCCTATAAGACTAATTTTGACTAATGTTTAATTAGCCTACAAATATTGACTTATTAGGTAATAGTGATATATACCCACACTTACGAATCTGTAATTTTATTTTACTAATATGAATTTTATTATTTGTTATTATTCTATTCCTAAGGTGTCTTCTCAAATATACTTTTGGATAAGATATGACTTCTCCAATTTATTTATAAATTAAATATCCAGATTTCTATTCCCAAGGTGTCTTCTCAAATCTACTTTTGGATGAGATATAGTATTCTCCAATTTATTTCTAAATCAAATATTTATATTTCTATTCCCAAGGTGCCTTCTCAAATCTACTTTTGGATAAGATATGGTATTCTCCAATTTATTTCTAAATTAAATATCCATATTTCTATTCCCAAGGTGTCTTCTCAAATCTATTTTTGGATACTATATGGTAAGGAAAGTCAAGGATATTAAGTGAACAGGATGAGGGGGTAGTCATGGCATTAATGGTAAGTGGTTGAGGTTGATGAGAGGAAGAGACATAAAGGGAAGCAGGATGAGAGGAGAAGGGGGGAAGATCCTTTTTCTTTATTTTGGCATTGGGGGATTTTATTTTGAGGAGGAATGTGGAGAAGGAGAAGGGAGAGAATTGAGAGAAAAATGAGAGAACTCAAACTTAGATCTATTTAAGAGTGTTGGTTTTAACTTTGACACGCTACAACTGTTTAGACTTGGGCTTGGAGGGCTAGGGAACCTCTGCTAAGAAATCATTCCTAGTTTTATGGGAGGTAAATTTAGTCAGGTAGCTAGGAGGAGCATTCCAATAGAGTCAAGGGCATCCTAACCAATCCATTGGAATAAATATTCTTCCATTCGTTGTTTTATTTATTGAAATTGCTACAAAATGATTTTTTTTACATGTTTAATATGTTGTTGATCAAATTTTATTTGTATGTTTTTATCAAGTAAATGTAGAGTTATAAAATGTTGTTTTCTTATTATTGTAATTAAATTGAACGATAAAATTGGTTTAGTTAGAATATTTAGGTTAGGTCCTCACATATGGTATCAGAGCTAGCTTCAAAATCTGGACCCTAAAAAAAAGGCCCACTACATAAATGCACCAACAAACCCTATTATAGTCTTGTGTAACCTTGCATGCCTGAAGAAGTCCACCCTGTAAAAAAAAGAAGGAAAAATTATTGTAGTGATAACATTTCTTATCTCTCCCACTCGTCAATACTTTAAATTCTTGGTCACACAAGATGCACTGCTAACATTTTGAATTCCTTTTTTCTAGCTCCCAAAAGGAAATTTTTTAGCTTGTATTGTAGTCGATTCTACATTAGCCAGCTATATCCCACTAAATTTGACCCTTATTATGCCTAAATCACAATTACCAAGCGACATATGGCTTTTCCAAGCAAATTTTGTGTCTAAGGAAATACTACTAAGAATTGAATCACTCAGTTGAGCAGAGTTCACACCCAAGAGAAAATATCATGCCCAAATCAAAATTTTAAGTGATACAACATAACTCTGAATCTATCTTGCACTCAAATATTTTTTTTTAATTGAAACTACACTAGATTGATTTTTTTTTCCTTCCCGATCATTTTTAAGGACTAATAATTGAATGAAGACTATTGCCTTAGTGCCTTATGAGCTCAAGCTAATGGCTGGGATGATAAAGCTTGAAGGCCTTTAAATAAAGATAAAATGAGTAGAAGGGTTCTCACATGGCCAAATCACAACCTATAAAGATTCGTCCTGGGAACACTTGCAAAGGGTATGCCATAACATCAATGACTCTCGTGTTTAAGTTCTTACAGAAAACTTCATAAATATATGTAAAGTCTAGAACGAACCCAAAAAAAACTTGTTACTTTGGTATTCTAAACAATCCAAACCTATTTAAGAAAATCTCTTAAAATCTGCTACATATCCAATTTTGATTTTTATTTTGCAGAACTAGTTGGGAGAGCTTCTAAAATGAAATCCATGAAGTTTATTCATTGAGTCTGTCAAATCGTTTGATATTTAACTATTAAATTTGAGATCATTAGGAGCTTATGACAATTCTCCTTTCGGTGTTGGACCAAAAGTCTTTTACATCCCTGCACAATCGCTTAATGTACATTTGTAAATCATGATTGCACTATTGATGAAATTTAGTAAATTACTACAAGAAATGTCTGAAAACATTGTAGTGTGCTATGAATTAAAAATTTTGCATGAAAAATAATGTAAAATGAAATATAATCATTAAATTCAAATGTGCGCAACTACAATTGAACGAAAAATGTGAATTAATAAAAATTGTTCTCCAAAAAAGCATTAATCAATACACTGATTTCGTGTTTGGCCCATTTGAATGAGATTGAGATTTAGGTTAATTTCCATTAATAAGTGAATGCATTTAACGACCTAGGGTACTATGTTATTTTTCCATGAATCGATATGACTATTGTACACTTTCGATCCCTAATGTAACTTTGTGGTGGATTTAGGTGGAAATTTTAGCTCGAAAGAAATGAACTTGCATAACCAATTAGCATAATCAATTTGGGATTTTGAGAGTACAATTTGTCAAATAAAATGCGTAAAAATATACACCAGCCATTTACGTACATATACAAATTATGAATGTAGTACCGAGAGAACTTAAGAAATTGGGAAGTACTTTAATAGATTTAAAATGAGCCTTATAGTTTGCTCATATATCAGGAAAGAAAAAAGACAGGCAACCTAACAAAAATTCATTTTATATATATATATATATATATATATATATATTAATATGAAATCACGCACTCAAATTGGTTCGCCATCATTTCAACAAGAAGTAAGTTTAAAACAACTAGGTATTTTTTTCCCATTAATTGAGTTAGGATTGAAGTTTATTAATAAATTAATAAAGTTAATCACTATTCCACTTTTGAAAATATAAACTTAAAACCCATATATGTGCTGTACACACCTAGAGTAAATATGAAGTGACTAAAATATCCCTAACTGACAATCTACAGAAGGTTAGAGTTGTAAGGCCCAAGAATATCACTATTCAGGTAGGCCAAGATGAAATTTTAAATAAATCTATAATTTCATTTTCATTATTTAGTATTTTTTCTACCATTCCACAGAATTGGATTGTGTGGGTGTAACCTGGGGAAAGGGTAAAGGGTTTCCAATACCTAACATATTATATCTATGATAATTACAACATGTAAACACTTGTCCTGAATATATTCTTCTAACAAGACACATTACGAGAGCAAGTCAGGATTATGCTTTTGGATTCCTTTCATATTACCTCTTTGGCATCTCCAGTTGGAGCTTCATTCTCTAGTTTCACATTTTTGGCTTTGCATATTTTTGTAGATATGGCCAAAGTCATCTCTGTAGACTAATTCACATATTTTTTCAACATCTTCGGCATGAACACCAACACCATGAAAACTGGACTTGCTGTCACAAGCAGGTAAGTTAGAGTGCACCGAACTTGAATAAAAATGACTCTACCTTGGGATGTAGAAAAGATGTTAACAACCTACCGAGAGAATTGATGCTCTCCTCGCTCTAGTCTATCGTCACCAATATGAGCCTGCCTGATTTCTTCTACTCCCTAGGGATTGTAATGCACAAGAGTTTGTCTTTGCTTACATTCTCATAGTATATTTGACTTAATGAACTCAATAGAGAGGATTTACAACCCCTCAATAAATTCGTGAATGGTATGTTTTATATTGCTTGAAACAAATCTCTAATGAAAAAAATAATAAACTATGCCCATAATAATAATATGATATGGAATTATTACAATATCAATAGTTAAATTTACAATATTACATTGTTCAAATATCTACTTAATATTACAACGAAAATGAAGGATGAAAATTAAAAATTATAGGTATTGAAAATAGTTATTGTTCGCTAAAAGATTAATGTACTAAATTCTCTTCACAAGTGAAACTTGAAACTTAATTCCTCAAGCATTGATTCTCATCCTAGATTTCTGAAAAAAAAAACTAGAAAAAAAACTTGATTAATATGTAGCTTTAACCATATTTCTTTTCATAGATTTTGTCCAAAAAAATAACAAAACTTATTAGTACAATTATTTAAAACTTATTAGTACAATTATTTAAAAACAAACCATTTGCTTCCATCTGTTTAGTATTTATTGATATACACCTTGGATCCACATCTTTGGCTATCCTATTGCTGTGTTGATTGTAAAATTAACCACCATCAGTCCAAGCAGAGCTTCATTGCTTGTTATAAGAGCCAGACCTGCACTATCCGTAAACCTAGAAACATATTCAAGAATTTTGTTCCATGTAACAACATAAACAATTCTGCATAGCTTGAGAAACGCGTTCCTAAGCCATGGTGATTTCATTATGTATATCTTGAGTAACATGTTCATGAGCCATGGTGATTAGGGAGAATTCCTACGACTAGAATTGAATTTTGGGGAATTAATGTATTTTCAGTCATGGTAATGTATACATTTTTCATTTTATTTTGGGAACCTGTTCAATTTTCCTGGTAAAAAGGTTCCTATAGGATGAGTTAGAATCAACAGTTGATATTTATCAAAATATTTTTTAAATCTAGTTTTGAATTTTTTTCATAAAGTGATGGGTTATTTATTTTATTTTTCTTGAGCTTTGTATGAAGTCCCCCTCACCCGTGATAGGTAACTCCAGGAATCCACCGATCCATGACTTAATGAGACTAAATACCATTCAAATCATGTAATATACTCATTCTTAACCAAATTTTTTTTGGGACCAAATACCATTCAATGTAATCTACTCATTTTTGAAAAAATGATTATTTTTTAGTTTGGTTTTATTTTATATATTTACTATTTGAGTGTATTTTTATTTCTCCGTCAATGGAAAATACATTGAAGCCATACATTGAAGCATATGCAATACTCTTGCATATTTTGTTTCCTTAGAAACTTCTGAGGTGAATAAGACAAAGCAACCTCAAGTTGAGTAAGTGAAAAATAACAATAAATAATGTAAAATATAATGTCATAAGTAAGGGGAGCGCATGATGTTTTTTTGGGGTGTCAATCTAACAAAGAGCAATGTAATGGAGATAGTAACATGCTCAAACAATCTGATATGTTTAACTAAATTAGCTATGCTTTGTGCTTTATTAAGCTAAAACGTTACATTAAATTTTACAGGTAGTCATACCTCCCGCCCAACTGTCACTAAACCTCAGGCCATTACAACTGTCACTTTAAAATCAAATAACAAAACTTAGTATACCTTGAGGCTTGCACTATAAAGCTTATCTCCTAGTCCAAAGTTTTTGTTATTATTTTATGATTAAAAAAAATTCACCTTGAAAAAAAAAACTAAAAACAAAATCAAAACCAGGAACAAACAAACAATGTGAGTATATGGTGTAGATTATGTGTCGTATTGCTCTTTGTTTCATAGAATTGTTCGATGATTTTTAAAGGCAAAATGTTGGAAGTACAGTAGCTCAAGGTCAAGCTCAATCATTAAGTTGAAGTTGTTTTTGATAAAATTTGTAAGATTTATTTATCTTTATTTATTTATTTTGTTTAGCTTAGGTTTCATTAATTCACATTATGATTTACGGTGTTAATTTCAATTCTAAATGTATAACTAATTTTCAAATAAAAATAAATGTAAATTTTATTATTTCCATATAAATATAGCAAAGGGCAATGCTAATATTTTTATATAACTATTTAATAATTATTGAATATTTGATTTTGTTTTTTTATTATTTCCATACAAATATAGCAAAGGGCAATGCTATATTTCATTGTCAGACCTCCGGAACAATGGATTGATGCAAACAATGGGAGTTAGTGACGGCGGGTCATGTTCATTGTCAGACCTCCGGAACAATGGATTGATGCAAACAATGGGAGTTAGTGACGGCGGGTCATGTTCATTGTCAGACCTCCTGAACAATGGATTGATGCAAACAATGGGTTTTGGCCGCCTCGATATGGGGATTCCGATATCCCCGCTTATGTATGCTCAAACAGGTACAGAAGAGCTAAAACAGGTACATCCTTGAAAGAAATAAAGAAAGAAAGAGGCACATCTTGACATGGACAAGGGAGTAAGGAAGCAGTATGTATGATGTCGATTCAGAATCATCTTAGTTGATTGGTTAGAATCATCCATATCATATCAAATCATTGATCTTTGAACAAAAATATTAACAGCATTCTATGCAATATTAGAAATTTAGATATCATATCAAATCCTTGATTCTGTGCAATATTAGAAATTTAGATATCATATCAAATCCTTGATCTTTGAACAAAAATATACAGTCACGTTAACAACATTCTGTGCAATATTAGAAATTTAGATATCATATCAAATCCTTGATTCTGTGCAATATTAGAAATTTAGATATCATATCAAATCCTTGATCTTTGAAAAAAATAGATTTAGACGATTCTGTTACAGTGAGTATGATTAAAGCCACAGGGTTCCACTTAGGTTGCTAAGATTAGCCCTAAATTTCACAGGCACTTCTGAGAAAATATCTAAGATTAGCCCTAAATTTCACAGACACTTATGATTAAAGCCACAGGGTTACACTTAGGTTGCTAAGATTAGCCCTAAATTTCAATGAGGCTTGCACTATAGAGCTTATCTCCTGGTCCAAAGTTTTTGTTATTATTTTATGATAAAAGAAATTCACCTTAAAAGAAAAAAACTAAAAACAAAACAAAAACCAGGAACAAACAAACAATGTGAATATATAGTGTAGATTATGCGTCGTATTGCTCTTTGTTTCATAGAATTGTCAACAAGTTAAAAATTGTTCGATGATTTTTAAAGGCAAAATGTTGGGAGTACAGTAGCTCAAGCTCAAGCTCAACCACTAAGTTGAAGTTGCTTTTGATAAAATTTGTAAGATTTATTTATCTTTATTTATTTTCTTTTGTTTAGCTAGGTTTCATTAATTCACATTATGTGGATTTACGGTGTTAATTTCAATTCTAAATGTATAACTAATTTTCAAATAAAAATAAATGTAAATTTTATTATTTCCATATAAATATAGCAAAGGGCAATGCTAATATTTTTATATAACTATTTAATAATTATTGAATATTTGATTTTGTTTTTTTATTATTTCCATACAAATATAACAAAGGGAAATGCTAATATTTTTATATAATTATTTAATAATTATTGAATATTTGATTTTGTTTTTAATCTGTAAAAAATTAGTAATAAATAGTTTATGAAATTTATGAAAAGAAGTCTAATTGTATAACTTTAAGGGTTAAAAAAAAATTCCCATTTCTAAATATTATGATTAGTTTTTTTTGGGAAATTTTGAAATTTCAAATCATTTGGAATAGGCCCAAAAACTTGAAATAATTTTTCTCGAGAAAAATATCACCCATTTTAGGTGAAAATAATCTAAAAAATTTGGTTTTACCACAAAAAAATGTTAATATTTTTTTTATAATTTTATTTTATTTTGGTTATTTCAAACAATCTTCAGTAAAATTGATAAAGTTTCGATCCAATTGTTTTATTGGTCACATTATTTAATGAAATCTACTAAGGTTTTGAAAATACTTTCTTTGATATTCCTCAAATTAAATCAGCAATGCAATTTCGCCTTTTATTTTTGATTGATGAATAATAGTTTTGAAATAGAAGAAATTGAATTCAAAGGGAAGACTTTTTATTCAGTTTAAATTGGGAATGACACGCCTCCAAGTTTGGAACTGTGGGATTGGGAGAAGCTTCCAATTAGGATTGGACAACTTTATTTACTTATGAACATGTCTGAAATGGTTTACACAAATATTTGAAGCATTCCATTCATAAATAATATGGACTTCAACTTAAATGCATGTATACTTATCAAATACAGATATGTTTCTAATGGGTTTTTCTGCACTCTTTGCCTATATTTAATCGCAAATCTGAATAGCTAATATACATATTTTAACATAAACTTAAATTTAAATAATGTAAGGGAAATAATGAAAAAGTATTATAATTTTCAAAATTCACTAGAATTAAGAAAAATGATTTAGTTCCAATTGTGTGATTTTTATTGTTTCATTTGTTTTTAAAACCATATGCTTCCCCTATTTAAAGTAGGAAAGAGTGAGAAGAACAAAAAAAAAATAAAATTGTGTTCATTTGTTACCAAATTGTACATTTAATTTTAACATCATAAAACTAAAACTCATAACTAGAGACTTTAAATAGAAACAATAGACTTTGTATTTATGAAAGTATATAATAGATACTCATTAATGTTTTTTTATGAATGTATTTTTATTATTTTTTTGTTATTTTTATTATTTATATTGCATGGCTTACATTATAAGCGAAATAAAATAATATAGAATGTACAATCCCAATTGAATATAATAAAGAGTGGTATGAAGAATATCACCACATTGAGGACATACCCGTGTATTCTTTACAGTAAAAAATATAAAATAGACTTATTAGTCATAGAAAGTGTTTATATATATATATATATATATATATTTATTGAAAGTGATAGATTATTAGTAATTATTATTTTTATTGAATAAGGTTTATTTTGTTTATATAAATTTAATTTGATATTTATTTTAGAAAGGAAAATTGCAAGCCTCACACTTTTTTTTTTGATATCTAGCTGAATCGGCAACGACGGTGGTATCGTACTCATGTTACATGGGGTTGAATCCCACCGGTTGGCACTATAACAGCTAGGAGGAACCGCCTAGCCTACAAGGAACGACCCCTCAGGGTAAGACGAGACTTGAACCCGTGACCTGCACAACGACACGAACAACTTAGAAAACCGTTCGTGGACCACAAGACCAAGCCCCTGCGGGCAGCCTCACACTTATTTATTCAAGATTCAGGTGTCTTAATCACAATTTGTGGTATGATCTTCTACTTGTATATAATATTAATATCCATTTTGAATTTTCAAACCACCATTTAACTAGTTACTTACCTATTTAAAGGGATAATTGAAGAAAAGTCTATTGTAATATAGTTGAATGTATGGATTACATAAAATGCAGATGTATTCAAAACATACTCGATGTATTAATTTTAATGGTTAGATTGTATCCAAATTTAAAATTAATGATATTAATTTCAATGATTCTACATTACATGGAATGTAGAAACAATCATGTTATGGTTAAATAGTTGTTATATAGATCCATAAAAATATAGAGCTTTTATTTACTATTGAAATGTATAACATCTAAATGTTCATGAAATATTGAAAATTTTCTGTGGTGGGAGGTTGAGCTGGTATTGAAGTGTTTTAAGAAAAAAATTCAACATATCCCATATGAATAGGTTTGTTCATCCAGGTGAGATACTAGTGATTAGGATCTATAATGATCAAGTGATGAAAAACTTTCCAAGTTCATTTATAAAGAGGAAATTCCCTGTTTTGTGGAATGATAATTACTAAATAACCACCACTAAGAAGAAATGATGCTTTAGTATTGATACGAATGAAAGGCACTATATGTTTTCTCCATAATGATGTGCTTGTATTCTATTGGATAAATATGTGTGTATAAAGGTTTATTAATGATCATATTTTCCATTCATCTAGGGGAAAATATTCTATGTACGATTTAAGATGTATATAGAATTAGCAGTTGATGTGAAAGATAATTAACCTCTCTAGAAGTGTTTATATAATGCATTCATGCATTCAATAGTCAAATGAAAATACATATACATGCCTCTAGTTTATTAGTTAAACTAGGATATACTACCTGGGTGGATGCAAAGACCATATACATTGTGACTACTCCTCACTTTCTCCATTTGTGATGCACATTTTGAACTATAAATTAAATCGGTTGAGTTCCTATTCATATTTTCACATGTTTTATTTATGAATGCTAGGTAATATTAATGCATTTCAGTTGGATAAATGAAATTACTTATTAAAGAAAAAAACACTTGATGAATTATGGTTGTGTTGACTAAAGTATTTGATTTATGACTTATGATTTACTTGATTTATGGTGTAGTTGGATATGATTTATCCAATGCATGAGCTATTGAATTTATGATTTATCTGATGTAAGATTTACTTCCAACATACTAATATTTAATAAAAAAACTAGGTAAGTGGATAACAAACATAATAACATAATAACATGATGATTATGATAAATTGTTTATATATATATATATATATATATATATATATATATATATATATATATATTTTGTTGTTGTTGTTATGTATATGCATGGATGTGAACTACCCTAGAGCTTGGAAAGAAATATGTAATAGCCAAAATCCATGCTATTGAATGGGGAATGTCGAGACATCCAAAGAGGAATGGTATGATGCACATTTTTTTATTACATTTCATATATACTTGATATGCACTATTATGACATGGGTAAAGTGAAAATGGAAGGTGACATGACTGCCTGACTGAATTATTTGATGACAAGTCTACAATCAATGTTGTAGAGTGTCCCATATTGGGGTGTTGACCCTATTTTGAAGGAGGGGTGGAGGAATTTCCCATCGTGTAACCTGCAAGTCTGGAATCGTGGAAGGGAAGTGGTGGACACACTCCCATTTCGCCATATTAGTTTTATTAGTGGTTAGATTGGTATAGCTGATGCCATAGTATACTGCAACAGAGGATGGATAGGATGGGAGAAGAAGTAGGTTAAGTAGGATAACAGAATATAGGTTAGTTGGAGACTCTTGACGGGAAGTGGTATCATTGCTTGAATTACTTAATTTTACTACTACATCTCTCTCTATTTTGTTATGCCGTATTATCAAAATTCTTTCGAACTCCTTGTGTCCTTTTCACTCTAACTTCTAGACGAAGTTTTCTAAAGGAGGGGCATATGTAATGCCCTACTTGATCCTATCAGGTAAATTTTGATTAGTGTTTATTTAACCTGCAAATATTGAATTATAATTATTAAGTAATAATGGTATATGCCTACACTTGTGAATCTATAATTTTATTTTACTAATATGACTTTTATTATTTGTTATTATTCTATTCCCAAGGTGTCTTCTAAAATCTACTTTTGGATAAGATATGGTCTTCTACAATTTATTTCTAAATTAAATATCCATATTTCTATTCCCAAGGTGTCTTCTCAAATATACTTTTGGATAAGATATGGTCTTCTCCAATTTATTTTTAAATCAAATATCTATATTTCTATTCTCAAGGTGTCTTCTCAAATCTACTTTTGGATAAAATATGGTCTTCTCTAATTTATTTCTAAATTAAATATCCATATTTCTATTCCTAAGGTGTCTTCTCAATCTATTTTTCGGTAAGATATGGTGAGGAAAGTCGAGGATATTAAATTAAAAGGATGAGGGGGTAGTAATGGAATTAATGGTAAGTGGTTGAGGTGGATGAGAGGAAGAAACATAAAGGGAAGGAGGATGAGAGGAGAAGGGTGGGGGGGGGGGGGGGGAAGAGGGGGGAGAGGGAGATCCTTGTTCTTTATTTTGGCATTGGAGGATTTTATTTTGGGGAGGAATGTGGAAAAGGAGAAGGAAGCGAATGGAGAGAAAAATGAGAGAACTCGAAGTTGGATCTATTGAAGAGTGTTGGTTTTAACTTGGACACACTACAACTGGTTGGACTTGGGCTCGGAGGGCTAGGGAACCTGTGGAGGTTCCCTGGGCTAGGAAATCATTCCTAGTTGGCTGGGAGGTAAATTAAGTCAGGCAGCCAGGAGGAGCATTCCAATATAGTCAAGAGCATCCCAACCAAGCCATTAGAACAAGTATTTTTCCATTCATTTTTTTATTTATGAAAATTGTTTCAAAATGAATTTTTAACATGTTTAATATGTTGTTGATCAACTTTTATTTGTATGTTTTTATCAAGTAAATGTAGAGTTATAAAATGCTATTTTCTTATTACTGTAATTAAATTGAATGATAAATTTGGTTTAGTTAGAAGATCTAGGTTAGGTCCTCACAGGGAATAAGATGATCCTTAATGGATTCAACAATGATTATTTGTGCCCTCAATTTTGCCTTCTTGTATTTTGCTAACTCTTGAGTCTTCTCTTTGTCTAGTACAACAAATTCACCAAGAACATATTCCATGAATTCGTTTTCTGTTAGTGCCATGTCAATCCTTTTCTTCCATGTTAAAAAGTTTTCTGATCCAACGAGCTTATTGATTTCCTTAAAAAATGTAGCCATTAGTTCTGCAGGTTGAGACATAGAAGAAAATATGATACTTACATGTCAACCAAGAGTCCTCCTTATTGAATATGTATTCAACTATCTTGATGCTTTCAAGACCTTCAATGAGACTTCAAATATTCCCTAGAATTGATGACTTCTCAGGTCCCTTCAACAATAGTGTCTTTAAACAACTTCAACAAGTGGATAATGATCCCATGATTCTTTGATGCTTCTTTTTCTTCAAGATGATTTTCTAGAGAATCTTCAACAAGAGCTTATCCTTCTTTCCTTTAATGAGAGTTTTATCCTTCTTGATATGATGACATCTTCAATGAAAGTTTTGATGTAGTAACCTTCCTTCTAGGTCAATAGGTATTCTTTCCTTGTGTCCTTTCCAAATGATTCCCCTTGAAAAGTAATCCATTATTATGTCTACAATATGATCACCAAATTTCCGTTTCTTTCTTCACCTTAGATCTGAACCCATGTTGAAGAATGTAGTAGGGAAACTATTAATTCAATTCTCCTTAACCTTTATAAAATATTGTGAACTTATGTTATCTTATTCTTGTTCTTAATTAGATTCTTTTCATCAAACAATTACCAAGATCATAAATAATAGAAACAATAAACACAGATATAGGCTCCAAGTCAGGGAAAACCCTAGAAATAATCTCTTATCTTCTTATAGAGTCTACTTCAAATAAGAAAACCAAGACCCACAACCCTAGACCAAGTCATCCTCCAGCACCGAGTCATTACTTCAAGAATTTCTAAACAAGTAAAAATTTGACCAAGTAATAAGGTCAAACCTATTCAAATTTGCTTCAGTCATAATTTCAACCTTCTACTTTAGATATGTAACTTTGGTCCTTTGGAAAAACATAAATCCTTTATTTTTGGCATGTGTCAACCTTTCATAAGTATTCCCTCAAGAAAGTCAATGTATCCAAATTCAACAAGAGTCAACGTCCTTCGAACTAGCTCTAATCCAACTCTCGGACCTGCAACTTGGGTTTGTAACTCGAACTACAACTCTTCAACCTTGTAGAAGAACAAAAACCCTAATTCAGTTCACATGAGTGAGTAAAAAATTCTAAGTTTTAGCTTCTTTCCTTCACTAAGGTTTCCTCCTTGACTTCTTTCTTTTTCGTTCTATATTTCTTCTTGTTTTTATTGCAGATCAAACTTCTTGCTTGAGAGATTGAATTGGTCACTAATGAGATCAAATATTCCTCTATTTATAGGCTTTCCATGTGGTCAAATATCCTTCTTTAGGCTGAATTGTAATTCTTTAGGCTGACTTGTCACTAGTGGGGCAGACTTGTGCTAGGAGGCTAATAAGGAATTTCTAGTCTCAAAATAATATCTTTTACATGTTACATATTTCCTAATAGGGTCTTATACAATTTTCAAGGAATTTCTTGAATCAAGAAAAATATACTTTTGATGTGAAATCCTTGGAGCATGAAATTCAAGCTTGACCTAGATGGCGATAAAATGAAGCATGAAATCCATGCTTAAAATCAATATTTTTCTTTCTTCTTTTTCTTGTAACATAATATATACATAACAACATGAGTATAATAATAGTTATGAATATTAAAGCTAGTTACATTTTCTAACAGGAACTAATATAAATAGGTGTCATGAGTCCTCCATTTTGTTATGAACTTGATCAAGCACAAGAAAAATATTCAAATATGAAGGAGTACTAGAAGAGGTTCACAACTTGTGAACTAAGGAGTTGATGAATATGAGTTTCTTGTGGTCATCTTCTGTGGTAGTATTGACATACATCGACCTTTATTTTTGGGTACATTTTCTAAGAATATTTGAATAGTCTTTAGCCTTTCCTCAAGAAGCATACCTCAATGTTTGAAGGAATAAACCTAGACCTAGTATTGGGTTGTTCAAATGACGATCTCAGGCTAATATTGTGAAAAAATTTGCCCTATATATCTTGATCATATTAAAGAGACTTCACCCCTTTCATGATCATTGTAGGAAAAAATATTTCAGTCTACTACACGAGTAAACCTCTCCTTACCACAAGATAATCCTCAACCTTTTGAAACTGAGTAAGCCTCAGACCTATGACCAACATTCAAACCTATGGAAATTAGAACATCAAACTCAAAATTTCAAACTCTAGAAACATAACTTATCATTCATATTGAAGAATAAACTTATTGACACCTCTTTTTAGGACCTTCTGTAAGCTACATGTAGAGTTTGGTTATATTTATTGAAGACATTATTTGAAGCACTATTGAGAAGTGTTGAAGACACTTTAAAAAATCTTGTTGAAGAAACTTATTAACATCTAGTTGGAGCATACTTGTGACACTTCTTGAAGCATCTATTATAGAAGCTCTAGAAGCAGTTTTTGAAGCAGACATGATTTTTTCAGACTTTTAATCACCTCCTTGAAGACCATCATTGAAGTTGTGGACCACTGTTGAAGACATTTTTTAAGTCCTGTTGGAGTAGACTATAAAGAAACTATTGTGGAAATCTTGAAGCCAAACTTACACTTAGTTTTTGGAGAAACCTTTATTGTATCCTTTGAATATAGTTGAATACTTTTGAATCTATAATTGAAGAAACCCCATTAAGATATCTTGAGTTGTCTTGAAGATTATGTTAAATAAAAATTGCATGGAGACTTGAGAAACATCATTGAAGACTTGTTGAACTGATATAGAGAAGGAATCTTTGTATACACTTGAAGAACTATTATTGACAACCTTGTAGCATTGTTGGATTTTTGTTGGAATTATCTTTCAAGTGTTATTGAAGAATCCTTTGGAAGACTTGAAGTAGTATTGAAGCCACCTTGAAGGATAGAAGTAAATTGAGAGGGTTGAAGCCCTAGAGGATTGAAGTCCTCACACAGGGTTGGAGCCTGGATTTGTTGAGAGGATTGGAGTCCTCAAGTAGACCAAGCCGGAGCTTGGATTTAAAGTGAGGATTGGATTCCTCACCCAAGGTTGGAGCCTTGAAAATGTTGAATAATTTATTGTACATGTTGGAGCCTAAATTGTTGTAAAAGAGGAATGAAGTCATCACCATATTATTAATAAAATTAATTTTTATTCTACATCTTACATTCTGGTATAATTTTTGATACGATGTTAACTGGCATAATAGAAAAATTGTAAATAAATAATGATTCACCCACCGTCTCAATATTTCTAACATAGAGCATGTCCCATATAAACAATATTTTTCATAATATTTGTGTTAATTGAGAATTGGATACATGATGCCATGATTAAATTTTTTTAATGAAATTGGTGGTTCTATGGATGAGAAATATTGCACAATGTCAAGTTTTGAAACTTGATGGACATGTACATATTTGACATAAAAATAATCAAATTCTCTATGGGATTTACGACAACATGTGTTAGGATATGTGCATATGCTAACATACCAAGGTGTGGATTTTTCAACATACCTTTGGCATAGGTTCAATTCCATGTCCTAATTCTTGAATCATTCATAGCATTGTTTGTATTATCTCAAGGAAGTGCTTAATGTGTGGTTGAAAATATTTACAACATTTTCTCAAATTTAGCACATCATTTTGATTAGATAAAAAACTTGTATTTTCATGCCAAAATTTTTACATTAACTTCATGTTTGAAACAAAAAACCTATCATTGAAGGCCCAATAAACTATTTGAATGGGGTTGTCAAGATATTCTCTTACAATAAAATATTTTCAAAGAGCTTTTCTATTTACTTTAAAAATTTGAGACATTAGGGAAATTTTGAGGTAAAAAATGAGCCTTAAAATGAAAAATATAGCAACAAAATCAACTTTAAAAGAACCAATGGGATTCTAGATGATGAAGTCATCCTTAGGGGTAAATATTTTTGGAGGGAAAAGAAGAAATACACACACACAAACACACATATATATACACACTTTCGACATGATATAAGGATTTGAATAAAAATATAAGGATATAAGTGTTGGGTGTGTGTTATATGCTTTCTCTTGTTCGTTTTTCCAGGTGCAAGAGGGGGGATGTGGGCTCCCCTATCAGGGGGTTTCAGCGGGGTGGTAGGCACCCTGTATGGGGTCTGGGGCAATGCCCTAGGAATTTTTTTTTTGGACCCGATATTAGGTGGGCGAACCTACCTATGGTTTTGTGCATGGGTTTTGCACATGGTTTTAGGAATGATGGTTTTCTACCCATGATATTTTGTAGATTCGATCAAGGGAATTATGGTTATGTTCTAATCCAGGGTTAATGGATTGGGGTTTATGAATGATTCAATGTGTATATATATGTATTGTAACATTGAAAAGAAAATAATAAAAAATTAATTTGGTACGCTTAGTTTTGGGATCTAGGGGAAAACCTCTGTGCATATTTGTTTTATGTTTTATGTTATCGACATTGTTTTTTTTTTTTTAGAATTCATATGCAGGTAATTTTTGTACGGGGTTAAAACATACAATAATGATATATAAGAGAGAGAGAGAGAGAGAGAGAGAGAGAAATTTTGACTTATATCCTATATATTTTTACTCAAATTTCAAGTGTGTACACTCGTTGGATGCATAATTTGATTTTGCATTATGAGTAGTTTTGTTCTTTTCTTTTAAATACAATAAAAAAAAGGTAGTTTTATTTCTTTTATTTTAAAAATTCATAACTCTTATTTTATTATCTTCCATAAGAGACGAATTTTAGACATCAATATTCCCATAATGTGTGTGTAACATCAAATGATGCTGCTTTGTGGACTTGTTCACAATAGATTTTTATATTACACTATGAGCTATGTTATGATTTCTTGAATGAGTAGATTTTCCAATTGTATTAAATGTAGTTTAAAGATTTGTAACAATGTGATTACTAGTGTTTGTATTTATAATTATCTTTATGCCTAAGATTATCCTAAAAATAGCTAAACAATGTTATTTTAATAAAACAAAAATTAGCCGACATTTAGATGCATCATTTTCTGAAGCAAAAAGTTCTTTCAAATTTTCTTACACTTCTACTAAATAGTTCATCTATGTAACTTATCTTCAAGGCTCATTAGAGATATTTCATCCACAGGAATACCTATAGGATTTATTTTCATGCATTAGCTAATCAATGTAAGGAAGGTGAATATTAAGTGTAGATCCATGGATCAATGGATTCTAACACTTCATCCACATAATGGTTGAGATTGAAAATGCAATGGATGCTTGTTTGGTTCGTAGGTTGAACATATAGTTGTTCAAATTAAGCTTGCATATGGAAAACCGCTTCAATAGAAGGTAATGAATCATTCATTTATTTAATTTCTACCTCTTGATACTCAACATATAAAAATAATTGTATGTCTTCTTCAACTATGTCATTGCTTGTTTATGTAAGATTGGCTAGAATTTTACTTGATGTTGAAATTTGAATGGGCTCCATTGGAAACATACACTTTAGTTGTAGCAAATAATCAAATTTCACTATGGCATCCATTATGCAAGGATTTGAGCTAGTGATGGGTGGATTTCTATGTTTATCCATGCCCAATCATGTCTTTTCTCTTAGATCTTTGACTCTTTTAGGGGAAAATGCTTCCTATGGGACATTTTTGATCAATTGTGCAAGAAATTTCCCATATCCAAAAGGTTATAATACAAAAATAGCATGTTAAATATAGTCAAGGAATCACTTTTAAGAAAAATAACACCTCCAACAAAATGTTTTTAATGGGTTTGCATGTTCAAACAGACATATGATTGATGATAAGAGACCAATTATGGGAAATAGCAAAATGTGTTTTCATATTATAAAATTAAGAATTTGTGTGTGTTAATAACACATGCATGTTAGTAATACACACATTTTTTATATAACATCTACATTGAGGTAAATTGGAGGGAGGAATGTAGAAGGGAAGAGAGAGAGAGACAACAAGATTGGGGGGTTTCTTGATGGTGTTGGATCCTACCAACATACAGGGGGTCTCCCCGATATGAATTCCCAATTAGACCTCACACCATTTGGTATAGGAGCCCCATCTGGTACATACTTAAATATTTTCCTTGGATACAATCTTTAGCATGAGAGAACAACACACATGTACTTTCGAATGAGTAAGTAAGTATGCCTTGTGAAATGTTCAATTGAAACATGTATCCAGGTTCTTTCACCAAAAGGGAAGAGAAAGTGAGCCTTATAAGAAAAGTATTAGTATTATCCCAATAAAGACACATGCACATACATATTAAAGAATCATTGACTTTCTAGCAAAGTATTCACATGGAAATAAAAATCATTAAAACAATTACAACAAACATTCAACAAGAAAGTCACTTACTTGAGTAATGACACTTCTTTTATAGCAAGAGGAATGGCCTTTCATATTCCTCATGACTCTTGGGCTACCCTCATGACTCTTGGACTTCTAATGTGACCTTTTTACTTCCATGAGACTTTTGGAATTTTAATAATGAATCTTTTGTCCATAAATGACTCTTGGACTTCCACATATTTACATTTACAATATTTTCCAAAATTACATTATCATTTTCCACATCATCATGTGACGAAAATAATGACAAATCATAGAAATTGATGACTTGGAATCATAGTGACTTGTAACATGGAGTTATTTGAGAAGTGAAAACACTACCACTATGTATTTAATACATGTAAAAAATCTCGCATTGTTGCTTCCTTCTACCCTCCAAAGGTCTTGAGAAATAATGGAGGCTTCATAAGTCACTTTGATCATCCAGATCCATCATTCCTTCAACTGTCACAACATGGTACCTTGTGCCTTTTGTCTTTAATATGCTTCCCTAGTTATCCTTTCTTGAAAAATATCCTCACATATCATTTCCATGCTTTATTGAGCACCTGCAAGTGTAGATAACTAAAGGAAAGAAAACGTTAGCTCAAAAATATCATATTCTACCATGTTTAATGCAAATTTTCTAACTGTGGATCAAGGGTGTGCAAGAGAGAGAGGGAGAGACCTTCTTGGCATAGAGAAAACTTGTAAGAGATAAAAGATAACTTCACTGCTCACTAAGACTGTGTCATGAACAACTCTGGAGGAGAAGGAGGCAAGGTGGGCGTAGGTTGCAGTTGCAAGAGGTAAGGCATCAAGACTAACCACTAAAACTGTTCCATGCATTAAGGAGGGAAACTAGTGCCATAGGGAGGGCGAACGTAATAATAAAAATGAAGAGGGGAAGGCATAACTTCCCACTGGAAGTGTGTAGTGCACCACACTGGGAGATAGGGACTTGACTGGCCTAATGAGGGAGGACAAGCAACAAGGAGGGGGTATGCTGACTAGAATTATGCAGTGCATAGGATAGAGAGGGAGAGATCGGGATGGAACATGGTACAATTTTAGCTAACAAGGAGGGTCTCCACTAGGCCTTAGAAGTGCATAGTGCGCTCTTACTAGCCCAGTGGGAAAGCTGCAAAGTGAAAAAAATGTCTAAGTTTGGAAAGGTGAAATATAGAAAAACACAATGAGTTAGGGGAGAAATCAAGAGTAACACATCTCAACTCATCCAAAAAACTTAAACATGACCCAATAATAAGAAATATACATCAAAATTCAAGTTCAAAAGCAATCTCCAAGTGCAACAAATAAAGTATGCGCGATTGCGATCAATAACTATAGTTTTATTACTAGGAAGTGTACTATGACTCAAAAGTGTGTTATTGCTACTCTTAGTGATCCAATGACACTTAGGAAGGAGAAAAAACAGTTGAAACATGTTTAAAAACATAAAAAAACACTTGACAACCAAAAGGGACACTTCACATGACAAAAGGTAGGTTCCAAAATTCAAATATAGCAAAATTTTGGAGGTTGTTGTAGCAATGACAGTATGGTGTCAAATAGAGAGAGGGAGTGAGAGAGAAAGGAATATGGAAAGGGGGAGAGGGAGGGGGAGGGAGAAAGAGAGAGTGACTAATGGTAAAAGGAAAAGGGAGAGAGGGAGTTGTAAGGAAATAGAGAGAGAGATGAAAATAGATGTGGGGAGAGGGGGGAATATCAAGAAAGAGAGATATAGGAGGAAAACATGGGGGGAGAGAGGGAGATACAAAAATAGGACACATATGGAGAGATAGAGAGAGGGGGGGAGAGAGAGAGAGATAAATGGAAATAGCTACTTGGCTCTAGTACTATGAATGCACCACATCCACATTTCCTCCATGAACATACCCCATCAAAAAATCCCATAGGAAATTCATTCCAAATGTTTTTGAATCTTCTTTTTCTTTTGTTAGATCACCTCTTAGTCGGTCTATTTTTTTTGAAATATGCCACTATATTAATCACATATTCTTGGACCACTACCACTTTTTGTTCAAATATGTGAGCTTTTTTACTATGCTAAATCAACCATGTGATGTATAATGGTACGGTTCAATGTTAATGTTATGAGATGAATCAATAGTGTAGACAATATTCCAAGGTATGATGCTGTATTATTCGCATGATATTCAATGTATCAAGAACTCCATCCTAGAAAACCACAACATATAGGAAATGTATAAGAAAATTATCAATATCTTTGGGCCTCCTCATGCACATATGACAAATGGGGATCACTTCCCCCAAAATTCCTTCGTAGGTACACCTTGTCTCTTTAGGCTGCATTTCTTAGTTGCTTTGCCTCTTTAAGGCATAAAATAATTAGTGGTTTGTAAACTATGTTTTATCCCTTCATGCCTTAATCAATCATCGAGTCTCTCAACTCTAAAATTGGCCTAGCTTCATTTTATTAATTTTTTTTACTGGAGAAGTGGTTTTTCCTAGCCACGAGTGGTTCCATAATTAAATACTATAGGATAAGGTTATGGATTTTTAAAGAATTCAAGTGAAACCATAAGTATTCCCTCAAACCATGGACACCTAAGGCATTCAAACATTCAGTTGTTTAAATTAATTAATGTTAATTTTGGAAGCTTAAACTCCTGGTGGGTCAGACGAAGTCCTTTGTCAAAGAATTTGCCTCATTTGTTAGTGAATTACAGGATATGAAATTTGATCCGGGAGACATTCTTGTCAGTTTTGATGTTGTTTCCTTGTATACTAACATCCCCATCAAGGAAGCCCTTGATGTCATCTTTCGCCTTACTGATCCCGACACTGCCAAATTAGTTGAGATTTGCCTCACTTCTACCTTTTTCTATTTTGAAGGTGAGTTCTATGAGCAAACTTGTGGGGTGGCCATGGTTTCTCCCTTGTCCCTCATTGTTGCAAATCTGTTCATGGAAGACTGTGAATCCAAAGCCTTAACTTCCACTACTTTTAAACCTAATCTTTGGAAAATATTTGTCGATGACACCTGCTCCAAATGGCAACACGAGCCTGATAAGTTAGATCAATTTTTCGAGCATCTTAATAATCAGTTTGACTCCATAAAGTTCACCATGGAGTGAGAAGTTGAGGGTTGCCTTCCTTTCCTTGATTTCCTCATTTCAAGGAAAGCTGATGGATCTTTCTCCCATGAGGTGTATCAAAAAAAGACTCATGTATTGAACAATATCTTCATGTGAGTTCCCATCATTTTCCTACTCAGAAGATAGGTGTTCTTAGCACAGTAGACACTCGTGCTCTACGGATTTCATATGAAGACCAACTTTCTAATGAAAAGTCCCATCTCCTTAATGTCTTTGTCCAGAATGGATATAGTAGGTAGCAGGGTGTTAAAGATTTCCTCAAAGTTAGTAAGGGTCCTAAGGTTAAGACTGACACTACTGATTGTCGTGTAGGAGTTCACCTCCCCTTCATCCAAGGGACGATTGACAAGATTGCGAGAATCCTGAAGAATCATAATGTTCCCTCAACCTTTAGACCCCTCAACACCATTAAGAGCTCCCTAAGGTCTATTAAAGACCAAGTGAACCCTATGCATTTGAAAGGTGTTTATGTTAAGCTGTGTTCATGTGGGACCTCATACATTGGCGAAACAGGTTGGTCTATTAACCAAAGGATTAAGGAACACGCTATTGATATCAAGCATGGGAGGACCAAATCTTTTGTTTTGGTAGAACATGCAGCGAAGACCAAGCATCATATATGCATTGAGGAGGCTAAGTTCGTCGCAAAGATCTCTCATTTTCATCACCGTAAGTTTATCGAAGCCATTGAAATTGAGAGGTCTTCTAATAATATTAATAGGGATGACGACTGAAAAATTAGTAACTGTTGGATGCGTCCCCTCTCCTCCTATTTTTTCTCCTCTTTGTCTGGGATTTTTCATTTTTATATTCTATTCCATTTTTTTATTCTTCCTTTTATTAATTAGAGAGGATAAGCCTCTTTGTTTATTTATTTATTAATTTTTATTAGTAATACTATTTATGTATTCACTATTAGTGTTTGTTTATTTATCGCTATTGCTATTATCATTGTTAAGCTTGGCACGACTCTGATTTTCTTGTTTAAAGTCCATTATTCACCCCACTACGGGGGGAGGGTAGCACAAGATTCGAACCCAAGATCTCCGGTTCAGTGAGACTTCATTTCCACGGCCATCGCCACTTGAGGTACCCCACGTGCACATTACTATTATCATTATTAATTTTTATTATTAATATTATTTATGTATTCATTATTAGTATTTGTTTATTTATTGCTATTACAATTATCATTTTTTATTATATATATATATATATATATAAATAAAAGAAGAACACCTTTTATTTTTATTTTTATTCTCTTGCTAAATTTTTCTTTTATTTTTATTTATTTATTTTTTCACTCTTAATATTTATTTATCTATTTATTTATTTATTTATTGATTTGTCATTTATTTATTTATTTATTTTTTGTACTTTCGAAATTTAATTTCTATTAGTATTATTATTTATTTATTCCTTATCATTTTATTTTTTAAACATTTTTTAATCCTTATTATTTTTTCCAAAATAGATACAAAATAAACCATTAAATAAGGATAATAAGTAATTAAATAAGGGAATAAATAAATAATTATTAACTATTTAAACGAATTAAATAATTCCCTACCCTAGTCAAATATAGGGTTAAATTATAATAATATATAAATAAATTAAATAAATAAATTAATAAACAATATAATTTTCCCTCCCTCGTCAAATTTAGCCATTTTCCTCTAGCCGTTAGGATGACCTATCTTCCTATTTAACCTTCTTCTAAGATCTGTCTCTTCATCTTGTCTCGAAGATGAACCAAACTGTCTGGTTTGAAACACGTTGGCCAAATACTGGCAATGTGATTTTTTCCAAAAAACTTCATAAACTAACGAGTTATGGATCACAGAAGCTTGAATTCGAATTAATTAACTTTAATTAATAATTATAAGATATTCATTAGTGTCGGCCAGTTGTGGCTCTCTCCACACTAGTGTGGCCGTCACACTAACATGGGTAGAATAGGGGGATGCTACAACATGTTTTTGAAATGAAATACCTTGGTGAATTGCACTATTGCTTAGGCCTTGATATATGGAGAGAATTTGGACAAACATTGGATACACAAAGAAAATATAAAAGAGAGCTTTTTAAAAGGTTCAAAATGGATTAATGTAAAGTAGTGTCGTTATATTTATAATATAATGCCAAAATATTCAGTGATGATGGGGCATGAGAGGTGGATGATACATTGTACATCAGTTTGTGGGAAGTCTAAACTATCTTATTACAACCATGCTATACATAGCATATTCAATTAGCGTCCTAATTTAGTTTATGGCCAAGCCTCTTGGAAACCATTGGAAAGAAACAAAGAAAGTCCTTCGATTTCTAAAAGCGACAGATGCTTTTGATATTAAATATATTGATGACTTTGATGTTCAGTTGGAAGGTTATTCTGACTCAGGTTGGGCTAGAAATATTGATGTCATAAGAAAAACTTTAGGATATGCATTAAGCCTTAGTCTGGGATCATGGCATGGAGTAGTAAGAAACAACAAATTGTTTCTTTGTCCTCAACTGAAGCTAAATATAAAGCATTTTACAATTCTACTTGTGAAGCAATTTGGTTGAGATGTGTTCTTGAATATGTGGGAAAAGAATGAAAAGTGCCAACGATTATCATTTGTAATAATAAAATCTTAATCAAACTAGCCAACAATCTTGTGTACCACGCAAGATTAAAACATATTGAGACTCATTATCATTTTTTTCAAGGAAAATATGCAGTCTAAGGAAATTGATTTAATTTACTATAATACCAATGAAAATGTGGCTTAAATATTTACAAAACCTCTTGGAAAGGAAAAGTATGAATTGTTTAGAAATCAATTAAGTGTGGTAGAAAACACATTTCTCTAGTAAGGGGGAGTGTTACAATAATGGAGAAATATATAGATTATATTATTATTAGCACTTTGTCATGTCTTGTTGAGATTATGTAGATTTTAGATCCTATTTATGAGGAAATTGTTAAAACTCACCAACCACTTTGTAGTCATATATACACAAGGGTTTTTTGGTTGGATGAATGCAAGTGTGAGTGTAGCCAGTCCCCAAGTTGTGCCTTGCCTCCCCTGAGAGATGCATATCTCATCTTCCCATCACCTTGTCTTCCATTTTTCTGTTTAGTTTGGAACCTCGTTGGCATCAACATTTTAGGGGAACAAATACCAAATTCAACAACCATTGCTTTAGGTATTTAGTTATTACCCTAGCCTCCTTTCATGCATTGTTGTCCTATGTGGACATTCGTAGTAGGGCTTCGAGGTCAAAGTTATCCCATTCCAATTCACTCTGGACAACCTTCCGCTACTTATAATCTTGGTCTTGGTATTAGGTTAATAATTTTTAATTTTTAAATTTGTATTTAAGATTAGTAATTTATAAATTTATCTTATAATTTCATGTTATTTCTCCGTTAAAAAAAAAATTGAAAGGTAATAAATATTTGACATCGTTATATTTTATTTCCCAATAATTATATTATTTAAATAACTTCAAATAATGCTTTACGAGAACAGTTAAATGAATCTAAAACTTTTCTAACTCAAGCTCTTGAACCAATAAATATGCCAAGCAAATTATAACATCCTCGCTCTCGATGCATAGAAGCACATAGAACCAAGCACCTTCAAAATTGGCCAATGTATACTTTTGTATTATAATTGCAACTTATTGAACCATTGTTATGATTAATGTGAATTAAATTATTTCGAAACTGAACCATTTTTAGGACAAGTGTAAAATAATTTCTTTCCAAACTGGCATTCTAAGAACATTAAACATTCTGAACTCTCTCTAACCATCAAACATATTGACTTCCCAAAAAAGATTAACTAACGTTGGTATCATACTTCAAATAAGAAAGCTTCTGGAAATTTTCAAGAAAGTGATTATACATATCAAGCTAGACTCTTCAAATAACATTTAAGAGAGATTTTGTTTCATAATGTTATTTGAAGAGAGTTTGTGTTTCACAATACAAATTAATTATGACATTAATCATGTTAACTGGGCTTAAATATATATTTACAGCTATAAGGGTTTGATTATAAAGCATTTTTCAAACTTAATGCAACTCTTCAAAACGATTATAAAACATTTTTCAAACTTAATGCAACTCTTCAAAACGATTATAAAGCATTTTTCAAACTTAATGCAACTCTTCATATTTGAAGAAAAGTATTTACCGTTTCCAACCTTTATTGCTTCTTTCTCTAAGCTTCTTTAACTGATATTTTCAATGTGGTAGCAACCAACATTATTAAGCACTTATTCATTAAATAATTAGTATACAACTGTATATACACCAGTAATAAATATCATGAAAAGCCATGGAAACTCCATATTATTATCTTATATATACATGTCTATAGTAAGAACTAATAACTATATATGTCTCCAACAACCCCACAACTATAATGACAGTGGATATATGAAATGTGTACCGGATACATCATATACAAGAGAAATTAGGTTTGTTTCTATGTGTCTTCAAGCTAGCATAACATGGGCAGAGATCTTGGTTTCGATATGTACCAGAAGGAACACATTTTTATTTGGAACAACATGTACATACGTTCTGGCAGGATGATTCCTTGCATCTTTCTCCGCAGGTTGTCTATTCTAGGAAACAATTAGTGACTACCATGGTGAGCGTTGAATTCATAAGGAAAAACTAAAACAAGAAACAATAATAGCAGCAATAATCATTAAAGGTTTGCTCGGAAGTCACAGCATAAAGCCAAAACATCAAGAGAAATAACAAACCAATAATCATTGTACCTCTTCTATGTTAAAAGTTGTGGACTAACAACCAATTACCGAAGAGTTTTACTCCCTTCCCCGTCTGACTTTTCAATAGACTTTGCAACAAAATAGATGTACCTAGACAAATGGTTTTGAAGATGTGTGTTGTGATCAAAGCTATATGCAACACATTAACATTTTTACTTTGTATCCAGAAATAGAATAATTCTACAATAAAGGACTGAAAACTTACTAATAACAACTAGTTGATTGTTGTCACTAGATCTAGTCTTGGCTCTCCACCATCTGAGTAGAACCATTCAAAGTTACCTCGCTGGACTGAAACCAATATGTTTTCGAACCAAATTTTGCTTCCAAAAATGTAAATATGTTGGGAAGAGCTACATTAATGAATTTAGTGATTCGATGGAGTGGTAAGATTGGGTTACCAGGGTGGAGGAAAATGCGATTTTTTTAATGCTAATAGAATAACGTTTAATAAGTTGAGGTGAAATGTTGCTAAAATTCTTCTAGAATGTTTCGTAAGTGCAAGGCCACATTCAAATTAAAAAAATGCGATATATAAACTTTAATATTTAATATATAATATATAATAATAATAATAATAATAATGTAATATATAAACTTTAACATATATATATCAAACAACTTTACTTTCCTTTAACATTATTATATATATAACAAAAAAACCTTATATTATAAATTGAATAAAGAACATGCAATTTTATCATTATAAATATGATAATGCACACGCGGGAGGAGGAAACATTTCATCATCCAATGCCCCTTAAGTGTGAAGCCACATTTCAAAATAGGTTATGCATGTTTTACAAAGTCACTTTTCAATGGAGTGAATTTTATTTTTTTTAATCATTAATTCTTAATTATAATTTATAATTTGGTAAAAAATTAATTTAAATAAGGTTTAAACACTTGATTTAGATATGTAAGGAAATTACTTTCATCTATTTTATCTATTGATGTAGTGGTAATGACACGTTAATATCTTTTATTATTGGAATCAATAATTAAGAAAATGATTAAAGTTTCCAATTCTTGAGTGGGCCTAATGATTAAGAGCATGTGTTCTCCCTAAGAGGTATAGTATACACAAATGAAAGGTTGAGATTTATCTTCAAAATAGTTATATTCCTAATAGTATACACAAATGAAAGGTTAAGTTTTCAAATAGTTATGTATTTTTTTAGTTTTAATTAAATTGATTAATTGAAAAAAAAAAACATATGAACAAGTATCATATGGTTTTTTTTTGGACATGATAAGTTGATAATCCATGGTATTGGCCCATGGTATTGTAACAAAACCTATTTATAAATTTCAAGTCTTTTGCGGTGCAAATCACTGTTATAGTGGACAACTTGGGAAAACTTTTCCCTCAAAAGATTTGATTCGTGTTCTCTCTCTATCTTTATATATAATGTGAAATTTATCATTGTTTAAATCAGTGTTATAGTGCACAACTTAGGAAATTTTTTTCCTCAAAATATTATATCCATGTTCTCTCTCTATCTCTATATATAGTGTGAAATTTATCATTGTTTAATTTTCATTTTTGAATGCATAAATAGATTTAATATTGTGACTTGAACAAAATTAACCACAAAACTAACCAAAATATATATTAAGCTAAAATGTAAAATATTCTTTTTTCCAATTACTTTATATATATATATAATTTTTTACTTTAGAAACTATATATAATATATAGTTAGTTAATATAGCTAAATATTTATTTATGAACTATATTGTAGATAGTAAAATATTTTTTTATAAAAATGTTAATTTTTGCAAGTTGTTAAAGACAAGTTAATATTACTTAACCTTGCATGTTAAGGTATTTTATTTATATCATTATTATTTTATTTATATTATTATTATTGTTTAATGGAAAAATAAATTCACTAATGTGATTTTTTTGGGTTAATATTTGGGAGCCACTAACCAAGACTATGGTTAAGATTGGAATAAAATGAAGAATAGAGAAAAAATATATAATAGATGTTTAATAAACTTAAGGTCCACTTAAAAAAGAAATATTTATTTAGAAATATCATAATATGGTTATAGCTTTTTTTAAGATCCTATACTAGTTAAATAATAGGTTAATTTATGTTTAAATTAATATTAAAAGTTAATAGAATTAATGAAAATATAAAAAAAATGTGAATTCAGTTGAGGTCAAAGTAATAATCAAGAATTTTTAGGCCTTCTGCCATATGAATGTGTATTATTGGTTATTTATTATAAGATAAGAATATGTGTGTGGGGTTATATATATATATTAAATTAGTTTAATTGGGAATGACATAGGAAAGACATCCGTTAAAGAAATGGGGAAAGTTAAAAGAAAAGGGGAAAGTGGAGGGAAAGAGGCTCAATAAAGAAGAAGGGTGAGTAGGGGAGAAGTTTTTAAGAAGGGAGGAGGGGAAGAAAAGTTTGGGAGAGGGAAAGAGAGAGAAAAGGTAAAGAGAAAAGGAGAATAATTATAATTGTACATGTATTAGGTAGGGGAGGATAGGGGAAACAAAAGCAAGAAGAAAAAAAAGAGAGGAAGGGAAGAGGGAAGGAGAAAGAAAAGTGCAAGAGAGGTTAAGGTAGAGTATAAAGGGAAATGAATATAATAAGAGGTTTTGTGGCTAAAATATCAACCGTGGTTTTTGGAGAGCAAGGGGAGCCAATTGATATTAATCTCAAGGAAAATATATCTATTGAGGTTGTTTGTGTATTTCTTAATCTCAAGTGCTTCTCTAACACTATGTTTGCAATAATGCATTTCTTTAACTAAGATGTTATTTCTTTACCAGAAAATGTGATGTTTAATAGAATTAGCATATTCAATCAATGTTAGAATTTTTATTTTCTCATATTTAATATTAACAACATGCTCCTCATTAACAACATGCTCCTCAATTATGATTGGAAGAGACCAACTAGTTTCACCAATATAACACTTGCAATATGAGTAGTCAACTTTATAAATGCCTCTATACTATAAATGGTCTATATTGTCCTTAACGGATTTCATCGTATGTCTAATATTGATGAGAGGTAAAAACAATGTTATGATCTCTTTATGTTTACTGCTATTGCTATTGTTATAGTCATTGAAAAACATTATATATATTATGATATTTATAAATAATTAGTTTTCTTACCTTTAGTTGGCTTTAGGGTTTCTTGAACATACACTATATATTCCTTCTCGACTCTTAATTTTTACTCAAGTCTTGACCATTAAGTTCAGTTATGAATTAAAATATTTTGTTGCGTTGCCAGAAAACAAAGAACTCATGAAAACAAAGGATCAAATCCTATGATGAGAAGTGAGGGATAACGACTAGTAGAGATGAAATTAAATGAAGAAGATTGCATGAAGGCACGTGGAAGAGCAAAAGAAGGTGTCGTGTGAGATTACTGTGGGTAATAATTGATCATGATATTTGACACTTAGTAGTTGAGAACATATTACCAAATTTACATAACCGTAAGTCCACAAGCTGGATGTGAGCTAAGTTCGTGATGAATTAGTTGAAGTGTCTAGAGTAGTGTGTTCTTGAGTCATGTGTAAGTTTCATTGAAAGAAAAGAATAACGTCAAGGAGTATGAGAGTTACGGGTGATCGATCCTTAGAGGGATCATAGTGTGTAGATTGAGAGCAACAAAGCCAGATACTGACTGAATTGCTGAAGTTTAGAGCTGCAGAGTGAAGTAATGCGTGCCTACAGAAGATTGAGAAGCTTATTGAGGCTGAGGAGCTACAAAGGAGAGTTTGCTGAAGTTTAGAGCTGCAGACTGAAGTAATGCATGCCTACAGAAGATTGAGAAGCCTATTGAGGCTGAGGAGCTGCAAAGGAGAGTTGGATGTAAGAAGGAAGTAAAATTAATTAGAAATTTAATTAAAGAAAGTTGCAATACGTTAAGTTTAAGAATCATATGAAAATATAGTTTTGTTTGATAGAAGCATGTTGGTATATTGATAGAAGCATGTTGGTATATATATATATATATATATATATATATATATATATAAATAAGGTCAATGCCTCAAGAAATTCGGTGTTTGATGATTTGAGAGGGTTGGGGCCTCTTATGAGTGACAAAATAATTGATGTAATCAGAGTTAGTGATGTTGATTTACATCATAATAAAGAAAACTTAGGTGTATTTTTTTTAAAGGGTTTTTTTATGTTAAAATATTTGTATACATATATGATGGGAATGTATTATTGTTTGTATATCTTGCATATTATGAATTGTTGTTTAAATATGATAAGTCAAAATGTTGTGAAGATGAAATGTTTCATATTTCATTATTAAGTCTCATATTAATCAAAACAAAAATATACTTAAATTATATTTTACAATATGATTGGTCATCTCCTTATATTATATTAAGTTTTTATAGATTTAGATGTAATTGTAATTAAAGATGCTGTAAGGTGTAGGCCTGAGGTGAGGTAAGAAAGATCGCATATGCATATTTTTAAAATGTCAAATCAATATGTTGAATTTATATAGATTTAGATGTAATTGCAACTAAAGATGTTGTAAGGTGTAGGCGTGAGGTGAGGTAAGAAATATCGCATATGCATATTTTTAAAATGTCAAATCAATATGTTGAATTTATATTTATTTATATGTTATTTCTATCCATTCTTAAAAACATCCTTGAAATTGAAAAAATGTCTAGTACATTGAATAGAGATAATGAGTGGAAAATAAGGAGTTGTTGGATCCCTCTCTTTTCTTCTAGATATATTCCTGCTCCTCTTTTCTCTCTTAGTTGTTTTCTCCTCTTGACATTTACCTTTAGTTATAAATTAGTAGCTAATTGTTAGTAATATTGTCATTTTCATATATATATATATATATATATGATTTTATTTCATTTATTTATTTTTAATTTTGTTTTTATTTTCATTGATTTCTCATTTTTATTTTTACTCATTTTTAATTTATTTCATTAATCTAATCTACTATTATTATTATTTTAAATATTTTTTATTTTTCTATCTTTGTGTTAGTTTTTTTGTTTTATATTATTATTATTATTATTATTTTAAATAACTGCTTAATAATTTATATTGTAAAAATAAGAATTTAAATTGATTATTAATGTAGGTAGTGGAAAGATATTGTTTGGTATTGGTTTATATTATTGTAATTGAAAATAAAATAATAAAATAATAAAATATTATTATTAATAATATTTATCAAACTCAATATTCAATTTTAATATTTTGTTATTTTCTCTTTTAATATTTTATTATTTTCTCTTTAAGGTATTTTTTTAATTTATCATTTTTTCTCTAGCTATTTTGCATTTTGATAAGATCATTCATCTAATTCTTGATGATGAACCACACTCACTCATTAGAAAAGCTTTGATTTTAAAAATTGAGATGTATTTACTGAAAGAATTAAGTAGAAAAACCATTATGAATAAAGAAATTTTACACTATCTTTAAAAATTGAGATGTATTTATTGAAAGTATTAAGTAGAAAAATCACTATGAATAAAGAAAGTTTACACTATGTGATGGTAAATTTGTTATTTAGGTGAATATGAGTTATTTTTAAAGATTTTACTTTTGGATTAAAAAATAAGTACACAAATATCTAAAAATAATGCATGAATATTGAAACCATATCAATAAATTGTGGCATAAAATATGTGATGCAATTATCCATATGACCTTATATTATACAAATGCTACAATAAATTATGGTCCAATCAATTGTTTGAAAAATATTTTTTTAATAATATTTTTTTAATAATATTTATTTTTCAAAGTTAAACATCATAAGTTGCATTGGTGAATTGCCTTGAGAGAGACTAATAATGATTTTATAATTATATTAATTTTTTTTAATAATATTGGAAAATAATATTTATTTTTTAAAGTTAAACATTATAAGTTGCATTGGTGAATTGCCTTGACAGAGACTAATAATGATTTTATAATTATATTTACTTTGGGAAGAACTTTCCTAAGTTGCCACTCTGTACCTTTTGTATCATTTGATAGATTGCTAAACGATTGAAAGAATTTCGACCTTTAGATCCCACAACTAAAACTATCAACCACCTGAACTGCGAACCTCAAAACCCATGGAGCCTGCCCATTTCCTAGATGCTTCCCCTTTTTAGGAAGAGGTGACACAACCTTGAATGCTAGTAATGGATGAGCGTAAAGAGAAAAGTGCTGCAAGCATCACTGGCATGAAGAAAGGAGGTTCAACTGTCAACTGCTTGAAAGAGAAAAGGAGGTTCAATGGTCAATCGCCTGAAAGAGAAAAGTGCTGCGAGAAACACTGGCATGAAGAAAAGAGTTTCAATTTCCAACTGCCTGAACTGTGAACTTGAAAACCCCATGGAACCTGCCCATTTCCTCGATGCTTCCCCTTTCTAGGAAGAGGTGACACAACCCGTAATGCAGACAACAAAAAATAAAAATGGTAGCGATGAATGAGCGGAAAGAGAAAAGTGTTGCGAGCATCAGTCATAAAGAAAGGAGGTCAAATCTCATCTTCTAATCACCATCAGAAATAGAAGCCCAAAGATTTAGATAATGATGATTTCTGGGGGAATTGATTTTGAGATGAGTCTCCCTTGGGCTCTGAAGAAATGGCAAGCATTCGAGGACAAAAGTGCAAGTGGATTGGATGATAGCCAAGGAAGTCTTCCAACATGTCCAACTGGGTTTGCTGATTCATTCACATCTTCTGATGGACGCTAAAACTACATGGCAAAAACTTGGATCCAAACAATTGGTAAATTTGTAGAAATACATGTATAGGACAATATGAGGTATTATGTCTGCATTGTCTATTGTTTTTCTCGAACCACTACTTCTATGTTAGCAGCAGATGTGCATGGATCCTTTTGAGTTCTATGTTTATGAAAATATGAAATCAAGATAAGGAGGCTATTTTTAGCCTAAACAATTTGAATTCTATCTTGTGCCTTCAATTCTCTTTTGAGAAAATTTGTTGTCATCGAGTCCCTTAGCCAAGTGAAATATTTGGCTTCGTTTTGAAGCTAGATGTTGTTCAAGGCTAGAGGTTTTAGTGAAGTGAGACTGTTCATGTATGAGAAGTTGGGTTGAATATTTGGGTGCAGACCATTTTGGTTTCTGTGTTTTGATGTCAGAATAGAGTAGACAATAGAGTATTTATTATCTAGAGGGATGATTTGATCTGTGTCCACCCAATAGTTACATAAAGTTATTGCCTGGCAAATGTGAATGTGTGGGTTGGCAGATGAGCTACTAGTTTGCGTCTGCTATTTTTAGGCAAGTATTTAAGGAAATTTGAAAGGTGTGAAACACTGAATTAATTTTAAAGAGTATCCAAATTATTCCGTCAATAATATTGTCAATTATATTATTAATGAGATAAAAATAAAATATTTAATTTAATTTATAATAGTAATTAATATTTTTAAAATACAAATTAATATCTAAATCTGTTAAATTGTTTAACTTTTTGATAACCATAAATATATTTTCAAATTTAAAATTTGTATAATATGTATTTTAAAATTTATTTTAAATTACTTTATTTATTTAAGAATGAAGAATTTTGTTATGCAGAGGAGTTATGATGCTTTTCCTAATTCCAATGTCAAGAGCTTTTTATTGTCTCCCGAAACCCTAAATCGTGATATATTCTTAAATTTGTCTTCATGATGTTTTATTATTTTTATTTTTAAAATTTAATAATCGAATATTTATTTTTTGATATTATATATTTTCTTTCGATATATTAGATATACTTGTATTGAAATTTTTCAAAATGATTGCGATATATTCTTAAATTTGTCTTCATCATGTTTTATTATTTTTATTTTTAAAATTTAATAATTAAATATTTATTTTTTGATATTATATATTTGTTTTTAGATATATTAGATATACTTGTGTTGAAATTGTTCAAAATGGTTATATATAATTCTGTGTAGTTGATGTATTTAAATTTGTATTTTATTAATTTAATAATTAATTTTATTTTGAAGAGATATGATTTATTTGTTTTTCCATTTAGTTATTTGTAAATTATTTAAAATGATTATATACAATTTTATGTATAGGTGAAATGTGTATTAAATATTTTTTTTTTTAAATAATAAGTTGTATGATTATTATTATTATTATTTTAATTTATGATTTAATAGATAAGTTAATATATTATTATATTTGAAAATAAAATTTAAATCTCAATTAATATAAAATCTTAAGAATTGAAATATCAAATAAACTGAAAGTTTTTATATGTTTTTTGTAGATTCAAATTATTGTAATAATTTGATTTAATATGATAATATTTTTATAAAAAGTTCTTGGTTCATATATAAAGGGGATAGACTATTTACATCTTTAGAGGTTTTAACTTTTAATTAATTATATGGAGATTACATTTGAAATTAATCTTCCACATTCATAATATTGACATTATTTTTTCCAAACTTTTGGAACCATCCAATATAGTTTCATAAATAAGAAAAACAAATCTATAAAAAATCTCATACACTAATTTGATATCTAGCTTAACTAAACCTTAAAATTAGATTATTATTATTTTATCACAACTTAAGTTTTTTTACTTTACCCATTATCCATTTTACTATGTTTTTTAATTTATTTACCTTACTCTACCTATTTTATTATGTTTTTTTTTAAACTTATTTACTTGTTTTTTAACTTATTTACCTTACTTTACCCATTACCCATTTTATTATGTTTTTAAAGTTATTTACCTTTATGTTTTCATGAATTATGTATTTAAAGCATGAAAACATATTTAAAGTATGGAAATGTTTTCATGAATTATGTTTAAAGTATTTCATACACTGATTTGATATCTAGCTTAACCAAACCTTAAAATTAGATTATTTTTATTTTATTGTAACTTAAGTTTATAACAATAATATAATTTATAAAATATTTAACTATAAAAATAAATTTGTATTATTAATGTGATAAAAATAAAATTAATAAAATATTTCATTTAATTTATAATGTTAATTAATATTTTTTAAAATAGACATTAATATTCAAACATGTTAAACTATTTTTAACTTTTTGATAGCCCATTAATATATTTTCAAATTTAAAATTGGTATAATATGTATTTTAAAATTTATTTTAAATTATTTTATTTAGTTAAGAATGAAGAATTTTGTTATCATATTTTATATTTAAAGGTTTCAAGTTTATTTTATCTATATATATATATATTTAATTATACATTTAGTAAATATTAAATATTTAAAGTGTTAAGCAAAGCTTTTCCGTTGAAATCACATCATTAGAACTAGATGAAGAGGAAGACCATGGAAAAGGCTTAAATAGAGAGCAATGTAGAGACATAAGACATAATTTTAAGTAACAACTTAATTCATCATGGATCATAGAAGCTTGAATACAGAAAATATTTTAAGTGTGTTAATTTTAGTAATAATGATGACGATGAGAGTCCAATCTCTTCTTTTATTTATCTTTTTTTCAATGCTATTTTTTCTATTGAGCTTGTGATGGATATTGAGTCGAAGATATTTGAATGAACTACCTCCAAGTTATTGTCATCATCTATCAAGTATCATATGTGATCTTTCTAAATTTAACCATCTTGGAACAAATTTTTTGGAGATTCTTAGTTGCTTGCCAAGATTGTAACCACTCCTCACCAAAAGAACAATATCATCAACATAAAGAATAAGAGTGATGACTATACAAGTGAGGGTGGGGCAAACACAACTAGCTTCTACCAAACACTTAATAACTTATGAATGTATATGCTAGAAAGGGTAGGGGAGAAGGGACACTCTTACTTAACTCCAATATTGTTGTTAATTTCTTCTTACCAACCTTTAATGATCTTAAATTTGGCAAAATATTTTCATACAACATTGTCACAATCCTCGGTAAAACTTGCATTCTCTTGACATAGTTTACTCTATTCTAACCGGTCTCTATTAGTGTTTCTTCATAAGTTTTGGGGCTTGTATTAGATCTCTTGATTTCACTTCTCTGCATGTTGCTATGGAGCATAAGCTAGCATTGAGAGACATATGCGGATGCGCTGTGGTCTCGAGTTGTTGGTAGACACTCGAATATGTCAAAAAGACATTCATCAGAAAACATGCTAATCAGATATTTTTTTTCTTGCTTTGGGTTCGTCTCTTTGAATGGTACGATGAAATTTCCATGGATCCTTTTCCGAGGAGGGAAAATTACCACCATTCAAGGTGCAAGAAACAAGAAAAGATCTATATCCACATGACTAGAAAACTTAGGCCTTTTAAAGTCTTCATCACCTACAAATCAACTTAGGCCTTTTAAATTCTTCATCACCTGTAGATCAAAGACATAATACCCTTAGCACAAAAGATATAACACCAACCATTTCTTTACTCTGTTATAATTTTCTCTACAAATGTGATGGAAATGCTCAGTATTTTATGTGGCCATTCAATTTATTCCATTAGTTTTGGATAATAACATTTTGTTTCTTTTTAATTACAAATAATTGTGATATGTATAAATAGATTCTCTGCATACAAAGTCTCTACAATTCCATTCCCAACAAAAAATAGATAAATTTTATTTTCCATTATTTTCCATTTGTAATAATATATTAAAGTCACTACAATTCCATTCCCAACAAACAAAATAATTTTTTTCCATTATTTTCCATTTTTAATAATATATTAAATGTGTAAGTTGTTTGTATGGTTCATTTCTTTGTAGTTGATAAAATCACAACACTTGACATGAAGAAAAAATAATAACACATGTCATGGTTTAATATATAGAAAGAAATTAATTGACATAGAGTTAAATAACATCACGTTATGATGGAAGATGTTGTTAATTCATCACCGGTATTGCAACTTACAATGTTGGATGAGCCCTTCAAGGTATTTTATGGAAATGATCCTGTTGGTAGGGAACTTGCAAATATGATACAAGATATAAGGTTCTTGAATGACCTCGATGTAGTGCTATCATTGGTCAAGCTGATCAGGATGATGGTACAAGACATTGAAGCTGATAGACCTTTGGTAGGACAATGCCTGCCACTCTGGGATGAATTGAAGGCAAAGGTTAAGGATTGGTGTGCCAAGTATAACATCGATGAGGGACCTGTGAAAGAGATAATTGAAAAGATATTTTCCAAGAATTACAACCCAACATTGGCAATTTCTTTTATTCTAGACCCTCTCTATCTTGTCAGGGATAACAGTGGGAAGTATTTTCCCCTTTTCAAATGTTTGACAACTGAGCACGAGAAGGATGTTGAAAATATTATTACCAGATTGGGATTTAGAGACGAGGCCCATATTGCACTGATGGAGCTCATGAAATGGTGTGCTAAGGGCCTATATCCCTTGTATGCACAAATAGTTTAGGTAAAACAACCTAATCCTGTCACTGGTAAAATGAAAATCACAAATCCTCAAAGTAGCAAACTTGTGTGGGAAACATGCTTACGTCAAAGTACTTGGAAAGATTTTATCCATGCAACTTCTTGTGGTCTAAAATGTATTTGGTCATTCATGAGATCAGTCTACACTCATGGAATTCAAGGGCTGCAATGAATAAAGATCAAAAGATGATATTTATTGCTTCACATGCTAGATTTGAAAGGAGAGATTTTGTGAATGAGGAGGAGAAATATGCATAATTGTTTTCATATGGAAACGATAACATACTCAGTGATGTCTTTGTAGATCCAACAATGTAACATATATTCCTAGGAGTTTTAGGACTAATTATTTACCTCTTTCCCTATCTTGTGTCGTGGTTCATGGAGGATGGTAAAAAAGATTGAGTAACTCTATTATATTCATGTGCTCTAATGTTGATTCTATACATCACATCTATCATTGATACTCAAAGAGTCTTTCCATAATTTATCCTCTTATTTCTAGACATGAATGTAGGTTCTTGTGTTGTAGATTATCCATGACTTCCACTTTTGTCTTGGATCAATGGTTGTCATACACTTTATTACTTCCATGACCTGTCTTATAATTGAATTTAAGAAGAATGGAAGCTTTCCTTTTTTAGATTTAAACAATTTTTGGAATTAAAGTCATATTTATTATTGGTTTGGAGTAAGTTTCAAAAATTGGTATAATAGCTCATTGGTATGCCTGAATATATTATTATGAAGAAATTTAAAAGATGGACATATGCATGTAGTACTTGTTTTAGTTGTTGGAGCATTTGGACATAATTTTAAGTGTACCACAAAGAGGGAGCTCCTTGTGATTGTTTAGCCTCATTTTCTTGCTTCAAATAATGTTAGTGTGACTATAAAACTTAAGAGACAAAATTAATCTAATAATGTAGGGAAAGGTATGGAAACACCATAATTAACATGGCATCTTACCTTGAATTCAAAACACAAATTGATTCTTAATACAAGTTCCATATTATTCGATCGACTTATGACATTCCCTTTGCAATATCTGGTGCAATTGCTAGTTAAAGTTAGCTAATAGGAACATAAAACTAAATACGTATAATAAAATTACAATATAACAAGATTCTTAACCATGGATATTCACCCCAACTTTACAATGGATTTTATTATCTTGTAAGTACAATACCATGGGCCACTACCATGGATTGTTAATACCACATGCCCAAAAACCATAACTCATTCCACAATAAAAATATTTTGTAGATACTTTGTTTTAATTTAATTTTATAACATTTTTTAAATTAAATCTAAAATGATTTTTTTTTTTATACTTTTGAGATATATCTAAACCCTCCACCGTCACCATTACTAATATTATTCTATGGATGTTACATACAGATCAAATCAAGGTTTTAATAAATTAAAAAATAGAATAATTTTATAATAAAGATGTGAAATCTATTTAATACGAGCCTAGATCCATCTTAACGTGGAATCTACCAAGTGCCAAGAGGGATCAAATCGATTTGATCCCTCATTGATAGATCCAAAGGTAAGATGGACCTTGGATGGTTATATTTATAATAAGATCCTTATTGTGTAAAGTGACTTACTTATTTATCCACCAATGATTTATCCATGTCTTAACTTTAATATGCCACCCCGATTTGAATCATGGGTTGTTTTGATTGAGAATCCTCTTGTATTTGATGCAGTTTACCTTGCTAATCTACATTAGGTACCTATGAAAATATTGAGATCTATGAGAAGAAGAGGACATGGTGTACATAACCCTTGACATTGAGATTATAAGTTTTAAAATACTTTTGGATGCACTATATTGTTCTCCATATTTTTTTTATATCTGCTACAGTTTAAACTTCACAAACATACTAAGATAATATGAGTAGAATCCATGAAAGTAATGTAGGTGATCTTTTTGAATTTAATTACCATAATCTCAAATTTCTCAACATTGGCAATTATACCCATACTAGAGTAGTATCCATTCATGTTTTTTAGACACTCATCAAGATTTATGAACTCATGACCATAAACACAACATATTTGGTATAATGTAGAAGGATGATGACTATAATACTGAGAATTGATATGACATAACCTATTTCTTCCAAACAACTCTCTAAATATTCCATCTATGTGAGAAAGGAGAAAATGAAAGAGGAGAGCATTTATTAAGTCCTAAAATTGAAAACATTGTTCTTGTACAAGACTTAGTTATAATAAAAATTCTCATTTAACTCTTCCATCCTACAGTAGGGCTTAGTGCTAGGGACTACAATTTTTTTTCAAATGTGAATGAAAAAACATAGGAGATTTAGTTTTATTATTATGAAATTTATTCTACAATGATCCTAAGAATAACAAGGTGGTCCACAATTGAAGGATATTATCTCATTTTCTATGCATTATCAACCATTTATTAATCTACCTTTCCAAAATTATTACACAAAACATTGCTAGGAAGCAACTAATCATAATGGACCTCAATGTCCTATTTCTTTTTGCTAAGACAAGAGTGGATCCTTCTTATTCAATTAAAAAGAGAAATATTGTACAATCAGCCACCTCAGCGGTGGCGCTCACCAAAAGGATAGGCCCACCCCAATCCACAGTCACGAGACAACCAAATGAACCTAGGGACACGGCCCACCAAACCAAACCAGCCATCCAAAACTGACTGTTGGATCCTAAGCTAAAGATCTAGCGGATGAAAAACATATTGGGAGGCTAACATGCTCACCTTTTAACCAACACATCGGACCTGATACACCCTGTAAACCATAATTTATAATCATATCGGGTCCATTTTTGGCTTAACCAGTGATCAATTTTTTCCGCTCAAAATCCACCATTTTCACGTGATACCCATGGGGTCATGAAATTAGCTCGAAACATAACCGTTGTATCGGTCCCACCAACATTCACATTTGATCCTGGTCGTTGAATGCCCTTGCTTGATCCAACGGTTCAGGAGCATATTTCACAGACTAAAAGCACCGATAGTTAGCATGCAATGAGGGCGGTATTTCCTCCCCACCCAAAGCCATGTGTCACGTGGTGAGTGGAATCACTCCCAATTGTGAAAATCCGCTTTCGGCCTTAAGAGCCTACAATAAACTGGAAACCACCCCGAGGGTAGTAAAGCGATCATCAGAAAACAAATGGGGGTTTTGCTCCTACTGAGAAAGTCTAGATTCCGGCGCAAGGGCCGAAGGAAGATGAAGATCCCTCCTTCCATCCATCCCACTGAGATTGTTGGTTTACTGTTACCTGGGTTAAGGAGATCGACATAAACCTGCATTCTAAAAAGGACCTCACGTAAATCATAACATTTCATAATGAATCCAGATCGACGAGACCCCTTCTGTGTGGATCTGCTTCGGAAATTCTGTCTCTTGATCTTTCCTGATGCTGCTGTCAGTTCTTGATGGCCCTGGATGAGCATCCCTCCTTAAACCTATTATCCGTAATCTCCTCCCACCAACAACACAAGTCGGTGTGCTTGTTTCGTACTCCCTCATTTGCAAGCTAGTTCGCAACTTTGTTGGCTTCCCTGCGAACATGCACCAACCTAAGAGTTCTCAGCCTTCGTATGTGCACTTGGATTCTTTGATAGACTTAGAGAAGTTGCTAGTGTTATGAGATTTTCTCTGGAGTAGCACCAACATTTATCCTCTTCACTGAGTTGATGACTAATTTCGAGTTAGCTTCAATGATGACATTGTGAATGTTGTGCTTGAGTAGTATCTCCAGGCATGATTCCATCGCCATGAGATCAGCCATATTTTTGGTTACTTCTCCTAGATAACTATGGAAGATGATTTGTATGTGTCCTTCTTCCTCTCTCAAGACCCCTCCATAACCAGCTTCTCCCGGATTCCCTTTTGAAGCCCCGTCTATGTTGAATTTAAAAATCCATTAGAACGGGGTTGTTAAGAAGACTTGTCTATTGAGGTCTTCTTTTTAATCTGCATAGAACCCTGAGGGGGATGAACCTTGAGCTCTAATTTCTCCAAAATTTTGGCCTCTCTTTGATCGATGGGCTTGCCAGTAGCTACACCTCCTAGGCTATGAACAATCTCTTTAAGTTGTTTAAGGATTAGCTTAAGGATGCTGCTCACTGGACTTGTTTTCTCTTTGAAAATCCTGTTGTTGCACTCCTTCCAGACATTCCATATTATGAATCCTGGGTTCAGCATCCAGGCAGAGTTAACGATGTCATTGTCCGAAAAGTTTTTCTGCCAATTTCAACGTAGTAGTGATATCATTAACATTTCTGTCTGTCTGCTCAAAGATTTCTCCAATCCAATTCGATAGTATTGTGGTGAAAATGAATCTATTCAGTAGATGATTTGTAGTTTCTTCTTGTTGTCTGCATAAATAACATCTTAAGGGGCCAACAAAGCCTCTTTTTCTTAGGTTATCCCATGTCAGAATCTTGCCCTGTTGAACCAGCCACTTGAATAGTTTTACTTTCATCCCTTGAGGATTTTCCCAGATTTCTTTCCACATCTTATCAGTGTTTGGAAGGTTTAGCCATACATCTATTCTTTTGGATTCCTTAAGGTTGAAGAGACCTGTCTTGTTCTTCCCCATCTTAGTTGATCGTTCAAGTTTGAGTTCAAGATTTGTCTCTTGTCTAAAAGACCTTGAAGTGTTGTAGCTTGAGTATGCAACATGCCCATTCCACTGTAATCTAGAAGCTTCCAAGTTCTCCATTTCTTGTCATTCCTTTCTTAGTCCCAATAGTCACTTACCCACCTTAGTCCTTTGTTGATGGTATCGGTGTGAATGTTTGCTAATTCTTCTCTTCAGAGATTGTCCTCCTACTACCAATTGTCCTCCAAAAACCAAGCCAGGTTCCCATTTCTGATCTCCTAGAAACTATGGTTTTGGACTAGGGCCCTATTCTCCCATGCTCTATTCCAAATTGCAGAACCTTCTACTTGTCTTGTCATTCTCATTAGATTTTCCTCCTGCCATTCAATAGCATATTTGTGCTTCCAGAGTTTTTCCTAAGGGGCTTATATTTCTTTCAGCCATCTCCACCAGATTTTGGCACCAAGAACTCTATTTAGAATTCTTGGGTCATGAAGACCTTAGCCACCATGGGACTTAGGTTTGCAAACTCTGTCCTATGCCACAAGGGCCCATTTCTTCTTTTCTTCACCTTTCCCCTAGAGAAAGTCTCTCTGAATGTTTCTTATATTGGTCATTACACCGGCTGGTGCTGGAATGACAGATAGCATATAGATATGGATACTTTGGAGGACAACCTTAGTGAGAACTAATCTCCCTGCTAGATTTAGTGCTCTGTTTGTCCATTTGCTGATCTTATATTTTATCTTATTAAGAACAAGCTCCCATATATCCTTATGGAGTGGTTTGTTAGTAAGAGGAATTCCCAAGTACTTCACAGGCAGTGACTCCCTTTGAAAGCCCAAAATTCTGGAAATATTTCTTTGAATTGAAATATCTATATTGAAAAAGAAGATCTTTGATTTAGTGAGACTTACCTTAGTGCCTGCTGCCCTAGAAAACTCACTCAGAATCTGTTTGAATGCTTTGGCTTCCTTAAACGTGGGTGTACCTTGAAGTATAGTGTCATCCACAAATTGCTGATGTGTCACCCTGTTCCCACCATGAGTGAGTTTCAGACCCTGAATTCTCTCTTCCTCCTTAGCAGCTTTGATAGCTCTTCCTAACCCTTCCATCATTAGAATGAAGAGGAAAGGAGAAAGAGGATCTCCTTACCTGAGACCTCTAGAAGGCTTGAAGGTTTTGGAAGGAGCACCATTGAGAAGAATTGAATAACTGGCCGTGGTAACTAGCGCCATAACCCATTTAATCCAATTGTGATCAAAGCCATAGGCTTTTAAAATTGCTCTTATGTACGACCAGCTAAGTTTGTCATAGGCCTTTGCTATGTCTAGCTACATTATCATTCCTGCTTGTTTGTTGGTAATGAGTGAATGAATAGTTTCATGTGCTTGAATTATATTATCTAGAATTTGTCTTCCTTCAACATAGCCCGTTTGTTCCTTTGACACTAGGGTTGGGAGGAGAGGTTTGAGATGGTTGGCAATGACTTTGGATATAATTTTGTAGATCACATTGCATAATTTTATAGGTCGAAATCTATCTGGAGAGTTGGCATTCTCCTATTTGGGGATTAAGGCTATGAAAGATTCATTGAGCGCCTTTAAGACTTTCTTAAATCTTTGAGAGTCTTCCACTACCTCCAGGATGTCCTGTTTCAATATCCTCCAACAAGCTTTGAAAAATTCCACATTAAAGCCATCCGGGCCTGGTGATTTCCCATTTTGCATCTCTTTCACGGCTTCCTCAATTTCTTCCACTATTACTAGTCTATTGAGATTGAAATTATCTTCTATGGTAACCAATTTAGGGATATACTAAGTGAATTTTTCTGTAAACTGGTATCTATCTTCCGAGGTTTCCTCAACAATTTTCTGAAAATGCTGGAGTAGAACCTTCTCCATCTCCTCATGAGTGTTTCTCTCTATACCATGATGATTTGTATGTTTCACAATTCTATTGTTGTTTCGGAGAGCTATGGTGGATCTGTGAAAGAATTTGGTGTTTCTCTCCCCTTCTTTAATCCATTGAACTTTGGATTTTTGTTTCCAGAGTATTTCCTCTTGAAGGCATCTGTTATCCCACTCCTGCTGGAGTGACTCTGCCATCTCTTTCCTTTCATTTGTGTAGCCTTTCGTGATAAGAATCTGGTTTATTTCCTTTAGTTTCTTTTCCACCTCTCTTTTAGCTTTGAAGATGTTACCAAATTCCTTTTTGTTCCACTCTTTGAGTCTGTCTTTAATGTGCTTGAGCCTGCAGTGAAGCAAGAACATCTTTGTACCTTGAAGGTGAAGCTCTTCCTTCCACCATTGTTCAATATTTGTGAGAAAATCTGAATGTGTGAGCCAAGCATTCTCAAACTTGAAGGCTGTGTTCCTTGGTTTGCCAAAAAGGGAAGCTTCCAATTGGATAGGCCAGTGATCTGAACCTCCAAAAGGTAGTATGAGTGCAGTAATGCTGCTTCCCCTGAGAAGAAGTTCCTTTGAAACCATAAATCTGTCCAATTTTGAAGCCACTTGGGTAGGGCCCCCTCTTTTGTTATTCCAAGTGAAGATTCCATTGCTGGTTTCCATATCAACCAATTTCATATTGGTGATGAAGTTCTGGAAGGAAATTGAGTCTCTCCCAAGTAATCTAGTTCCTCCTTTCTTCTCCATGAGTGATTTTGTTATGTTAAAATCACCTCCAAGAATCCATGGTAGAGTTGGGTATCTCTTTTTCATATCTTCCAGTGTTGTGAGGAGTCGAAGTTTGTCCTCCATTGGTTGTGGACCATAGACATTGGTGATCATGTAACATTGCCTGTCACCCACCAGTTGGGAAATCAGAGAAAGGTGATGTCTGGATACCTCCGCATCAATCACACCAAATGTACGTGGATCCTAGAGAGTGAGAATACCACCAGCAGATTTATTTACCTTAACTTCAAGGTATTCATATCTATTTACCCATTTTCTATGTTTTTCGTGGATCCTCTCCACTGACCATTTTGTTTCCTGAATGAATACTATGTCAGGTTTTTCCTCTCTAATCCTTTTACCGAGATTCCTCTATTTTCTTCTGCTCCCTAGTCATCTAATGTTCCAGGTTGTGATTTTTATTGAGGTGGGGTTATAAAGGAGTAACTAGAAAGGCCTTTCATCCTTCCTGAATCAATCATGAGCTTGCCACACTCCAGTAATAATTCTTTCTTTCTTTTTCTTCCCCTCCTCTTACCTGGATTCTTTGTTAGTTTTCCTGTTATTAATCCTATTGAGGAAGTCCCTTTCTTTTCCTGGTTGTCATGTCCTCTTTTGAGTCCTAAAACTATTTGATGTGCCTTGTTAAGGAATATCTGTTGGACTTTTTCCACGTCCTCCTGAAGGATGGAGTTTATTCCCAGGTTGCCTCCCTGTTTTAGAAACTTTTCCAGCTCTAGGTTCTCCCTTTCCAGGATCTCCTGTAAATCTTGATCCTCTGTACCACTTTCACTTTGAGTCATTTCCTGGTCTTTTTCTACTTCCATGGTACTCAAAGGGTCCGTCATGTGCTCATTCTGTTCATGAGTGTACTCCATGTTGTTCTCTTTTTCTTCCCCCCTTGCTGTCTAATTCTATGTACTCTGTTTATCCCCACCCTCAACTTCTTTTTCTCCTAAGATCTCAAAAATGTTGTAACTTTTTGTTTTATCATTCACACTAGGGTTCTTTTGTGTCTTCCTTCCTCCTCCTTTTCCTTTTCCTCCTACTTTGGTGAAACCTGTCTGGTCTTTTCCTTTGTTGGTATTTAGGTTTTCCTCCCTTCGATTGAGAGGACAGTCTTTGGATAGATGCCCATGCTCATGACATTTGTGACATCTGAACGGGATATATTCATAGTCAACTGCTTGAACCTATTCCTCATCATAGAATTCTATAATGACCTCATCTGGAAGGGCTCCTGATAGGTCCATCTCCACACATATACGTGCATAGGATATATATTTTCCCCTTAGAGTTGCCTCTGAAATTTTTAAGAAATGACCTAATTTATTGCCTATAGCTTTTAAAGACTCTGGCATCCAGTAATCTAAAAGTAAGGAGTATAGTCAAATCCATATCGGTACCTAAGTGAAGGTTTCTCGTTCTGGCACAAAGTTCATCGTCCATGGCCTCATATAGAGTCTAGTAGCTGCAAAGAAGTATGGCCCTCCTTCAAATATTCTATCCCTATTTTCTTGTTCGTAAACACCATAGTGAAAAAACCTTTGGATCCAAGATGAATATTTAACTCCCCCTTTGTTTTCTAGTTGTATTTTATCCAGGTGTACAATTCTTTCTATGATGGTCAGATTACCATAAATTTACATATGATAGCATAGTTAGCCATGTGATCCATGTGCGCTTGTAGAGCTTGATCGTTCAGAATAACCTGAGGTTTAGTTATGGTATTGGGTTTACAAGGCCCCATCATAGCTCTATTCTCTGACCTTTGACCTCTGTCTTCCTTTTTCTCCTCCCGACAGTCTTCTTCGTGGGCCCCTTTATCTGCATTGGTTTTACTGCCTTCTACCTTCTAAGTTTCTGTGTCTTTTGCTTTGACCTCCAAGGGCTGTGGAGGTTTGTTCTTTTTCTTGCCTTTTCCTCTATTTGCTACCATATAACTATAGGAGGGAGTGGAGCTCCCTCCTCCCTGTGTCTCCATGGATTCTTGGTACTCTCTGCCACTTGATTCGTTAAACCCTAGAACCGGAGCTGCCGCCTCGTGAAGATCATCTTAAATCGCCGTCATCGATACCTGATGGCAATGTCAACCTCAATGTCCTATTTCATTACCAAGAATTTCATTAATAAAAACTAAGAGATACTTAAATGATATTCTACAATAGAGTTGATCATATCCTTGCAATATATTACTTTTCTTTCCTTTAACTCTTTGTTGCACTAAAATTTATTATATCTATAATATTATCCTTATTTTTTAAGGACTTCATCATTTATTCCTCAACAATTTATCCAAGACCCTACATTCTTATTCCACTCCTAGTTGAATTATAGGTTGTTTTGGTTGGAGTATAAAATAATCTTGGTAAGAATATTGACTTCAATGCAATTTATTGTGCCATTCTACCTTAGGTACCTAGGGAAATACTAACTTTTATAAAACTAAGAGGATATGATGTATAGCCTTTGATTTTGGATTCATTCTATCTGTCTCTATAGTAGTTCTCTGGAGCTCCTATAGCTTAAACTTTATGATATATTAAAATACAGAAGCACAATACATGAAAATATTGTAAGTGATACTTTTGAACTTAATTATCATAAGCTTCATTTTTTCAACATTGACAATTGAACCCTTCAGGATTATTAGCCTCTTCTCAAAATTTAGGAAATCCTTGCTATAAAAAAACATATTCAATATAAAGTATACAAATAATGACTATACTAATTAGAATTGAGGTGATACAACCTATTTATGTAAAACATGCCTCTAAATATTAAATCTATATGCAAAAGGGAGTATTGAAGAGGGGAGGGGCTAATCAAAGTAATTCCACAAAACATCTGTAGGAAGGGGCTAATCAAAGTGGACCTATAACTAGGTGGATTGCTTTTATCTTTCCCTCTAAAGATAGGTATAATTAGGCATTGAGTAAAAGTATTAGGGAATATTCACTTGAGAGTACAATTAAAGATCTTGTAGATATATTGTGTCTATATGACCTCTAATTTTTATAATTTTTTACTAGTAGCTTTCAACATCCTTCCCTTCCCTTTATCTTTCAACAACCATAGTTTGAATATTGTCCACAACATTAAAGGATTCATAAATATTATGCCAAGAATTTAAGTTTTTTAAGGGAATCATATTATTTTCTTTATTTTAAAGAAAAATAAGTATTACTTTCCACAACATTAAGAGATTTATAAAGATTATAACAATAATTTAAGTTTTTTTAATGGAATCATATTTTTATTTTTTATTTTTTTTTTTTTTTTTTATTTTTTTATTTTTATTTTTATTTTATTTTTATTTTTATTTTTTATTTTTTATTTTTTTATTTATTTTTATTTTATTTTTATTTTTATTTTATTTATTTATTTTTTTGAATTTAGCTACTTCTATATTGATACATAATAAAATTACAGAGGGACAAGGGCCCCTAGAGTTCTAGCCTTGAAGAAGGCATGCTTACAAAAATCACTTGGAGACTTGACCATACATCCTTCATAGTGACTTGCTTTGTGACTTGATGAGTTATGTAGCTGTAACTGAAAGCTGGAACAGAGTGTTTGGAACCATACAAAATATCAAAACTGCGCGGCCTTTCCATAACCGAAAGAGAACCTATGAACCTATTGACCCAGTACAAAATCCAGTAGGACATAGACTGTAAGACAATGGTTATGACAGTGACTAAAAAACTGGAGAGGGCCGCCCACGCAGGGGAAATCGGCGAGTCTATATTAACAAAAAACCTGATACTGAGAATTGTGAGACAAGAAATGACTGTGGATTCTGAGAGGATAGGATGTCTTCTTACCACAGCGGAGCAAAAACAGAAGGTGCGGACCTGTTCAATCATTAAGCGAGGTGGGAGGTGATTCCTCAATAATGCGGCAGCCGAATTGATCAGAATCTTCAGACTCAGAGGATTGGCCTTTATTGCCTGAAGAACCACCCTCTGCAGGAGCGCTAGGACCAGCGTGAGTGGTGGTTTCCTGATTTGTTGGGCCGCCTGGATCCTTTCGCTGAGTAGCCTTAGTCTGCGTGGAAGCGTTCCTGTCTACCGTCGTCGGCTCCAAGGGACCAACTGCCTCCGAACCAACAGCTCCTGAACCCACAACGTCTTCACTCAGCTCAATGGTGACTGACGCGATGAAGGAAGAGTTGCCGAGGGAGCAGGGGAAGCGGAAGCGCGCAGTGTGGGATTGGGAGTGGTAAGAGCAAGCTTCGGAGATGAATTGCCCTCTTCCTCTGCCACGGCCGCTTCTGGTTGCAGGGTATCTATCAAAGCTGAATTCCGAAGCATCCGACGAAGGCTCAGAGGTCGTGGAGGATGGCTGGCGGGAGACATGACCACGGGAGCTGCCTCTCCTGCAGCTCATCCTGGAGCGAGTTCTGGGCATTTTGAGGATGGCAGGAGAAGCGGAACCAACAACAGCGGAGGAGACAGAAATGGAGCTGCAAAGGGAGGTGCAGGACGGAATAAAAGGAAGATGGATGCACTGGTGAATGGCAGCGTTATGAACCCGAGCTTGACAGTGGACTGAACTTATTCGAGAGCCAGGAGCGACATTCTCACTGGAACAGCTTAAGCACAAGGATGGGACCAGAATGAGAAACCAACAAAGCGCCATGACCATTATATTGTTGAACTGGAAGGTGGTGGTATGCTGCATTAATGCCACAATTAATTCGAGGTGCTGAGATATTAAATCAATCCTCCTGCAAAGCCGGCTGGCACTAGTGAGAGGCCACGCGCCTCCCTTACATGCCGCCGTCGAACTGTACTCAGTTTTATACCCCTGCATCCGGGTAATGGAATCATATTATTTTCCTTAGTTTTATAAGTTAAAATTTAACTTCATTATTTTAGGTTCTAATGTAGATATGTTCAGAAGATTCTTTTGCTTTCTATTAATATGTTAGTATTTTTTGTTTTGTTTTGAATTTTCTTTCATTTTTATAATTGATTTATTAATTAGAAGAGTCTCTAATGCCATTTTTAAGAATTATAGCACTCTATCAAATTACTTACAACTAAAACATGAATAGATTAAAAATTACAAAATATAATTGATTAGTATTTATTACAAAATTATTAAATCATATTACATGGCATGACATTGCAATGGTTGGTGTAACTCACTACTAGAGCTCCAAAGTGTTAAGGAGTTGACATTAGTGTTGCAACTGTGAAATGGTAACACTGCTAATCTACACTAATATGATAACAACTCCTCCTTTTTGCAAGTCACCTCAGTGTCATTGTTGCAACTCACTTCAAACTCCAATACTAGTTGACCATTTGGGAAACAGATTACAATTCCTTTAGATTTTGGCTTTTCTACCATTTGGAAAACAAATTACAATTCCATTAGATTTTAGCTTTTATTTTATTTTATTTTTGATCTTACTGATTCATTACAAACGTCCCTAACATTTTTATAAGAATTCTTATACTTTTTATTAAACTATGTATCACGTCCCTAATACTTTTATAAGAATTCTTATACTTTTTTATTAAACTATGAAACATCGATATAGGGCTTGTTAATATAATGCCTCAATAAAACATTTTGATAATAACAATGTATTAATATAGTTATAAATACAAAATGGATTGATTAGAAAAAATATTGAAATAACTTAATATTTATTGAAAATTTATTAAATCTTCCTACATGTAGTGGTTGAAATAATTGGATAAGTGTTAGAAGCTCATGAGATTAAATTTGGCCTAGATAAAATGAATATCTTAAAATGCTTTTCCTTACTATGAACTATACGAGCAAAATAACTAAATATATATCTCGTAAGTTTTCCAACTTTTCAAGTGAATGTCTTCATGAAAGTCCATAACTCTTAAAAATAAGAAACCTACCCATAACTCTTAAAAATAAGAAACCTACCTCAGATCAATTATAATTTGAATAAAGTAAAAGAGAATGTTTCAAAGAAAATTTTATAGTGTTGAATTAAAATATGATATTTATTTCAACTCTAATCAAATAGTAATAAGTAGTGATAAGAGCTATATAGTAACTAATACCTGTCACTAAATTTAAATATAGTTTAATTAAACTAAAAAATAGTAAAAACAAAAATTTTAACAAAAGAATAGAAGAATTAATTAAATATTGTATTGTTGAATGATATCAATAAAAATTAAGAAATATGATTAATATATATATGAATTTTATTTTTTATTAACATATATAATTTTTTAAAATTAAATTTATTAAAATATGTTTTTAATATAATAATAAGTCATCTAAAAATATGAAGAAAAAATTATAATTCATGAAAATAGAAATAATAGAAAATAATAATAATAATAGTAATTAATAGAAATGAAAGCTACTAAAAATCCCATAATAAGACCTTAACCAATCACCTTGAAAATGAATAAATTTAAAAAATAATAAAAAATAACAAAAATTGAATTCTCAAGCACAAATTTTTGGTCAAAGCAAACTAATACAAAGGAAAAACTTAATACCATAATCAAAATAAAAAAGTTAATAAGAAGGAAAAAAAAGATTAGTAACTAATAGAAATGGAAGCTACTAAACAACTCATAATAAGATCTCAACCAATTACCTTGTAAATAAATAAATTTAAATAATAATAAAAAATAACAAAAAATGAATTGCCATTGTTAAACTATGGGTAAGCAGCATAAAATTTTGGTCAAAGACAAACCAATACACAAAATTGAATGTATAATACCATGCCCTTTAGCTTAAATATATCTTAATTAAACTGAAAAATAATAAAGACAGGTTTCATCACAAAAATAAAACAACTATTTTGTTGAATGTCATCACCAAAAATTAAGAAATGTAATTAACTAATATTGTTTATATTAACATATATACACTTTAATATATATATGAGTGTTTATTTTATATTAATATATATAATTTTTTATAATTAAATTTATTAAAATATGTTTTTAATATAACAATAATCATCCTAAATTGAAAATATAGAGAAAAAGCTATAATTCATGGAAATATTAGAAAAAAGAAAAATAAATAAAAAATAAATAAGAAATAAAAGAAAAAATTTAGTAATCAATAAAAATATAAGTTACTAAACAACCTATAATAAGACTTCAACCAATCACCTTACAAATAAATAAATTTAAATAATAATAAAAAATAACAAAAATAGAATTCCTAACGTTCAACTATGATAAGAGGCATAAATTTTTGGTCAAATACAAATTAATAATTAATTAAAGCAAAACTAAATAAATAATACCATGCTTGTGGAAAGTATAATAACAAGACATTGACTTTTAGTATATTCCTAATATTTTATCCTGTCACATATTTTTAATACATTGTCTTATAAAGAATACGTTGTTTTCATTTGAGACATAAAAAACAATGTTCATGTCCCAAACCAAAAGCAAAATTGATTACATTGGGAGTTCAACCTCTTTGGTCTCTAGAGCATGAGCCTAGCCATAATTACAGAACGCCCATGTGAAATGACAGTCGGATGCTAAAATATAAGTTTCTCCTCCTTTTCTTCTGCTCTCCTCTATTAATTGAAATGTTGACCGATTTTCTTCCATTGTTCCTAGTGTTCTCTTTTCTATGCACAAGCTTCTACTTTATTACTAGAATTGTCACATGATTTTCTTCTCTTTGCGATGATATTCTCATCATCTCAAACAAATTTAATGTTCAATATTGTTGCTACTAGTCCAATCAATCGACCTTGCTATTGCTCGAAATTTGTTGAGTTCAAAATTTGAGTTCTTTGATGTCTTGAGCATTAGTTTTGCCATAATTAAAGTGCACCAAAATGCGATGGCAATGTGATGCTCAAATATACTCTTCATCAATGTTTTCTCCTCCTCTCCTTTAACATGTGTAGATGCTTCTCTATGAGCAGAAGGGATGTTGTCGTACTACCTTCCTTTTGTGATCTTTCTTCGATTCTTGTAGTTTTCTAGATACACCTACCTCTAGTCTATTATCTGGAATCTAGATGGATTTGCTTTCTTTCCACATCCAGTTCTCATATTTTTCTCTTCTATATTCATATGCTTCTGCTATGTTACCAGAAATGTCACTAGATTTCCTTTCCTTAGCTATCAATTTTTTTTCCTTGTTTTTATGAGTGGCAATGTTTGGCCATTGGCTTCTCTATTAATGATAGGTTGCTCTCTTTCACTTATCAGATAGATGGGCCCATGCTTCAAAAATTATTTTAAACACGTCCATAGGTGCACAATTGTTCTTATGAGAATGTTATTCTAGGGCCAACAACATCAACAATATGAATATTTCTTAGTCACAAATACCAGTGTTTATATGTGAGAAATTTTGTTTTTGGAGCATTAAGATGAAAATGTTGTTTTGCTCACAAGATTTATGAGATTTCGTAGAAAATATCTATACAAAACTAGATACTCAAACACTTTCCTGCTAGACTCAAGAGCAAAGAACACAACTAAAGGAAAATCATAAAAAGGATTCAAAGGCTCTTTTCGTAATCCAACAAGTAGTGCATAATTCGACTTTTCCAAGATTAGTTGGGGTAACAAAACCAAAGAAGGCATGGGATGTGTTGCAACAAGCATATAAGGGAACTGATAAGATAAACACTGTTAAGTTGAAATCCTTAAGAAGAGAATTTGAAACTTTGTGCATGCAAAAAGCTGAATCTATTCAAGATTTTTTTACTAGAGTTATGAGAATAGTGAATGAAATTAGGTCTTATGGAGAAAATTCAAAATATCAAAAGATTGTTGAGAAGATTTTAAGAAGTTTGCTTCAAAATTTGATGGGGTTGTTGTTGTTATTGAGGAATCTAAGGATCTAACTCAATTGTTTGTGAATCAACTAATGGGGTCTCTTTAATGTCACGAGAAAAGAATGAATAGATCTTCTGAAAAATATATTGAGCAAGTTTTTCAAGAAAAATGAAATGTTTCCAAAGGAAAAATTCATGAACGTGAAAATTCCTCCCATGAGGAAATCCAGAACACTCATGGAAGAGGAAGAGGAAAAGGAAAAACATATAGTGGAGGCAAAGGCCGAGGAATTTCTTTTTGCAAATAAAAAAGGAAGAGGTAATGATGAAAATGATGGAGCTAAATATTTAGTAAATCCCAATTTTAGTTTTTTTATTGTAAAATATTTGGCCATTAAGAATGGAATTGTTGGAAAAAACAAAAACAACAATCTAGTTTTTCTGAAGAAAAATAAGAAGTTGACACTTTATTCTTGGCTTGTGATTCAACTAATAATGTTTCCAAGGAGGTGTGGCTTATTGACAGTTGTTGCAACAATCACATAATAGGGAATGAATATGTCTTTGTGAAGATAGATGAATCTAAAAAATCTGATGTATTCTTGGGAAATGACAAGTAAGTTGAAGCTAAAGTTAAGGGAACAATTGTTATGAGGAAAAAAAAAGGAAAACCAAATCACATTAATGATGTTTTATATGTTTCTGGTCTAGCACATAATTTGTTGAGTGTGGGAGAAGTCGTTGAAAGTGGATATTTGATTTTATTTAAGAACAAGCAATGCATAATCTATGATAAAGATGATAATAGTAAAACTATTTCCAAGTCTAACATGTTGAAAAATATAATTTTTGCTTTCAATCTCCCTTGTGAAGCAAGTACAACATTAAATGTTTCTTATGATGATAGTTTCTAGCTATGGCACATGAGGTATGGACATTTGAATATGAAATACTTGAAATTGTTATATAACAAGTGAATGGTCAAAGGGTTACCCCTCATTAGTTCTATTGATAAAGTTTGTGAAGGGTGTATTCTTGGTAAACAACATAGAGATTCATTTCCATTAGGAAAATCCTGGAGAGAAAGTAAACCATTGAAGCTAGTGCATGCAAATATATGTGGTCCTATGCAAACTTTGTCTCTAAAAAAAAAAAGTATTTCATTATTTTTGTGGATAATTTTAGTAGAGGAACATTTTTATATTTAATTACGGGAAAATATGATGCATTTATTTCATTAATTTAAAGATATTGTTGAAAAACAAAGTGGTTATTCTCTAAAACAATTACGCACAGATAGAGGGGGAGAATTCACTTCTAATAAGTTTGATTCTTATTGCAAAATGAATGTCATTCAAAGACAATTGATAACTAGTTATACTCCCCAACAGAATGGAATTGTTGAACGTAATAGAACAAATGTTGAGATGGCTAGGAGCATGCTAAAAGGTAAACAATTTCCAAATATTTTTTGGGCCGAAGATGTAGCCACATCTTATTATTTGCTTAATAGATGCCCAATAATAAGTTTTCAAAATATTACCCCTTATCAGGCATGGTGTGGAATAAAACCCAATGTTTCTCATTGAAGAGAATTTGGTTGCATTGCTTATGCTCATGTTTCTACTAAAAAAAGAAGAAAACTTGATGATAAAAGTGTGAAATGCATTTTTATTGTCTATTGTAAGGAGACCAATTATTATATATTGTATAATCCACAAAATAAAAAAATAATGATTAATAGTGATGTGTTATTTGATGAGAAAAAAAATGGCAGTGGAATCCAAATGTGCAGCAACAAACTCCAAGTGTTATTGTACAAGAAGATGAATATTTTATTTCTGCAAATTGATTTAGTAATCAAAATAGAAATCACAGGGCACATCCAATTCATCATATTCAGCAACTTCAAGCCTTGTTTCAAGTCCAAGTCTTCCAAGAAAGAAAAAATCCTCAAAATGAAATTTATGGGTATACTAATTTTTCTTTGATGTCTCAGATTGAAGTAGAGCCAAGATGCTTTGAAGATGTAGTAAAATAGCCAGTTTGGTGCAAAGAAATGGATGAAGAGATAAAAGTAATTAAAAGGAATGAAACATGGGAGCTTGTGGATCCTCCTACTGAGAAATAAGTCATTGGGGTGAAAAGGTTATACAAAATAGAGTATGTAGTTGTTGGATCAATACAAAAGCACAAATAAAGGTTAGTCGCAAAGGGATATGCTCAAAAACTAGGTAATGACTACAATGAAACATATGCTCCTATTGCAGGATTCGATATAGTCAGAACTTTTTTGGCATTGGAAGAAAAATATAAATGATTAGTTTATCAATTTGATGTGAAATTAGCCTTTCTAAATGGTGAGTTGAAAGAAGATGTATTTGTTCAACAACCCCAAGGATATGAAGAAGAAATGAACAAAAATTCTACAAACTAAAAAAGGCTCTTTATGGGTTTAAACAAGCTCTAAGAGCATGGTATAGTAGAATTGACACTTAGCTTTTGAAAATGGGATTTAAAATAAGTGAAAATTAACCCACATTACATATCAAGTAAAATGGTAATGATATACTAATTATTTTCTTATATGTAGATGGCTTGATATACACTTCTTCAAGTGATTCGTTAGTGGAAGAGTTCAGGTAGGATATGGTGACTAAGTTTGAAATGACTTATTTGTGTTTGTTGCATTATTTTCTTGGCATAGAAGTGACACAAATGAATGATGGAATTTTTATTTCACAAGAAAAGTATGTTTCAAATCTTCTTCACAAATGGAAAATGGGAAACTTTAAACCCATGAGCACACTCATGAATACAAATGAAATTTTTTCTGTAGAAGATGGAGTTGAAAAGGTAGATGCTAGATCCCATAAGAGTTCAGTAGGAATCATTTTGTATCTTACTACCACTAGGAATGATATTATGCATGCAGTAGGTTTGATTTCCAGATTCATGCAAAGTCCAAGTAAGCTTCATTTCGGAGCAGAAGAAATAATTTTTAGGTATCTCCATGGAACAAGCAATTATGGCATTTGGTATACTTCATCAAATAATTTTGGGTTGGCTAGTTATATAGATAGTGATTGGGCTAAATCTCTTGATGATAGAAAAATACTCCAGATTCTTAACCATGGATATTCACCCCTACTTTACCATGGATTTTATTAACTTGTAAATAAGCTTTGTTACAATACCATGGGCTAGTACCATGGATTATTAATACCACATGCCCAAAAACCGTAACTCATTTCACAATAATTTTTTTTTATAGATAATTTATTTTAATTTAATTTTATAACATTTTTTTAAATTAAATCTAAAATTAAAAATGATATACTTTTAAGATATATCTAAACCCTCCACCATCACCATTACTAATATTATTCTATGGATATCCCATAGAGATGAAATCAAGTTTTTAATAAATTAAAAAAATAGAATAATTTTATAATAAAGATGTGAAATCTATTTAATACTAGCTTAGATCCATACTAACTTGGAATCTACCAAGCGCCAAGAGGGATCAAATATCTTGAGGTTTTCACCTCAAGAGATTTGATCCATCATTGAGAGAGCCATAGGTAAGATGGATCTTGGGTGGTTATATGTATAATAATATCCTTATTGTGTAAAGTGACTTACTTATTTATCCACCAATGATTTATCCATGGCTTAACTTTCATATGCCACCACTATTTGAATCATGGGTTGTTTTGATTGGGAATCTTGTTTTAATTGATGAAATTTATCTTGATAATCTTCATTAGGTACCTAGGAAAATATTTAGTTCTACAAGAAGAAGAGTATATGGTGTACATAACGCTTGACATTGAGATTATAAGTTTTAAAATAATTTTGGATGCACTATATTGTTCTCCATATTTTTTTATATATATGATATAGTTTAAACTTCACAAACATACTAAGATAATATGAGTATAATCCATGAAAATAATGTAAGTGATCTTTTTGTATTTAATTACCATAATCTCAAATTTCTCAACATTGGCAATTATACCCATACTAGAGTAGTATCCTTTCATGTTTTTTAGAAACTCATCAAAGATTTATGAACTCCTGACCATAGACACAACATATTTGGTATAATGTAGAAGGATGATGACTATAATACTAAGAATTTATGTGACATAACCTATTTATTCCAAACAACTCTTTAAATATTCAATCTATGTGAGAAAGGAGAAAAGGAAAGAGGAGAGCATTGATTAAGTCCTAAACTTGAAAAAATTGTTCTTGTACAAGTCTTAGCTATAATGACAACTCTCATTTAACTCTTCCATCCTATACTAGGGGTTAGTGCTAGGGACTATAAATTTTTTTCTAATGTGACTAAAAAAACATAGGAGATTTAGTTTTATTATTATGAAATTTATTCTACAATGATACTAAGAATAACAAGGTGGTCCAAAATTGAATGATAGTAGAGCCTTTATCTCCTTTTCTATGGATTACCAACCATTTATTAATCTACTTTTCCAAAATAATTACACAAAACATTGTTAGGAAGCAACTAATCATAATGGACCTCAATGTCCTATTTTATTGTCAAGAATTTCATTAATAAAAACTAAGTGATACTTAAATGATATTCTACAATATATTTGATCATATCCTTGCAATATATTGCTTTTCTTTCATCCTCTAACTATTGGTTGCACCAAAAATTATAAAATTTATATTATTATCCTTATTTTTTAAGGACTTCCTCATTTATTGCTCAACAATTTATCCAAGACCCGACATTCTTATTCCACCCCTAGTTGAATTATAGGTTGTTTTGGTTGGAGTATAAAACAATCTTGATAATAATCTTGACTTCTATGCAATTTATTGTGCCATTCTACCTTAGGTACCTAGGGAAATACTAACTTTTATAAAAAATAGAGAATATGATGTATAGCCTTTCATTTTCGATTCATTCTATCTTTCTCTATAGTAGTTCTCTAGAGATCCTATAGCCTAAACTTCATGAATATATTAAAATAAATAAGCACAATACACGAAATTATTGTAAGTGATACTTTTGAATCTAATTATCATTAGCTTCATTTTTTCAACTTTGACAATTGAACCCTTTAAAATTATTAGCCTCTTCTCAAGATTTAGGAAATCCTCGCTATAAAAAAATATCTTCAATATAAAGTATACAAATAATGACTATACTAATGAGAATTGAGGTAATACAAACTATTTCTATCAAACATGCCTCTAAATATTCAATCTATATGCAAAAGGGAGTATTGAATAGGGGAGGGGCTAATCAAAGTAATTCCACAAAACATTTGTAGGAATGGGCTAATCAAAGTGGACCTATAACTAGGTGGATTGCTTTTATCTTTCCCTCTAAATATAGGTATAATTAAGCATTGAACAAAATTATTAGGAAATATTCACTTGAAAATACAATTAAAGGTCTGGTAGATATATAGTGTTTATAGGGCTTCTAATTTTCATAATTTTCTTATTAGTAGCTTTAAACATCCTTCCCTTCCCCTTATCTTTCAAGAACCAATGTTTGAATATTGTCCACCACGTTAAAGGATTCATAAATATTATACCAAGAATTTAAGTTTTTTAAGGGAATCATATTATTTTCTTTATTTTAAAGAAAAATAAGTATTACTTTCCACAACATTAAGGGATTTATAAAGATTATGACAATAATTTAAGTTTTTTTAATGGAATCATATTATTTTCCTTAATTTTATAAGTTAAAATTTAACTTCATAGTTTTAGGTTCTGCTTTCTATTAATATGTTAGTATTTTTTGTTTTGATTTTGAATTTTCTTTCATTTTTATGATTGATCTTAATGATTCATAAAAAGAAAAAAAAAAAAAAAAAAAAAGTCTCTACTACCATTTTTAAGAATTCTAACACTATCAAATTACTTACCACTAAAGCATGAATGGATTAAAAATTACAAGATATAATTTATTAGTATTTATTACAAAATTATTAAATCATATTACATGGCATGACATTGTAATGATTAGTTTAACTCACTGCTAAAGCTCCGAAGTGTTAGAAGAGTTAACACTAATGTTGCAACTTTGAAGTGCTAACACTTCTACTACTTCTACTATAGACTAATATGCTAACAACTCCTTGTTGTTACAAGTCACCTCAGTGTCATTGTTGCTACTACAACTCTCCACTCACTTGACACTTCACTACCGCAACTCACCGTTAGTTGACCATTTGGGAAATTCCCAAATTACAATTCTTTGGCGTTTTCTATCATTTAACAAATTACAATTCCACTGGATTTTAGCTTTTCTTTTATTTTTATTTGTGGATCTTACTGATTCATTAGAAACGTCCCTAATATTTTTATAAGAATTTTTATATTTTTTATTAAACTATGTATCACGTCCGTAATACTTTTATAAGAATTCTTATACTTTTTATTAAACTAGGAAACATCTAGGGCTTTTTAATATAATGCCTCAATAAAACATTTTGATAATAAACAATGTATTAATATAGTTATAGATGATTGTTTTTGATAATAAACAATGTAATAAACAATGTATTAATATAGTTATAGATGATTGTTTTTGATAATAAACAATGTATTAATACAGTTATAAATAAAAAATGGATTGATTATAAAAAATATTATTTATTGAAAAATTATTAAATCTTACTACATGGCATGATGGTGTAGCGGTTGAAATAATTGGATAAGTGTTGGAAGCTCACGAGATAAAAAGAAAATCTTAAAATGCTTTTCCTTATTGTGAACTATACGAGCAAAATCCCAAAATATATATCTTGTAAGTTTATTGTTTTACAATCACTTTTAATTACAATAATCACTTCTAACTGCAACAAACTTTAGAATTACTTTTCCTCCAACGGCGAATGTCCCCACGAAAGTCCATAACTCTTAAAAATAAGAAACCGACATAAGATCAATTATAATTGCAATAAAGTAAAAGAATGCCTCAAAGACAATTTTATAATGTAGAATTAATTTCATCAAGTTTGTGTTTTTAGCTATTTAAAAAATCAAAATATGATATTCATTTCCATCTCAATGAAATAGTAACCAGAGTTATATAGCAACTAGTATATTTTATTTAGTTTAAATATAGTTTAATTAAACTGAAAAATAATAAAGATAAAGATTTTATCATAAAAATAAAAAACTAGTTAAATATTGTATTGCTAAGTAACATTATCAGAAATTAAGAAATATGATTAACTAATATTATTTATATATATGAATTTTATTTCTTATTAACATATACAATTTTTTAAATTTAAATTTATTAAAATATGTTTATAATATAATTATAAGTCATCTAAAAATAAGGAGGAAAAACTATAATTCATGAAAATGGAAATAATAATAATAATAATAGAAATGAAAGTTACTATATAACCCATAATAAGACCTTAACCAATAAGCTTGCAAATGAATAAATTTAAATAATAATAAAAAATAACAAAAATTGAATTTCCAAGTAGAAATTTTTGGTTGAAACAAACTAATATAAAAGCAAAACTTAATACCATAATCAAAATAAAAAATTAAATAAAAAGGAAAAAAAAAGATTAATAACTAATAAAAATGGAAGTTAATAAACAACCCATAATAAGATCTCAACCAATCACCTTGTAAATAAATAATTTTAAATAATAATAAAAATAACAAAAAAATGAATTGCCATTATTAAACTATGGGTAAGCAACATAAATTTTTGGTCAAAGACAAACCAATAACCAAAATTGAATGCATAATACCATGCTACTTAGTTTGAATATATCTTAATTAAACTAAAAAATAATAAAGACAAAGATTTAATCACAAAAATAAAACAAATGTATTGTTGAATCATCGCCAAAAATTAAGAAATGTAATTAACTAATATTATTTATATTAACATATATACACTTTAATATATATGCTTATATGTGTGTATGTTTATTTTTTATTAATATATATAATTTTTTATAATTAAATTTATTAAAATATATTTTCAATGTAATAACAATCATCACAGATTGAAAATATAGACAAAAAAACTATAATTCAAGAAAATAATAGAAAAAAGAAATAAAAATAAAAAGTAAAGAAATAATAAAATTGAAAGCGAATATTTAATAATCAATAAAAATATAAGTTACTAAGCAACCCATAATAAGACCTCAACCAATCAACTTACAAATAAATAAATTTACATAATAATAAAAAATAACAAAAAATGAATTCCTAATGTTCAACTATAGATAAACAGCAATTAATTACTTTGAAAGTTAGGTCTCTTTAATCTCTTAACCATGAGTCTGACCATAATTCAGAGTGCCCATGTGCAATGACAATCAAATGCTAAAATATAAGCTGCCCCTCCTTTTTCTTCTGCTCTCCTCTATTAATTGAGATGTGGACCGATTTTCTTCCATTGTTTCTAGTGTGCTCTTTTCTATGCACAGGCTTCTCTATTACTAGAATTGTGGCAGGATTTTCTTTTCTTTGCGATGGTATTATCCCCATCTCAAACAAAGTTAATGTTCGATATTATTGCTTCTAGTCCAATTAGTACTCGAACAATCGACCTTGCTATTGGTCGAAATCTATTGAGTTCAGAATTTGAGTTCTTTGATGTCTTGAGCATTAGTTTTGCGATAATTACAACTTACCAAAATGCAATGGCAATGGCAATGGGATGCTAAAATATACTCTTCATCAACGTGTTCTCCTCCTCTTCTTTGAGATGTGCACATGCTTCTCTATGAGCAGTACGGATGTTGTCTTACTTCCCTCCTTTTGTGATCATGCTTTCCGCTTCTTGTAGTTTTCTAGATACGCCTACCTCTGGTCTATTATCTGGAATACAGACGGATTTGCTTTCTTTCCACGTCCAATTATCATCTTTTTCTCTTCTATTCATATGCTAGATTTTCTTTCCTTAGCTACCAAATTTTTCTTTTCTTGTTTTGTATTAGTGGCAATGTTTGGCCATTGGCTTCTCTATCAATCCTAGGTTGCTCTCTTGCACTTACCAAATAGATGGCCCATGCTTTAGAAATTATTTTAAATGTGTCCGTAGCTCCTACAGAATTTTTCTTATCAGGATGTTATTCCAGGGCCAACAATATAAGATCAATAGTATGAATATTTCTTAGTCATAAATACTAGTCTTTAAAGGTGAGAACTTTTGTTTTTGGAGCATTAAGATGAAAATCTTGTTTCTCTCACAACATTTATGAGATTTCATAGAAATTATCTATATAAAACCAGATACTCAAACACTTTCCCGCTAGACTCAGAAAAGAACCCAACTAAAGGAAAATCATAAAAAAGATTCAAAGGCACTCTTCGTAATCCAACAAGCAGTGCATAATTTGATATTTCCAAGACTATTTGGGGTAACAAAACCAAAGGAGGCATGGGATGTGTTGCAACAAGAATATAAGGGAACTGATAAGGTAAACGTTGTTATCCTTAAGAAGAGAATTTAAAAGTTTGTGCATGCAAAAAGCTGAATCTATTCAAGATTTTTTCACTAGAGTTATGAGAATAGTGAATGACATTAGATCTTATGGAGAAGATTCAAAAGATCAAAAGATTTTTGAGAAGATTTTAAGAAGTTTTCTTGCATAATTTGATGGGGTTGTTATTGCTATTGAGAAGTCTAAGGATCTAACTTAGTTGTTTGTGAATGAGCTAATGGGGTCTGTTCAATCTAACGAGAAAAGAATGAATAGATATTTTGAAAAATATATTGATCAAGATTTTCAAGCAAAAGGAAATGTTTCCAAAGGAAAATGTCATGAACGTGAAAATTCCTCCCATGAGGAAATCCAAAACACTCACGGAAGAGGAAGAGGAATAGGACAAACATACGGAGGAGGCAGAGCCTGAGGATTTTTTGTTTTGTTTGAAAATAACAAAGGAAGAGGTAATGATGAAAATGATGGAGCTAAAATATTTAGTAAATCCCAAGTTCAATTTTTTTATTGTAAAATATTTGGCCATTATGAATGGAATCATTGGAAAAAACAAAAACAACAATCTATTTTTTCCGAAGAAAAAGAAGAGGTTGACACTTTATTCTTGGCTTGTGATTCAACTAATAATGTTTCCAAGGAGGTGTGGCTTATGGATAGTGGTTGCAACAATTACATGATAGGGAACAAATATGTCTTTGTGAAGATAGATGAATCTACAAACTCTGATGTACTCTTGGGAAACGACAAGCGAGTTGAAGTTAAAGGAAAGGGAACAATTGCTACAAGGACAAAACAAGGAAAACCAAAGCACATTAATGATGTTTTATATGTTCCTGGTCTAGCACATAATTTTTTGAGTGTGGGAGAAGTCGTTGAAAGTGGATATTTAATTGTTTTTAAGAACAAGCAATGCATAACCTATGATAAATATGAAAACAGTAAAATTATTGCCAAAGTCTAATATGTTGCATTCAATATCCCTTGTGAAGCAAGTACAACATCAAATGTTGCTTATGATGATAGTTTTTAGCTATGGCACATGAGGTATGGACATTTGAATATGAAATACTTGAAATTGTTATATAACAAGAAAATGGTCAAAGGGCTACCCCTTATTAGTTCTATTGATAAAGTTTGTGAAGGGTGTATTCTTGGTAAGCAACAAAGAGATTCATTTCCAGTAGGAAAATCATGGAGAGCAAGTAAACCATTGAAGCTAATGCATGAAAATATATGTGGTCCTATGCAAACTTTGTCTCTCAACAAAAATAAGTATTTCATTATTTTTGTAGATGATTTTACTAGAGGAACATGTGTATATTTAATTGCAGAAAAATATGATGCATTTGTCATATTTAAACAATTTAAAGCTATTGTGGAAAATCAAAGTGGTTACTCTATAAAAACATTACACAAGGATAGAGGGGGAGAATTCACTTCTAATAAGTTTTATTCTGATTGTAAAATGAATGTCATTCAAAGACAATTGACAACTAGTTATACTCCCCAAAAGAATGACATCGTTGAACGTAAAAATAGAACGATTGTTGAGATGGCTAGGAGCATGCTAAAAGGTAAAAACCTTCCAAATATTTTTTTGGCTGAAGATGTAGCTACATCTACTTATTTTCTTAATATATGCCCAATAATAAGTGTGAAAAATATTACCCCTTATTAGGCATGGGGTGGAATAAAACCCAATGTTTCTCATTGAAGAGAATTTGGTTGCATTGCTTATGTTCATGTTCATACTGAAAAGAGAAGAAAACTTGATGATAAAAGTGTGAAATGAATTTTATTGTCTATTGTGAGGAGACCAAAGGTTATAGATTGCATAATCCACAAACTAAAATGCTAATGATTAGTAGTGATGTGTTCTTTGATGAGAAAAAACAATGGCAGTGCAATCCAAACATGCAACAACAAACTCCAAGTATTATTGTACAAGAAGAGGAGTCATTTGTTTCTGCAAATTCATTTAGTAATCAAAATACTTCATAGGCCACATCCACTTCATCATCTTCTGCAACTTCAAGCCCTATTTAAATTCCAAGTATTCCAAGAAAGAAAAAAATCCTCAAAATGAAATTTATGGGTATACTAATTTTGCTTTGATGTCTCAAATTGAAGCATAGCCAAGATGTTTTGAAGATGTAGTAAAATAGTCAATTTGGTGCAAGCAATAGAGGAAAAGATAACATCAATTAAAAGGAATGAAACATGGGAGCTTGTGGATCCTCCTACTGAAAAATAAGTCATTGGGGTGAAATGGTTGTACAAAACCGAGTAGGTAGCTAATGGATCACTACAAAAGCACAAATAAAGGTTAGTGGCAAAAGGATATTCTCAACAACTAGGTAATGACTACAGTGAAACATATGTTCCTATCGTAAGATATGATATAGTCAGAACTTTTTTGGTATTGACAACAAAATATAAATGATTAGTTTATCAATTTGATGCGAAATTAGCCTTTCAAATGGTGAATTCAAAGAATATGTATATGTTCAACAACCCCAAGGATATGAAGAAGCAGGAAATGAATAAAAAGTCTACAAATTGAAAAAGGCTCTTTATGGGCTTAAACAAGCTCCAAGAGCATGGTATAGTAGAATTGACACTTATCTTTTGAAAAAGGGATTTAACATAAGTGAAAATGAACCCACATTATATATCAAGTCAAATGGTAATGATATACTAATTATTTTCTTATATGTAGATGACTTGATATACACATCTTCAAGTGATTTGTTAGTGGAAGAGTTTAGGTAGGTTATGGTGACTAAATTTGAAATGACTAATTTGTGTTTGTTCCATTATTTTCTTGCCATATAAGTGACACAAATGAATGATTGAATTTTTATTTCACAATAAAAGTATGTTTCAAATCTTCTTCACAATTTGAAAATGGAAAACTTTAAACCCATGAGCACACCCATGAATACAAATGGAGTTGAAAAGGTAGATGCTAGATCCTATAGGAGTCTCGTAGGAATCCTTTTGTATCTTATTACCACTAGGCATGATATTATGCATGCAGTAGGTTTTATTTCCAGATTCATGCAAAGTCCAAGTAAGATTCATTTTGGAGCAGCAAAAAGAATTTTTAGGTATCTCTGTGGAACAAGCAATTATGCAATTTGGTATACTTCATCATATAATTTTGGGTTGGTTGGTTATACAGATAGTGATTGGGATGAATCTCTTGAAGACAGAAAAAACGCTCCAGGTTATGTCTTCAGCCTTGGAACAGGTGCATTATCATGGTGTTCAAAGAAGCAACCAACTATTTCATTTTCTTCTACAGAGGCAAAGTATATTGAAGCAACAACGACAACATGTGAAGTAATTTGAATGAAGAAAGTATTATTAGATTTGAAAAAAAGAAGAAAAATATGCCACGACTATTTAATGTGATAACTTGTGTACCATTTCCATAACTAAAAATCTTGTGTTTCATAATCACACCAAACACATTGATACAAAATATCACTGTGATAACTTGTCTACCATTTCCATAACTAAAAATCTTGTGTTTCATAATCACACCAAACACATTGATACCAAATATCATTTCATAAGAGACTATGTGGCAAAAGGAGAAATTGAAATAAAGTTTTGTACAACAAATGATCAACGTGCAGATATATTCACCAAAGAAGTTTCAATACATGAGGGATATGCTCGGAATCACCTCATTAAGCATTAAGGGGGAGTGTTGAGGATAATGCTTAATTATGTGTAATTTCTGACAAATTAGCCAACAAATTTTGTCTTCGTGAGTTATCAAAACTAAGTTAGCAAATTAATAGACCTAGTCAATATTCAAAGTTATTATTCAATAAATTATTAGGGGTAGTAGATTAGAATCAAAAGTTAGTCATATAATTGATAATCCAATTAGAAATATGTTGGCTATATAATAATGTATTCATTGCTTCCATGAAGAAATGAGAGTTGACTTCATACATTGAGAACTAAACTTTTCTAATTTTTGTTCAGTATTTTTTTTTTACAAGTTTTCATATATATTCTCTTGATAAATTTAACAAAAAGTTCAACGGGATAATATAGTTGACCAATTCTTTTTACATGAAATGGTTGGAGTGCATGAAATTCAATGAGTCTGATCTACCATATATCATGAAAAGGGCCACTGTTCTCATGACTCACAATCTCTAGGTTTTTTGATTCACTTTTTACCGGCAAAGAATAAGAACCTGCTACCATTATTGAAATTTACATGAAGTTAGCTGTAAATAGTGGCAATGAGGGATGTGGAGTTCAGGGAAGATATATAAACTACGAACATATAATCTCTCCCTTTTACTTCCCATACATTTCTCAGAAATGTTACAATATACTTAGCTTCTACCACGTTGAGATTCACTATTTCAGAGACAAATCATAAGTTCATTTTCATGTACTTTTAAAAGTTTGAAATGACTTTAAGGGAAATGATAAACTCTAAATTTTGTATATCTTGATTTTACCTCCAGCTTTGCGTTTTTGTGTTAGCGTAAGGGTTTTATCCGCTCCGTTAAAGCGATTTAGGTTCAAGGTATAAATCTTAGATTTAAAATATCTCCCTGCTATATTGCAGATGTTAGTTTTCTTCATGGCTTGAAAACATTTTAGTGACTACATGTCACAATTTTCTGGTAAAAAAATATCTTAACTAGATTCTAATTTTGTTCTTGATAAAAAAAAGTTAAATTGAGCAAATGTATAGGAATAATAATAAAGTCCAAAAGATTTGCAGGTGGAGATGAAGAGGGGATGCTTTCTATTCCTTCTGTTAGTAAAATTACATTGAGTATGTTTTTAGACATATTCCTCTACGACACAATATTAGAAAATGAATATGTTTTTAAACACAATTCAAACAAATCTCTTTAAAACACAACACCAGATTTTTTGAATGAGAGAGATACAAATAGATAAAACTTCCTTTCATACAAATTAATTACCTTATAAATTATAATTATATATGTATATTCTTTGGACCACACATGCCATTAAAAAGGGTACTTAGAGATATTTTTTACATGTCTTGGAATTGGTTTGAAGTTTGTAAGAAGTAGTTGAATCTAATTTCAATTATATAATTGTATGGTAATTGAATCCAAGAGGGTAATAGAAATATTTTTTTAAATGTGTTGGAATTGGTTTGAAGTTTGTAAGAATTGGTTTGAAGTTTGTAAGAAATAGTTGAATCTAATTTTAATTATATAATTGTATTGTAATTAAATGCAAAAATGTAATAGAAAATATATTTTTTTTTGTGTGTATTTTTGTGATGATGATGATGATGATGATGATGGTGGTGGTGGTGGTGGTGGTGGTGGTGGTGGTTAATGTCCACTGAGACCACTATCGGACCTACAATTTTCTTAGTTTTTAATTATCTGGCTCGATTGGTGTTATAGCTTTCTTTTTTTTCTCTACTTTCTTCCAACTTCCTTTATCTTGCATCTCTTTCATCTCTACTGGGTCTTGGGAAATTGGTGTCTTAACTTCGTAATCTATTGTGTTCGCCTTTTTGAAGATAGTCGGAGAATAAATTTTGTCTATGAGATCTGCTTTGTTGTTAAATGAAGATTTATTTTGTGCGGTATTCAAATCCTCATAGTTGTTAATCTGTTGGGCGAGGCTTTCTCCTTGCTTGTCTTGAGAGTTGTATAACGTGTTTTCTCCTCAAATTTCTTTTTTGATAACAGAGTTTGTTTCTTTTTTAGTAACAGAGTTTGTATGGGGTCCAAGAAGATGGAAGAGGTTTCAGGATTGATCTTATGGACATATGTAGAATTTATTAGAGTAACATGTATTGTGAGTGTGATTGCATGTGGAGTTTGTTGAAAAGCCACTATGCTCATTGGCTCACTTACGGACCAGAGAGAAAGCCGTTGTCCTCGTTATCGTTGTGCTCGTTGGAAGATCAAGATCCGTCTGATGAAAGTTTAGGCAGAGGAGTCTCCTCAAAACAAAATCACGAAGATTATTTCTCACAAATAAACGGAGTTAAAAGGTCAAATTTTTACACAATAAAACAGAGTAAAACAAAGTGAATGGCGTAACCAATAAAATAATTTTTGATTATATTTTTTATACATGAGAAATATATTCACTTGAAATATGGAGGATGTAACTCTTTCACCGAGCATAACTAAGAATTCTTATAGATTTTTTATTATATTTTTTTATATATGAGAAATATATTCACATGAAATATGGAAAATATATTCACATGAAATATAAAGGATGCAACTCTTTCACCAAATAAAACTAAGAAAAATAAAACTAAGAATTCTTATGGATATTTACACTTCACCGATGTAACACATTGTAAGACCTAGTAACTGATTGTTTTACATACCACCAAAAATTGCTTCACAATTTTCTCTCCTTACTTCTCAAACTTATATCCACAACTGAGAAAAAGACTTTTACATACTTGTGTTATTCAAACCTACATCTTTAATATTTTAATTCATTACAAGTAAAAGCATTAAAACATATGTACATCTTTAATATTTTAATTCATTACAAGTAAAAGCATTAAAACACACCTAAAACATAGGATGGACGCTTGTACTAATAAAAATAGTTTTTGAACTTGCAATACATATATCAGTCGCAAAATAAAAGTTCGGACCATATATTTTACCAACCTTGCATAAAATGTTAGTTTGTTTTTAATTATATGATTTGGTGCCGAATGGGGAATTTGTACTCCATTTAAATTTTCATTTACGTTTTTGTCTTTGAGTTTTAAAATAATCTGAAAACTATAATCAAAATTTATTCGCTTAATTTACTTACGTACTACACGTATGACTGTTTTCAGTTTAATAACTGTGGTGATTGGGATTAATTTTTCGAACGCTCACTTTTAATCACAACTATTACCCGTGACAATTCCCAAGCAATCTTTTAGATGGAAAAAAATTTTAGAGTGATTGGGATTAAATTTTCCAATGCTCCCGTTTAATCACAATCATTGCTAATAACAATTCTCAAAGAATATCTTAGATGGAAAAACAATTCTCAAACAATATCTTAGATGAAAAAAAAATTCACGTGCCAATGGCTTTGTGAAGATGTTTGCAAATTGTTCCTGCGACCCACAGTGCTGAAAAACAATTTCACCATTGCTAATCAATTCTCTAATAAAATGATATTTAGTGTCAATGTGCTTGATCCTATTGTAAAATAAAATAAAATTTGATAGTGAAATTGCGGAATTGTCGTCGTAGTAAATAGTCGTTATTCCCTCTTGTTCTTGGCACAAATCCCTCAACATTCTTCTCATCCAAACTGTTTGACACGCTGCTGCTATTCTTGTGACATAGTCAACTTATGTTGTCGAAAGTGACACTATCGACTACTTCTTGGAGGCCCATGAATGGCTCCCGAACCCAATTGAAAAACATATTCTGATGTGCTCTTTTTATCATCAACACTTTCTGCCCAATCACTGTCATTGTAACCAACCAATCTAAATTAATTTTTTATGGTGTACAAAATACCATACTCCTTTGTCCCATTGACATACCGTAGAATTCTTTTGGTTGCCTACCAATGTGTCTCTTTGGGTGTCTACATGAACCTTGACACCAAACTCTCTACATACAATATATCATGTGTAGTTGCTATGAAATACATCAAGCTACCAAACATACTTTTGTATAATGTTAGATTACATTGTTGCTGCAATAGTTTCAATCTCATGATAGTTGGAGTTGGCACAAATTTACTGTTTTGCATTATTAAACCTCTCCAACATTCCTACTACATACTTTTCTTGAGAAATAAAGACGCCATTTTCTATTTGCTTCCCTTCTATGCCCAAAAATACCTTAATAACCCCAATTTTGTCATTTCAAACTCACATTTCTTGACTTCTTTGAAAACAACAATGAGGAGATCATCACTCCCTATAAATATCAAATCATCTACATATAAAACAACAATAATAAGATTAACACCACTCTCTTTGATGTAGAGATTATGCTCACCATCAAATTTTCTAAAGCCACTATCTAATAAGTAAGCATCTATTCTGTTATACCATGCACGTGGTGTTTGCTTCAACCCATAAAAACATTTCTTCAACCTATACACCTTTTCTTCTTTGCCTTCTACCTCATAACCAAGTGGTTGTACAACATATACTTTGTCTTTCAGCACTCCATTTAAGAATGCCAACTTCATGTCCATTTGACGCACCTTCCATTTATGTTGCACGATAATTGACAACACTACACACATTGTCTCCATCCTCATAGCTAACACGAATGTCTCTGCATAATCTCTTCCATGTTGTTGCTTGTATCCTTTGACATCTGGCCTTGCTTTATGCCTTTCAATGTTTCCTTCAATGTTACTCTTGGTATTATAGACCCACTTCACTCCAATGACTTATTTTCCTTGTGGAAGGTCCACTAAATCCCATGTATCATTCCTTTCTGTTGTTTTTATTTCTTCTTCCATTGTTGCGATTCATTTTTCTTATTTAACTACATCCTCAAATATGGATTGGATCATTTATATAACAAAATAATGCAAATAAGGAATTCATACCTGCACTACTATTAACTTCATTCTGCTCATAAATCTTAAATTTATGAATTTTTGTCTTCTTATGCTTGCAAAAGATGGACTTGATATGTCACTTGATGTTGCACTTGAATTAGATGACATCACGAGTCTCTATGGTGTGCTTGGCGTAGTATTTTCTTGAATGCATGACATTGTCCTATTATTTGTTGATGGTGTCACTTGCTGATTGCTTTGTTGAACTTGAATAGGTGTAGGAACCACCATTGAGGAATTACTTTTAGCTGTCAATTCCTCTTTGTCTCCTGTTGTATGCATGTTTTCACATCAATTGTCTTCTCCAAAATTCCATCCCATGCTTCCTCTTCTATGAACTACACATTTCTGTTGATTATGACCTTCTTGTTAATGGACTATAGAGCTTGTATGCCTTGGATTCATCACTATATCCAACAAATATGCATTTCTCCCCTTTGCTATCCAACTTCTTCCTTAATTCATGAGGACATGTGCATAAGTCACAAATTCGAACACTCTCATGTGAGTGACACCATGTTTTCTTCCACTCCATGCCTCTTCAAGAACCATATTATTGACACTTTTGGTTGGACACTTATTAATGACATATGTTGTGCAAGCGACAACTTCAATCCAATAGTCATTTGGAAAATTCTTTGCCTTCAACATACTCTTTTCCATTTCCATAATGGTCTTATTTTTCCTTTTTGTGAGACCATTTTGTTGAGGTGTATACTGTGTTGTAAATTGCCTATGAATTCCATGCTCCCTACAAAAATGAAGGAATTCATTTAAGATGTATTTGACATCTCTATCAGTGGTAAAAAATTTGATGTAGAATCCACTTTGCTTCTCAACAAGAGCTTTGTATTCGCGGAAGCACTCAAGCACTTCACTTTTTTATTTTAGGAAGTAAACCCATGTCTTCCTTCTACAGTCATCTATGAAAGTCAAGAAATAATAACTGCCACCAATTGATTGTGTCTGCATTGGTCCACCTAAGTTTGAATGGAAAATCTCTAAGGGTCCTTTTACCCTTATTGACTTTCTTGCTGAAAATGATTCTCTATGTTGTTTTCCCAAATTGCATCCTTCACAGAGGTTGTTTGATTGTTCTATGAGTGGCAATCCCTTCACCATGCCTTTCTTATGCATCAAATTCAATCCTACAAAATTAATATGACCAAATCTCAAATGTCATAACCAATTTTCATCCTTGATCTCTGTTTGAAAGTTGATTTGTGTGACAAATGCAACTTTTATTTCATCCTCTTGTGAATTCATTGATAGTTGTGCTTGCACACCTTCTTCCTTCAAATATAGTTTTATTTTTAGGAGAAACATTTTATTTCTTGTCATATGAAATTTTGCAATGAACTATTTGTTTGGAGACTTTAAAAAAGAATTTCACTCTCCATTTTTGAAAAATACATTGTAACCCTTTTACATGAGCTACCCAATTCTTATAAGGTTTTGCTTCAAACTAGGGAAAAAATGGACATTTGAAATGCACTTCTTATCCCCCTTTTTTGTTTGAATGTTGACACTTCCTTTTCCCATGATAGAGACTTCGTTATCAGTCCCTAATGTCACTTTAGATTTCAAACTTTCAACTAGATTGGAAAACATTTCTATGTTCCCTGTAATATGATTGTTGAACCATGAATCTAGAAACCATCCATCATTTTTTTTTTGTGCTACATTACAAGCTATAAACATGTTATCTTGGTTCTAATTTTCCTTTGTGAAATTTGTATTTGATTTGATACTTACATCATGTTTCTTATTTTTGCATTCATTTGCATAATGACTATACTTCTTACAATAATGATATCGAGCTTGAGATTTATCATACCTCTATTCTTGTGCTTGATTTTGGCTTGGGCCTTGACTTGGATTTTGATTTCTACCCCTTCCACTTGATGTTGAAGGGATTCCTTTTTCACCTCTGTGTGGCCTTCTACCCCTTCCTCTAGTATTTGATCTTCCTTTGCATCTACCTTGACCAATTGAGACTTGTGTATTGAAGGCATGCTCTAATGAGGAGTTTGCTGCTCTATTCAATCTCAGTTCATGAGAAATCAGTGATGCATGAAGCTCATCTACTAAAAATTGTGAAATATATTTTGTCTCTTCTATGGTGACAACAATATGGTCAAATCTTGCTGGTATACCTCTCAAAATTTTCTCAGCTATTCTCCTTCCTTCAAGTGTATCACCATGTGACTTGATTTGATTTGAGAAATCAATCCAATTACTTATGTGAAAATGAGTCTATATTCCCAGACTCTTTCATAGAAACCGTCTCAAAATATTTTCTTAGCATTTGTAGTTTTGTTGTCATCACTTTTTCCATATTTTGGTAGGTTGTTTGAAGGATATCTCATTCTTGTTTGGAATTTGTTGTTGCTGTGATCCTTGGAAAAATACTTTCATGAACTGCTTGAAAAATGTAGAAGAGGGATTTTGAATCCTTCTTCCTATTCTCCCTCAAAAAATACTTTTCTGATTGTGTCAAAACATTATATGCTCCTTTATTTGTTGGCTTTTGGAATCCATTTTCCACCAAATCCAAAATATCTTGAAAAGAAAACAAAACCTTACATTGTAATAGCCCAATAATCATAATTTTTACCATTAAATTGAGGTATTCAAGGATTATTCAAGCTTTTGATTAATGCTGCCATTTATGACTATAAAAAATGTAAATTCTCTTTATTAATAAGTATGCTCCTAAAAAATATGCCTTCAAAACAAGTTTTAAGACTTGTTAATTCTTTGCTATAAAAAAAACTAGTTGGTTACTCCTTTTTGAATCTACTGTGATACCAGGTGAGTTGCCGAGATTATTTCACTCAAATCAGATTACCCAACTAAAACAGAGTTAAACGTTCAAAGTTTGACGTACAACAAAAAGAGCAAAACGAAGTTAATGTCGCAACAAATAAAAGAATTTTTATTATATTTTCCAATATATGAAAAATATATTCACATGAAATATAGACGCTGCAACATAATTTTTTATTATATTTTCCAAAACATGAAAAATATTCACATGAAATATAGAGGTTGCAACTCCTTCACCACGTAAAACCAAGAGCTCTTACGAAGATTTACACTTCACTAATTGTTGCGCTGCAACACACTATAAAGCTCAGTTGTTTTACGCACTATAAAGCCCAGTAGTTTTAAGCGCCAACCAAAAATTTCTTCACGATTTTCTCACGCACTATAAAGCCCAGTAGTTTTAAGCGCCAACCAAAAATTTCTACACAATTTTCTCTCATTACTTCTCAGCAACTAGGCAAAAAACTCCTACATGCTTGTGTTATTCAAACATACATTTTTAATATTTTAATTCATCACAAGTCAAAGAATTAGAACATTAGATGGAAATTTGTATAAAAAATTAGTTTTCTGAACTTGCAGATGTTGCAGAGTACATATACAAGTTTGAGAATAAATTATGAACCACGTTTTACCAACCGTGCATTAAAAAAATTAGTTTTCTGAACTTCCAGATGTTGCAGAGTACATATACAAGTACAAGTTTGAGAATAAATTATGGACCACGTTTTACCAACTGTGGACTAAATTCTCTTTTGTTTTTAATTATCTGATTGGTTGCGGAATAGGGAATTTTTACCATTTACGTTCATGTCCTTGAACCTGAAAACAAAATATACAACCTGCAATAAAAATCTAATTGCTTGATTTACTTATGTACCACAAGTATGTTTACTGTCAGTTTAATAACTATGGTTGTTGAGATTAAATTTTCGAACATCTAAAACATTTCATTTTCCAACATACATGTTTCTAATGTGGAAATCCCAGTTGTAATGGTTATATCTGGTGTTACCTACTTTGAAATTAGATGCACTTATGGTTACAAAACGTAAGTTGAGGGATTTGGTGATAATTAATCAGTTGGCGATAATTAATCAGACTTCAGTTCCATCTACTGAAGCTTGCAAAGTGTTAAAGAAACACTGACCATCGACGGAGTAATGAAAACCCAGATAGCCACAAAAGGAGGATTTCTAGATGTTCTATTGAAATTTTTCCTAGCTTAAACAGATTTGAAGGCAACTGATATGACCTTGCTTTGTCTTTTGTGCTTCTTATCACCTAAGAAAAACCGACTCAAGCTCATCGTCTCATCGTGGTCGATTATAAGACTAAGCTCCTCCGCCGCACAGACAAAGCCATCGTTGAGGCGTATTGCATTCACTAGAGCTCAGTGTGTCCAGAAGATCGTGTAGAAATGCTCAAAACTTTCTGATTCCATGACGGAGTACTGCGTTATGATTCTGTGGGTCGTCTGCTATCTTTCGCCCGATCATAGGGCCTTTGAGACTTAATTTTTGTTGGTTCAGAGTGTGGGGTCGATTTGTCTGCCAATAACCAATTCAATGTGGCGTGCTTTTATTTGAGGGTCGTCCATATGGGTGGAAGCAACACACGATAAATTTTCAATTACAACACCAAATGAATAAGTGTTTGAAACGAATCAACTGTTAATTCAAAACATTCGACATGTTGTTTTGTATGAAGTTGGATTGTATCGACATCTTAAGTTTCTTTGATGAAGATTTTTTCATATTATGGAAAGCAAAATCAAATGTTGTTCCTGCAGTTGACTACCCCTTAATAAGGGCAACGTAACCTAGCATGTGTCAGTGATTATTCATGGTGACAAACAAAAATATGAAGATGACCTTATAGCCACAACAAAAGTCCTGTGTGTAGGGTTGTTGTTTTGATGTGCTCAGACGCTATCTATTGATCACCTTGATCAAATCCCAGACTCACTGTAGCCAACAAAAAAAAAACTCTAGGCTGATGCTGTGACATCTCAAATTGCTTCAACATTTTTTTGAGTTTGTATAACAACATATTGAGTCTGGTCAACTCAATATGTGTCCATTGATCACCCGGATCCAAATCCCAGACTCACTGTCACTCTTCATTTTTTAATAAAGTAGTCAACAAAAAAACGAAACTCTAGGCTGATGCTGTGCCATCTCAAAGTGCTTCAATATTTTTTTGGAGTTTGTATAACAACATTTGATGCTGTGCCGTCTCAAAGTGCTTCAATATTTTTTTGGAGTTTGTATAACAACATTTGATGCTGTGCCATCTCAAAGTGCTTCAATATTTTTTGGAGTTTGTATAACAACATCTGAGTGGGGTCAACTCAATATGTGAGTGATATTTGGTTAGAATTTAATTTTGATAATTTTTTCACGAAGAAAAGATTGAATGAGATGAACCAGCCTTGAACTATGACAAAGGTCATGGTGACTTGTTTATGTTTGGATAATCATTGATAGTTTCATGATTATTTTGAGTTTGTCGTTGTAGGATATGATTATTTTGAGTTTGTCGTTGTAGGATATATATTTGTTAAGTAATTTTTTATTTGGTTTAATTATAGTTGTAAAAAAGATTTGGGGTTTTTAAACTTGAAGCCCTAGTTTCAAGAATATCAATTCTTGTGCTTTAGCAAGGTCAAATTATTTGATCAACTTTTGAACACATTCAATATACATACCTCTATTATATAAACTTACAGACAACGAAAAGAAAAATATCCTTCAAATGGTGGTTGGTCCATATGATGGTTTATTACTTGACAGCTTTTATAGCGGAAGCCCGACAAGGTTAGATTTCAATATTGTTGATTTTGCAAAGTTTGTGAACGTGTGTCACAGGTAATTATGTTTTAAATGGAGGTCAAGTGACAACTCAAAGATGTGGTGGTGAAGAAAGATTGGTGTTTGTGAGATTCCAAAATGGATGTGAGTGCTGGTGAAAACCATTTAGAAGAAGATCAGTTTTGTTGTTGTAATGTGTGTTTTCAATGTTTTCCATGTAAGCATTAAGGGAAAGACTCATAGATAATGCTTACATGCTCGGTTTGAAATTGGTTTTGGTTTGATATTTGTAGGAGGTAGTTGAAATATTTTCTCAAGTCATATATCTGAAGTTAGAAGTAGTTGGATCTAAGTTTAACTATATAATTGTATTGTAATTGAATGCAAAAGTGTGATAAAAAATATTTTTTTTTGTGTATATTTATGTGTACCATGTTTGCTCCCCAAATAAAATCATTATCATAACAAATATTAATGATTTGTCAATTAAGTATATTGAGTTGATTGTAAAAGTTTAATGATATCCTTCCGCGAAATTCAAGTCACATTATGACATGATGTTGTATTGATAGGTACTTTTACTTTTATATAAATTATCTTAACTATATTAACTCTTTTTTAATTCTTGGAAAAAAACAATTCAAAAACAAACCATATTAATATTCTATCCTACTAATATCATTATTTTTTCTTAACCTATATATATAATATTGGGAGAAACGAAATAAGTGTTTGACTAAAAATTTCATTGGCCATTATAAAATTTCCTGGTTAAGATATCAATTAAACCATCTCAATTTTATGGTTTATTGTCATTTCAAAATTTCCTATCAAATTATGTCCAAAAAAATGTATCGTGTGACCTTCTAAATTGTTTTGTTTAATTATGTTTTATTTTATCATCAATAATATCTAAACAATTCGAATTTATGTTTAATTGTATTTTAAATTTGTCACTAAATTATATCTTCAAAAAAATGTCGTATTGTGGCCTTTTAAATTGATTTGTTCAGTTGTTTTTGTATTTTATTATTAATTAAAAAAAAAAATCAATAACATAAATTGATTTGTTTAATTGTTTTTGTATTTTAATATTTATTTAAAAATTGAAAATAAAAAATGTCAATAATATAATTTATATTTTGTTAAATTTAAAAAACTTATTAAGTTAAAAAAGATACAGTAAATATTTAAGAAATTCCTTTTTTTTGTACATACATGTCCAATCATCATTATCATCTAAAAAACGACATATCAGCTTTAAAAAAATACAAAATATGTCAATGATAGGGCTATTATTTTGGGTCAGACATTAAAAGGAAATTGGTCTGAATCTATTTAATAGATAAATAATACTTTTATGGATTGTTATCATGAATTTATATAATAGATAAATAATACTGTTATCATGTATACTCAGATTTATAAATTTAAAAATATATTCAAATTATTTTATTATAATAAAAAAATAAGTAATGGATATAAAAATATATTTGAATTTAATTTATTTTATTTTATTTGATTATGATAAAAATAGAATTAAAAATCAAATGTATTTAGTGTAAGAAATAAAATAAGATTAGAAATCATTATTTATATTGAAATGAATGCAATTAGTGTAAAAAAAATATTTTTCTCTCTCTTCTCCCTTTATTTATTTATATTTCCTTTTATCTTTCTAACTCACCCCCAAACATAGAGACTCTCTCCCTTGTCACCCCCCTCCTCTCTCTCTCCTTCCCTCCCTCTCTCCCCTTCACTCTATCTATTTTTCCATCCTTCTCTCCTCCTCTCTCTCCCTTCCTATCTCAATTCCTCTCTCTCATCTTTCCTCTCTCTCCCTTTCCCTCCTACCTCCCTCTGTGTGTGTGTGTGCCATCCAACCATGTCACTATCTCCCTCCCTCTCTCCCACTCTCTCTCTCCCCCCCTCCATATTTGTGTATCCTTATCTCCCTCTCACCCTTCTCTCCTTCTATCCATCCTCTCCTTCTCTCCCTCTTCATTCCTCCTCTCCCCTCTCCTTCAGGTTATCTCCTTCAGTGTAAGTAATCAAATAGGATTAGAAATCACCATCTACAATGAAATCAATGCATCTAATATAAGAAATATTCTTCCCTCTCTCCCCCCAGCATCTATATCTATATCTCCCTCAATCTATCCTTCTTTTCCTCTCTATCTCACCCCCTAAAGGGACATTCTCTCTCTTTATCTCTCTCTCTCTCTCTTCATATCTATCTATCTCTCCCTCCCTCTTCACCTTATATATATATATATATATATATAGATAGATAGATATATCCCTTTATCTCTCTATCTCACCCCCAAATCACACACACTCTTTCTCCTAATCTATCTATCTCTCCCTCCCTCTTCCTCTCCCTCTCTCCCTCTCTTCCTCTTCTCTCCCTCTCTCTCCATCTCCCTTACCATTCCCTCTCCTTCTTGGACTTTCTCTCTCGGTGTATTTCTTCTTACATCCCACACACACAAACTCTCTCTCTTCACCCTCAAACTCTATCACTATCTCCTCCCTCTCTCATTATTTGTCTCTCTATCTCACCCCGAAACATACACACACACTCTCTCTCTCCATTTATCCCTTGTCACTCATCCTCTCTCTCTCTCTGCACTTTTTTCTCTCTATGTATTTCTTCTTCTCTCCCTCTCTCCTCCTCTCTCTCATCCTTCCTCTTGCTTCCTTTCTCTCCCTTTCTCTCACTCCCTCTATCTCTCCACCTTTATAACTCTATGTATTTGTTCTTCCCTCCCATATATATATCTAGAGTTAATATATATCATGATTTATTAATATATATTATAATATAACAAATTTAATATTGTATGAATCCAAAGTTACTAAAATTTATTAATAATAAAAATCTTTCAATATTAATATTCAATTTAATGATATTCTTTACATGGAATGATAGAAAAAATTACAATAAAACTACATCAAATTAATATTTTTAAATATTACAATTTGACATGAAATATTTATGTCTTTAAAGATTTTAATATATCTATAGGATATGGTTTTGCTTTTAAAAATTCATTTTACAAATATTTAATTGAAAGAAAAATCAAAAGATTTTGGACCAAGATTTTCAATTATTATCTTTTTATTTTGATTTAAGAAAATGGTATTGACTTTAGTAAAGAGTAAACTTGTTTAAAATTTTACCTAATTTGAAATTTTAATGTGGTAAAAAAATTTGTTGAAAATAAATTTATGATCCATTCAAATTCAACATATATAATAAAAAACCTATTAAACATGTGAAATAATGGTATAAATAATTGTATTTTCCTTAAATCATTATTTTTCTTCTTTACCTTCATGACCTAATTTGATTATTAAGACATTTTTTTAATCGAAATGTGCGTTACTTTCATTGGTCACTCACTCTGGTGCAAACATGTGAGGCACCACTAATGCTTTATTCACTATTTTATCTTTGGAGAGAGTTCATCCCATTTCTTTGGGAATTTAACCGACTTAACACATGCTTCACGATGATGTTTTATTTTTATCCAACTAAATCTTCATTGGATCCACTACATTTGGCATGTTTTATGCAGATCATTGTACTTGGGAGGCGAGTCATCCCCTTGCTAAGTTCACATTTTCCATTCTGGAGAGGATGGTTCACATATGTTTTGGGTATTTGAATGAGATGATTGCATAGGATCCCATGTGCTCTATCCTTTACTTACATTCTCTTGGTTTGAGGATAAATGGGATATCTTTTAGGGGAAGCCCCTCATTTCTATGATGTTTATCATACATACGATTAAAATCAGAGGCTATAATATAGTTTCTTGGATTACGTTGGGTATATTTTTCTTTAATAATGGATCAATCTCCCTATGAAGCTATTATTCATGATGTTCATTCATTTTAACACATGATTTGAGGAGAGTATCTATATTATTGATCTATATATTACTGGAGATGGTATGGATTGTATGTGTGGCATTAGTCCACCATATTATATAATTTTTAGAATTAGATCATAGGATATTTATAATATTTTCAAGATTATTATTAATTTATATATATATATATATATATATATATTTTATAATGATTATGTAAAATTCCAATATATATTTTGGGATAGAATTATTCTTATTATTGTTTTAAGATTATGAAATGGTTATGCATATTTGATAAATGTGTAATAAATGTTTTGGTGTCTATTGGTGATTAATATTAACATTTTATATTTGTGGATTTCCAAAATCAACTAAAGGATCCATAAAGGATTAGCCTTGCTACATTTTAATAAGTTATGTGATAGTCTCTACCATTAACTAATCTGTTTCTTTTTTGTAAAGATAAAAATATATACTTTAGACATCTTGATAGTTATTCTATTTATAAAATATTTAGGAAAAACCATCACTGTATTTTCTTGAAAGTGAATTACTCTTTCCTTCCTTAAGATGGTAAAGTTTTATTATTAAAATAAGGGGCTCTACTAGCATGCATTTTCAGCCTAAACAACCCCTAAATATTCAATAGGATTTCCTTCTAAAGATGCATCATTGATCCCATATCCCAAAGTAAGACAACACCAATATTCCCTTTCAACCACCTCAAAGATATATACAATTTACAAGTTTTTTTTCACAATATATAAATTATTATGACAAACATCTATAAGTCAAGATTGTCATTCAAGTTACTTCATACTCAATTTGACACTCTAAATTTGACTTGAATTTGTGGAAATTAAAATCCCATATTTCCAGAAATCACATATTTTATTTTATTAAATTACCATTATTTTATTGTTGTTTTTACCTTTTTGCCCTAAGGAAAAATCATAATTTTCATTAATAAATAAGAAAATTACAAGATGTAAATGTTATATAAGCATATAAAAAATGTGGTTGTTGATCATTCAACAATCAACTATATAATATGTTCATATACTATCCGATAAAAGTTATACATATAAAAATAGTCAGTTCCTCAAAATATACATACATCATCATCTAATATCATGTTGTCATGTATAATACCAAAAAAAATTATTTATAATAACATCAAAAATGTGGATCATGAAGTGACCATATATCCCAACAATCTGCAAAATAAATATGTCACTCAAGTATCATATATGCCTGAAGAAAATCACCAAAAGGGAAGTGGTAATACTGATAATGTTCGTGTCCATTATGTTCATCTATATACCATATCCCATGTGCCTATTGTTTTCCTTCTTTGGATAAACGATTAGAAGGTGTGTTCCTTTCCCTGAAAATATGTTGACAATAAATGGAATCAAATTGAGTTTTTATCATCATAACCTCATCTAATATAATGCTTATGAGTGTGTGCATGTGACATATAGACTTTTGATTGAAACATTCAATAATCACCCTTGAATCCCCAAACTTATAGTTGGTGACATCCTTTTTCTATGGTGAAGAGAAGAAGTAATTTAAGGCTGAAAAGTTTCGCAAAATTGTTTGAACTAATACCCAGACCAATTTTAATTTTAAAAAATGGTCACTATTTAAAAATAGAACTACAACCACCACAACTTTTTTTTTGTGTGGATCCATCAAAATAAGTCCATGGAATTGATTGGTCAATTGAATCAGATATAACTATTCAGTTTACAGTATTATATTCCTCCTTAGAAAGAAGATTGCATATAGAAACCACCTGAGCCCCAATTGATTTTGGATGGAGATTAGTGTCATGAAAATTTTTCTAATTCCTTCCAATCCAAATTCCCTAACAAATAAGCTTTTGTTGTTTTTACATCATGTAAAGTATAATTAAACTAGATTTTAAATTTGAAATATTTAAGTATCCTTTAAATACTTAGATCAAATTTACTCTAAGCTCCTTTTCTCCCTTTCTATCTACAACATATTGAGCTTAATTTATCTTAGTGAATCTCCACTACATCAATACATATCTCAGATGAGGAGAAAAATGCAAGGCTACTAAAGTGGTATCGTGTGACTTGTTTAAGTCACCCTTGGGGTCTCATAAGATGTGATTCAAGTCTTCTACACCAAATGAGAACCTAAGAGGTAGTAGGTGGGGAAAATATTGATTTTAGTCATATCATATATTTTAAATATCTTTTTGTTCTAGGACTTTAACTTACTTTATTAAAGCTTATGGTAATTTGCTCTTATCTTTGTAACTTATATATATTTTAATTTTCTATATTAATATTAAGGATTTATTTGTAAAAATTCATCTTTATTATACAATTTTATGTCTTTGCACATTGTCTCTTTAAACTTAGATAGTATATAGATTTTTGTAGTATCTTTATTTTGAAGGGCATCCTCCTCCATTATCTCTACAAGAAATTATCTCTTAGTCCAACATATTTATCTTCTTGACTATGTTTCACTCATGTTTGAAGTGATAGGAAGAATATCATTCTTCATATTAACCATTATGTACTTGTAGACATTATATCATGTGTAGTTGCTATGAAATACATACATTATATCATGTGTAGTTGCTATGAAATACATCAAGCTACCAAACATAATTTTGTATAATGTTAGATTACATTGCTGCTGCAATAGTTTCAATCTCATGATAGTTGGAGTTGGCACAAGTTTACTGTTTTGCATTATTAAACCTCTCCAACATTCCTACTACATACCTTTCTTGAGAAATAAAGATGTCATTTTCTATTTGCTTCCCTTCTATGCCCAAAAATACTTTAATAACCCCAATTTTGTCATTTCAAACTCACCTTTCTTGACTTCTTTGAAAACAACAATGAGGAGATCATCACTCCCTATAAATATCAAATCATCTACATATAAAACAACAATAATAAGATTAACACCACTCTCTTTGATGTAGAGATTATGCTCACCATCAAATTTTCTAAAGCCACTATCTAATAAGTAAGCATCTATTCTGCTATACCATGCACGTGGTGTTTGCTTCAACCCATAAAAACATTTTTTCAACCTATACACCTTTTCTTCTTTGCCTTCTACCTCATAACCAAGTGGTTGTACAACATATACTTTGTCTTTCAGCACTCCATTTAAGAATGCCAACTTCATGTCCATTTGACGCACCTTCCATTTATGTTGCACGACAATTGACAACACTACACACATTGTCTCCATCCTCATAGCTAACACGAATGTCTCTGCATAATCTCTTCCATGTTGTTGCTTGTATCCTTTGACATCTGGCCTTGCTTTATGCCTTTCAATGTTTCCTTCAACGTTACTCTTGGTATTATAGACCCACTTCACTCCAATGACTTATTTTCCTTGTGGAAGGTCCATTAAATCCCATGTATCATTCCTTTCTGTTGCTTTTATTTCTTCTTCCATTGTTGTGATTCATTTTTCTTATTTAACTACATCCTCAAATATGGATTGGGTCATTTATATAACAAAATTATGCAAATAAGGAATTCATACCTGCACTACTATTAACTACATTCTGCTCATAAATCTTAAATTTATGAATTTTTGTCTTCTTATGCTTGTAGAAAATGGACTTGATATGTCACTTGATGTTGCACTTGAATTAGATGACACCGCGAGTCTCTATGGTGTGCTTAGCGTAGTATTTTCTTGAATGCATGACATTGTCCTATTATTTGTTGATGGTGTCACTTGCTGATTGCTTTGTTGAACTTGAATAGGTGCAGGAACCACCATTGAGGAATTACTTTTAGTTGTCAATTCCTCTTTGTCTCCTGTTGTATGCATGTTTTCACATTTATTCTCTTCTCCAAAATTCCATCCCATGCTTCCTCTTCTATGAACTGCACATCTCTGTTGATTATGACCTTCTTGTTAATGGACTATAGATCTTGTATGCCTTGGATTCATCACTATATCCAACAAATATGCATTTCTCCCCTTTGCTATCCAACTTCTTCCTTAATTCATGAGGACATGTGCATAAGTCACAAATTCGAACACTCTCATGTGAGTGACACCATGTTTTCTTCCACTCCATGCCTCTTCAAGAACCATATTATTGACACTTTTGGTTGGACACTTATTAATGACATATGTTGTGCAAGCGACAACTTCAATCCAATAGTCATTTGGAAAATTCTTTGCCTTCAACATACTCTTTTCCATTTCCATAATGGTCTTATTTTTCCTTTTTGTGAGACCATTTTGTTGAGGTGTATACTGTGTTGTAAATTGCCTGTGAATTCCATGCTCCCTACAAAAATGAAGGAATTCATTTAAGATGTATTTGACATCTCTATCAGTGGTAAAAAATTTGATGTAGAATCCACTTTGCTTCTCAACAAGAGCTTTGTATTCGCGGAAGCACTCAAGCACTTCACTTTTTTATTTTAAGAAGTAAACCCATGTCTTCCTTCTACAGTCATCTATGAAAGTCAAGAAATAATAACTGCCACCAATTGATTGTGTCTGCATTTGTCCCCCTAAGTTTGAATGGAAAATCTCTAAGGGTCCTTTTACCCTTATTGACTTTATTGATGAAAATGATTCTCTATGTTGTTTTCCCAAATTTCATCCTTCACAGAGGTGGTTTGATTGTTCTATGAGTGGCAAACCCTTCACCATGCCCTTCTTATGCATCAAATTCAATCCTAGAAAATTAATATGACCAAATCTCAAATGTCATAACCAATTTTCATCCTTGATCTCTGTTTGAAAGTTGATTTGTGTGACAAATGCAACTTTTATTTCATCCTCTTGTGAATTCATTGATAGTTGTGCTTGCACACCTTCTTCCTTCAAATATAGTTTTATTTTTAGGAGAAACATTTTATTTCTTGTCATATGAAATTTTGCAATGAACTATTTGTTTGGAGACTTTAAAAAAGAATTTCACTTTCCATTTTTGAAAAATACATTGTAACCCTTTTACATGAGCTACCCAATTCTTATAAGGTTTTGCTTCAAACTAGGGAAAAAATGGACATTTGAAATGCACTTCTTATCCCCCTTTTTTGTTTGAATGTTGACACTTCCTTTTCCCATGATAGAGACTTTGTTATCAGTCCCTAATGTCACTTTAGATTTCAAACTTTCAACTAGATTGGAAAACATTTCTATGTTCTCTGTAATATGATTGTTGAACCATGAATCTAGAAACCATCCATCATTTTTTTTTTGTGCTACATTACAAGCTATAAACATGTTATCTTGGTTCTAATTTTCCTTTGTGAAATTTGTATTTGATTTGATACTTACATCATGTTTCTTATTTTTGCATTCGTTTGCATAATGACTATACTTCTTACAATAATGATATCGAACTTGAGATTTATCATACCTCTATTCTTGTGCTTGATTTTGGCTTGGGCCTTGACTTGGATTTTGATTTCTACCCCTTCCACTTGATGTTGAAAGGATTCCTTTTTCACCTCTGTGTGGCCTTCTACCCCTTCCTCTAGTATTTGATCTTCCTTTGCATCTACCTTGACCAATTGAGACTTGTGTATTGAAGGCATGCTCCAATGAGGAGTTTGTTGCTCTATTCAATCTCAGTTCATGAGAAATCAGTGATGCATGAAGCTCATCTACTAAAAATTGCGAAATATATTTTGTCTCTTCTATGGTGTCAACAATATGGTCAAATCTTGCTGGTATACCTCTCAAAATTTTCTCAGCTATTCTCCTTCCTTAAGTGTATCACCATGTGACTTGATTTGATTTGAGTAATCAATCCAATTACTTATGTGAAAATGAGTCTATATTCTCAGACTCTTTCATACAAACTGTCTCAAAATATTTTCTTAGCATTTGTAGTTTTGTTGTCATCACTTTTTCCATATTTTGGTAGGTTGTTTGAAGGATATCCCATTCTTGTTTGGAATTTGTTGTTGCTGCAATCCTTGGGAAAATACTTTCATGAACTGCTTGAAAAATGTAGAAGAGGGATTTTGAATCCTTCTTCCTATTCTCCCTCAAAAAATACTTTTCTGATTGTGTCAAAACATTATATGCTCTTGCATTTGTTGGTTTTTGGAATCCATTTTCCACCAAATCCAAAATATCTTGAAAAGAAAACAAAACCTTACATTGTAATAGCCCAATAATCATAATTTTTACCATTAAATTGAGATATTCAAAGATTATTCAAGTTTTTTCTTAATGTTTCCATTTATGACTATAAAAAAAGTAAATTCTCTTTATTAATAAATATGCTCCTAAAAAATATGCCTTCAAAACAAGTTTTAAGACTTGTTAATTATTTGCTATAAAAAAACTACTTGGTTACTCCTTTTTGAATCTACTGTGATACCAGGTGAGTTGCCGAGATTATTTCACTCAAATCAGATTACCGAACTAAAACAGAGTTAAACGTTCAAAGTTTGACGTACAACCAAAAAGAGCAAACCGAAGTTAATGTCGCAACAAATAAAAGAATTTTTATTATATTTTCCAATATATGGAAAATATATTCACATGAAATATAGAGGCTGCAACATAATTTTTTATTATATTTTCCAAAACATGAAAAATATTCACATGAAATATAGAGGTTGCAACTCCTTCACCATGTAAAACCAAGAGCTCTTACGAAGATTTACACTTCACTAATTGTTACGCTGCAACACACTATAAAGATCAGTTGTTTTACGCACTATAAAGCCCAGTAGTTTTAAGCGCCAACCAAAAATTTCTTCACGATTTTCTCACGCACTATAAAGCCCAGTAGTTTTAAGCGCCAACCAAAAATTTCTTCACGATTTTCTCACGCACTATAAAGCCCAGTAGTTTTAAGCGCCAACCAAAAATTTCTACACAAATTTCTTCACGATTTTCTCACGCACTATAAAGCCCAGTAGTTTTAAGCACCAACCAAAAATTTCTACACAATTTTCTCTCCTTACTTCTCAGCAACTAGGCAAAAAACTTCTACATACTTGTGTTATTCGAACATACATTTTTAATATTTTAATTCATCAGAAGTCAAAGAATTAAAACATTAGATGGGAATTTGTACTAAAAAATTAGTTTTTCTGAACTTGCAGATGTTGCAGAGTACATATACAAGTTTGAGAATAAATTATGAACCACGTTTTACCAATCGTGCATTAAAAAAAATTAGTTTTCTGAACTTGCAGATGTTGCAGAGTACATATACAAGTAAAAATTTGAGAATAAATTATGGACCACATTTTACCAACCGTGCATTAAATTCTGGTTCTGCAGGAGGAGAACAAAAAAGGTATGCGAGCGAAAATGGCGGAACCCTAGCTAGGGTTTGCAACAGAGCATCCATCCATGGCGGTTCACAGGATTAGTTTCCGGTTTTTGAGAGAACTGTCGCGTTGACTGAGGCATAGTCATTGATTCTCGCGGAGGTTTTGGTTCTTTCTGCGGTCCCCCCTGTGCGCTCACTGTCGCACTGACTCTCCCTTTCACCTTGCAGACGGGCCCCAGATCGAACCCCGTTTGCGCCTCCTACCGACAGTTAGATATGGGTGACGAGGAGTTGGTTGATTACGAGGCGGACCCCATGCCGCATCAGGATATATGGGCTCATACAAGGAGGCCACAAATGATTCCGAGGAGCGTTGCGCTGGGTATTGCGGCAGCTGGCCCGTCTCAGCATCCACATTTGTCTTCTACAGGTAAAAACAAAGCGCCGGTTCATACTCCCGCGGACTCCTCGCCCCTTGACTGCCCTCCTCTCTCCCCTGCGACGGCACAGCTCTTGGGCTCTTGCTTCCTTAGCTCACCTTTCCTTGACGCCCCGAATCAGGACCACATCCGCCCTGCATTACCTCCGCCTCCTCCGCCTCCGCCCCCATCGAGCTCCCACTCTCCTTCAGTTTCATTTATGCCGCAGGCACATCAGCCTTCCAGCCACCCCTCTGCAACCTGTTTCCCTGGCTCCAACTATTCAACCCCCCGCACACCGATTCATTCTGGCTGCTTCACTACCCCGCCTCTTCCGGTGCGTTCCGCTGCATCCGCACAGCACAGTACCTCTGACCCGTGTCGCAATTTGCTGAAGGGAATCCCTTTTGGCAAACGCTCTGAGAAGGTGACCAAAGGACGCTGCCTCCGGTCCATTGATCCTGACTACAACATCAATTTGGGGCCTGAAGATCCTCTCCCGGATGTAATGGACGCCGCTCGGAAAGTTCTGGTGGGCAGAGTCAGGGGTCGAACATACTCTGCGGAACGACTCAAGCTATGGGTGGACGAGATTTGGGGGTCCTTCTTCAAAGAACTTCCAGAGATTATGGTGCTTACTAGAGGCTGGTTCGCCCTACATTTTCAGAGGCCCGAATACACGCAGTGGGTTCTTACCCAATATTGGCACATTGAGCTCGCCCCGGTCTTACTCAAACGGTGGGATCCCCTTTTCGACCCGGAGCGCGAGCAACTGGGGGAAGGTCCCATTTGGGTTCGCCTTCCTGGGCTACCTTGGCAATTCTGGAATCAGTTTACCTTCAAAAAAATTGGGGACACTCTAGGAACTTATCTGGAGCACGATAGGTCATATGAGAAGTCAGGTGTTAGGACTATGGCTCGAATTCTAGTCCATATGGATATCAGGCCAGGACTGGTGGAAAAGATCACTCTGCACCATAATCATGTCTCCCGCAAACAGCCCCTTGATTATGAGGGCGTACCATACCGCTGCCGGAGATGCCACAAAGTTGGGCACCTCTACAAGGATTGCCCGCTGTTATCAAAGGCGAATTCTGAGGACACCAAAGGACCCCGTCAACAGGCTACTGTGAATCAAATTGATGGGGAGAACATTCCTACGGAGGGTGCACAGACTCAACAGGAGATCCCTTCCATGAAGAAGGGGGACAGCGCTACAAAACATGCTCGCAGCAAGGATTCGGCTGCACCTGGACCGCCGCGGACCCGCTCGAAGACCGCTGTGAAGACTACTAAACCGGCCGAGACTGCACCTATTCGATCGGGTAATGACTCCATCCCCCCCTTCTCTCATTCTTTCTCTATTGATATGCAATCTATTGTTCAATCTTCTATTCAAGCATCCCATTCTGAGTTTGTACCAATCCCCTCCATACTCTGCACCATCGCCCCTCCTCCGCCCACCATATCTACCACCCCTCCCTCGCACAATCTGATACTGGGTGGTTCGGACTTTCCATCTTCTCCGGAGGCATCCGGCTCACATCATTATCACCTGAGACCTCGAGCTCGGCCTCGTATTTTAGGTCTGGGCTCATCCCCCGGGCGCCACCGTAAACAGAAGCGCGGCAGACCTTCCCATATTTCTTCAGCAAAGTTAAATGTTGTTGCTGATGTCGCCATGGGGCGACAGGTTACTATTGAACGGGCACTTAGAGCCATTGAGCCCATGACCTGTGGTGACCCATGATCTGGCTCTCGTTCAACTGCAGGGGACTAGCCAACCCCAGAAAACGATTGGCACTGAAAAGACTCCTTCATGTATCTAGATGTGATATTATTTTTCTTCAAGAAACTCTGTGCACAGCTGAGGTGGCGGTGAGATGTCTACAAGCTTTGCTCCCGGGATGGATTCTGCATGGCCTGGATGCATGTGGTCGATCTGGTGGATTACTCATTGGTATCAACCCAAGGAATTGTAGGTCTCTCTCCGCCTGGGGGGGCAGAGGTTTCCTCGGTATGGATATTATTGTTGGTGAACTGGGTATCCCGATCAGATTTATCAATATATATGGACCTAACCAGAATCGACTTCCCTTCTGGCAAGACTTTCTATCTGGTGACCATATCACACAGCATACTGTGATAGGGGGGGATTTCAATTTCTCATTGGGAGTTGGAGAATCCTGGGGACATAATGCCCAGTGGGACACCATTGCGGATCAAATGCAAATGCTCCTAGACTCTCATCACCTTGTGGATATCCCTATGAACAAGAAGCTACCTACTTGGCACAATCAGCGCACTGGGGAGGCTGCTCTGGGGAGGCGACTGGACAGGTTTATGATGCATCAGGAACTAATACAGATATGCCCATTATACAGACAATGGGTTGGTACAGGGGGACTATCCGATCATCAACCGATTTTTCTCCAGATTAGTAACAACAATCCTAAGCCGCGGCCTCCCTTCAAATTCTTTGCTGGCTTTCTACAGGATCCGGATTATATCAAGATGGTCTCGGACTTTTGGGCATCACAGCCCCCACTGCGGGAGCAGAGGAAAGCATGTGATTTCTGTGAGAGACTCAAAAAACTCAAAGTATTGACCGAGAACTGGGCGACAACCAAGCGGAACAGGGATGAACAGATTCTGATAGATACCGAAGCTCAGATAGCTTCATTGACTGATGATAAAGGGACTGGTTATCTCTCTGACGATTCCAAAGCACTACTTAACCAACTGCTTGGTCAAAAAGCAAAAATTCTACAAGAAAAGGAGGAGCATTGGAGGCTTAAAAGTAGAGCCATTTGGCTCAAAGCGGGGGACTCTAATACTAAATTCTTTCATAACTTAGCCAATGGCAGGAAGGCATCAAACACTATATGGAGACTACCAAGGGAGCCAGACGGATGGGCTACTACACATCAGCAACTGGCTAGCCTTGGGGTATCCCATTTCAAGGGTCTCTTCACAGCACCACCTGAAGTCACTCTTCCTGATATCATTAGAGTTGCTGAAAAGTTCCCCCGGTTTGTTGGTCAGGAGGATATTGAAGATCTTACAAATCCAGTCACTTCACAGGAGCTTGAAAGTACACTTAAATGGTTTAAGAAAGACAAGAGCCCGGGACCAGATGGATGGCCTGTGGAATTCTATCTGGCTTTTTATGAATGGATGGGTGAGGATCTATTAGCTGTAGTTGAGGAAAGCCGGATCTCGGGGCACATCCACCCTCCTATGAATCAGACCTATATTGCCTTGATTCCCAAATCAGATGAACCCTCATCCTTCAATGATTTTCGACCTATCTCCCTCTGTAATTGCCTCTACAAAATCATTGCCAAGATTATAGCCAATCGTATTAAGCCGATTCTATCCTCCCATATATCTGCTGAACAATTTGCTTTCCTCCGAAATCGCCATATCCAAGAAGCCATTGGCACTGCCCAGGAAACTTTACATTCCATTAAGTTGAAGAACCTGAAAGGGGTATCCTTAAAAATCGACCTTACTAAGGCATTTGACAAGGTGAATTGGCTATATCTCAAGATGATCCTTATCCACCTGGGCTTTCCTCACCCATTTATAAATTGGATTATGGGATGTGTTTCTTCTGTCTCCTTTGCCATCCTCATCAATGGTGCAGCCTCAGATCGTTTTTACATCAACAGGGGTATCAGGCAAGGCTGCCCTCTCTCCCCACTTCTCTTTCTCATTGTTATGGAAGGATTGAGTAGGCTTATTGCGGATGCAAAAAGGAATGGGGAGCTAAGTGGTCTCAAAATTACTGAACAATTCTCCATTACCCACCTGTTGTTCGTTGATGACATTCTCATCTTTCTTAATGGTAGTGTCAGAGATAGCACTGCATTATATAATATCCTCCACCTTTTCTGTAAAGCTACGGGCATGGAAATCAACAGGGACAAATCCACCAGATCATTGACGAGATGTACACAGCAAGAAACTCAGTTGGCAGTACAATTCTTTCCCTATCTGGAAAATAATCTTCTGGAAGGTATTAAATATCTGGGATTCAGATTAAGGCCGGATGGATATAAATCTGAACACTGGGTGTGGCTCATCAACAAAATTGAAAAAAGGATTACTTGCTGGCACCACCGCTTACTGTCAAAAGCTGGCAGATTACAGCTGATCAAATCTGTTCTTGAGGCCACACCAGTATACTGGATGTCCCTCACCTGGATTCCGAAGGGCATTTTACAAAAAATACAACAAATTTGCAGCAGATTCCTGTGGAATGGAAACAAAAAGGGAAAGATTTTTGCATGGACAAGATGGTCCCTTGTATCCATGCCTAAGAAATGGGGCGGGTGGGGACTAAAATCCCTCTCAGAGTTCGCACAAGCCCTAACAGAAAAACAGGGCTGGTCACTACTCAAGATGGACAGCCTATGGGCCGAAGTTATACATAAAAAATACATTTGGCCTTCCAATATCACAGACTGGCTTCGCAGACCTACATGGAATCACCTGGGTGTATCGGTGATCTGGAGAGCTACTCTTAAAGCTCTGCCTCTCATCAAGGATAACCTATTATGGAAAATAGGTAATGGAACTCAAGTTCGCATAGGGCTGGACCCATGGCCTGGGTCTGGGAACGCTCACCTTCTGCCAGAAGACATGATCCGACACCTCAACAATAAGGGCATTAAACATTTAGCACAGGTTGGTGACCCACACCGAACCACCATATTCACTCAGGCATGGATAACGGATCAACAGTGGCAATTGACAGACGATTGGGCGGAACATTGGCATCGATACATACAGGCACTCACTGAAACTCATATTAAGTTACACGAGCAGGATGATGAACTCATTTGGGCACCTGCTAAAACAGGCATATATACACCAAAGCTGGGCTACTTAAAGCTCATTGAGGACAAGAAGCCTGATTTACTCAAAAATTGGTGGGCGGACATCTGGCAGCTACAAGCTCAGCCTAGGACCAGACTTTTAATGTGGAGCATTTTGGCGAATAAAATACCAACAGGGGAAAATCTCAAAAGGAGAGCTTTTGCTGGACCTACCTGGTGTGTACTCTGCAACAAGGCGGAGGAAACTTCATCTCATCTATTCCTCACCTGCGAAGTCACTATAGAAATCTGGCAGCAGGTTAAACATGCCCTTAACATCACCACCGCCTGGCATGCTGATGATATCCCCGCAGCCTGGACACATTGGTGGACTGCTGTGACTTCGGAAAAGGCAAGAAACCTACCGTTAGTGGTGTCCATGTACATTTGGTACAAGCGCAACGACATCATTTTTGCGGAAGGCAGGTGTAACTGGCAGCTTCTACCGCCTTCCATCTGCGCAGCCTACACAGAAATTCCATTTGATAATAAAACTAATTCTCCCAGGCATATCACTCCCGAAATTATAAATAAGGATATGCCTTGGGCCTACTTCGATGGGGCCGCATCGGCTCAAGGGTGTGGAGGGGGTATTCTTTTTCACTTGACAGATACACATTTCTTCCACCTGAGACTGGGCCTTGGTCTGGGTACCAACAATCATGCTGAGCTTATCACTCTGAGACATCTTCTTTATTTTGCACTATCTAAAAACTGTCGTCAAGTTCAAATTTTTGGTGACTCTAAGATAGTGATTGATTGGGCAAACAATACATCCATCTGTCATACATACTCTTTGAAACATATCTTGGAAGAAATTGTTTTTTTCAAAACACATTTTGACCGGATCACTGTTTCTCATATTTACAGGGAAAGAAATACAACTGCTGACCGGCTCTCGAAAGAAGCGGCGGATCGGCCTCTAGGCGATTGGATGATCGAAGAATACAGTCCAGATGGGGTGCACAGGTTCTACCACCGCCCCTACATTGATGGTCTACAACAAGGGGACATCCTCCCCTTCTGAAATTTTTTGATACACTTGACTCTTTTCTGTATATAACGGCATGGCTCTGGTAGACGCTTTTTTGTTTTTAGTAATTGACCAGAGGTATATACACCTCAATTTTGCATATTATAGAACTTTTATGTAATACTGTTAATTATTGTAATGGATACAGCCCCATCGTATCCATAGAGACACCTACGGGACAGATCTATGTAACTTTTCTGAACAGTGGTAATACCACGCTACAACATATGCCTTAGCATCAACAGCATGTAATCTCTATTATACCTCTTAATAGAATTACGAACTCTATTTTCCCGGGAAAAAAAAAAAACCGTGCATTAAATTCTCATTTGTTTTTAATTATCTGATTGGTTGCGGAATAGGGAATTTTTACTCCATTCAAATTTTCATTTACATTCATGTCATTGAACCTGAAAACAAAATATACAACCTGCAATAAAAATCTAATTGCTTGATTTACTTATGTACCACAAGTATGTTTACTGTCAGTTTAATAACTATGGTTGTTGAGATTAAATTTTCGAACATCTAAAACATTTCATTTTCCAACATACATGTTTCTAATGTGGAAATCCCAGTTGTAATGGTTATATCTGGTGCTACCTACTTTGAAATTAGATGCACTTATGGTTACAAAACGTAAGTTGAGGGATTTGGTGATAATTAATCAGTTGGCGATAATTAATCAGATTTCAGTTCCATCTACTGAAGCTTGCAAAGTGTTAAAGAAACACTGACCATTGACGGAGTAATGAAAACCCAGATAGCCACAAAAGGAGGATTTCTAGATGTTCTATTGAAATTTTTCCTAGCTGAAACAGATTTGAAGGCAACTGATATGACCTTGCTTTGTCTTTTGTGCTTCTTATCACCTAAGAAAAACCGACTCAAGCTCATCGTCTCATCGTGGTCGATTATAAGACTAAGCTCCTCCGCCGCACAGACAAAGCCATCGTTGAGGCGTATTGCATTCACTAGAGCTCATTTCAATCAGGGAACATATCAGTGTGTCCAGAAGATCGTGTAGAAATGCTCAAAACTTTCTGATTCCATGACGGAGTACTGCGTTATGATTCTGTGGGTCGTCTGCTATCTTTCGCCCGATCATAGGGCCAATAACCAATTCAATGTGGCGTGCTTTTATTTGAGGGTCGTCCATATGGGTGGAATGCAACACACGATAAATTTTCAATTACAACACCAAATGAATAAGTGTTTGAAAGGAATCAACTGTTAATTCAAAACATTCGACATGTTGTTTTGTATGAAGGTGGGTTGTATCGAAGATTTTTTCATATTATGGAAAGCAAAATCAAATGTTGTTCCTGCAGTTGACTACCCCTTAATAAGGGCAACGTAACCTAGCATGTGTCAGTGATTATTCATGGTGACAAACAAAAATATGAAGATGACCTTATAGCCACAACAAAAGTCCTGTGTGTAGGGTTGTTGTTTTGATGTGCTCAGACGCTATCTATTGATCACCTTGATCAAATCCCAGACTCACTGTAGCCAACAAAAAAAAACTCTAGGCTGATGCTGTGACATCTCAAATTGCTTCAACATTTTTTTGAGTTGGTATAACAACATATTGAGTCTGGTCAACCCAATATGTGTCCATTGATCACCCGGATCCAAATCCCAGACTCACTGTCACTCTTCATTTTTTAATAAAGTAGTCAACAGAAAAAACGAAACTCTAGGCTGATGCTGTGCCATCTCAAAGTAATAAAGTAGTCAACAAAAAAACGAAACTCTAGGCTGATGCTGTGCCATCTCAAAGTAATAAAGTAGTCAACAAAAAAACGAAACTCTAGGCTGATGCTGTGCCATCTCAAAGTGCTTCAATATTTTTTTGGAGTTTGTATAACATCTGAGTGGGGTCAACTCAATATGTGAGTGATATTTTGTTAGAATTTAATTTTAATATAATTTTTTCATCAAAAAAAGATTGAATGAGATGAACAACCCTTGAACTGTGACAAAGGTCCTGGTGACTTGTTTATGTTGGATAATCATTGATAGTTTCATGATTATTTTGTTTCAAAGGTCCTGGTGACTTGTTTATGTTGGATAATCATGGATAGTTTCATGATTATTTTGAGTTTGTCGTTGTAAGATATATATATTTGTTAAATAATTTTTTATTTGTTTTAATTATAGTTGTAAAAAAGATTGGGGGTTCTTAAACTCGAACCTCTAGTTTCAAGAATATCAATTCTTGTGTGTTAGCAAGGTCAAATTATTTGATCAACTTTTGAACACATTCAATATACATACCTCCATCATATAAACTTACAGATAACGAAAAGAAAAATATCTTTTAAATGGTGGTTGGTCCATATGATGGTTTATTACTTGACAACTTTTATAGCGGAAGTCCTGACAAGCTTAGATGTCAATATTGTTGATTTTGCAAAGTTTGTGAAAGATGTGTCACAGGTAGTTATGTTTTAAATGGAGGTCAAGTGACAACTCAAAGATGTGGTGGTGAAGAAAGATTGGTGTTTGTGAGATTCCAAAGTGGATGTGAGTGTTGGTGAAAGCCATTTAGAAGAAGATCAGTTTTGTTGTTGTAATGCGTGTTTTCAATGTTTTCCATGTAAGCATTAAGAGAGAGACTCATAGATAATGCTTACATGCTTGGTTTGAAATTGGTTTTGGTTTGATATTTGTAGGAGGTAGTTGAAATATTTTCTCAAGTTATATATCTAAAGTTAGAAGTAGTTGGATCTAAGTTTAACTATATAATTGTATTGTAATTGAATGCAAAAGTGTAATAAAAAATATTTTTTTGTGTATATTTATGTGTGCCATGTTTGCTCCCCAAATAAAATCATTACTCATAACAAATATTAATAATTTGTCAATTAAGTATATTGAGTTGATTGTAAAAGTTTAATAATATCCTTCCGAGCCAAATTCAAGTCTCATTGTGAGATGATGTTCTATTGAGAGCTACTTTTACTTTTATATAAATTATCTTAACTATATTAACTCTTCAAAAACCAACCATATTAATATTCTATCTTACTAATATCATTATTTTTTCTTAACCTATATATATAATATTGGGAGAAAATAAATAAGTGTTTGACTAAAAATTTCATTGGCCATTATAAAATTTCCTGGTTAAAATATCAATTAAACCATCTCAATTTTATGGTTTATTGTCATTTCAAAATTTCCTATCAAATTATGTCCAAAAAAATGTATCGTGTGACCTTCTAAATTGTTTTGTTTAATTATGTTTTATTTTATCATCAATAATATCTAAACAATTCGAATTTATGTTTAATTGTATTTTAAATTTGTCACTAAATTATATCTTAAAATAAATGTCGTATTGTGGCCTTTTAAATTGATTTGTTTAGTTGTTTTTGTATTTTATTATTAGTTAAAAAAAATAAAAATCAATAACATAAATTGATTTGTTTAATTGTTTTTGTATTTTAATATTTATTTAAAAATTGAAAATAAAAAATTCAATAATATAATTTATATTTTGTTAAATTTAAAAAAATTATTAAATTAAAAAAGATACAGTAAATATTTAAGAAATTCCTTTTTAGTGTACATACATGTCCAATCATCATTATCATCATCTAAAAAACGACATACCCGCTTAAAAAAATACAAAAATATGCCAATGATAGGGCTATTATTTTGGGTCAGACATTAAAAGAAAATTGGTCTGAATCTATTTAATAGATAAATAATACTTTTATGGATTGTTATCATGAATCTATATAATAGATAAATAATACTGTTATCATGTATACTTTGAGATTTATAAATTTAAAAATATATTCAAATTATTTATTATAATAAAAAATAAGTAATGGATATAAAAATATATTTGAATTTATTTTATTTTATTTGATTATGAAAAAAATAGGATTAAAAATCAAGTGTATTTAGTGTAAGAGATAAAATAAGATTAGAAATCATTATTTACATTGAAATTAATGCATTTAGTGTAAAAAAAATATTTTTTCCTCTCTTCTCTCTTTATTTATTTATATTTCCTTTTATCTTTCTAACTCACCCCAAACATAGAGACTCTCTCCCTTGTCACTCCCCCCTTCTCTCTCTCTCTTCTTCCCTCCCTCTCTCCTCTTCCAACTCTATCTATTTTTCCATCCTTCTCTCCTCCTCTCTCTCCCTTCCTATCTCAATTCCTCTCTCTCATCCTTCCTCTCTCTCCCTTTCCCTCCTACCTACCTGTGTGTGTGTGTGCGCGCCATCCAACCATGTCATTATCTCCCTCCCTCTCTCCCACTCTCTCTCTCCCCCCTCCATATTTGTGTATCCATATCTCTCTCTCACCCTTCTCTCCCTCTATCCATCCTCTCCTTCTCTCCCTCTTCATTCCTCCTCTCCCCTCTCTTTCAGCTTATCTCCTTCAGTGTAAGTAATAAAATAGGATTAGAAATCACCATCTACAATGAAATCAATGCATCTAATGCAAGAAATATTCTTCCCTCTCTCCCCCTGCATCTATATCTATATCTCCCTCCATCTATCCTTCTCTTCCTCTCTATCTCACCCCCTAAAGGGACATGCTCTCTCTCTCTCTCTCTCTCTCTCTCTCTCTCTCTCTTCATATCTATCTATCTCTCCTTCCCTCTCTTCACCTTCCATATATATATATATATATATATATATATATATATATATCTCCCTTTATCTCTCTTTTGTCTCTCTCTATCTCACCCCCAAATCACACACACTCTTTCCCCTAATCTATCTATCTCTCCCTCCCTCTTCCTCTCCCTCTCTCCCTCTTCTCTCCCTCTCTCTCCATCTCCCTTACCACTCCCTCTCCTTCTCGAACTTTCTCTCTCGGTGTATTTCTTCTTACATCCCACACACACTCTCTCTCTTCACCCTCAAACTCTATCACTATCTCCTCCCTCTCTCCTTCTCTCCATCTCTCTATCTCACCCTGAAACATACACACACACTCTCTCTCCATTTATCCCTTGTCACTCATCCTCTCTCTCTCTCTCCATTTATCCCTTGTCACTCATCCTCTCTCTCTCTCTCTCCACTTTTCTCTCTCTATGTATTTCTTCTTCTCTCCCTCTCTCCTCCTCTCTCTCATCCTTCCTCTCGCTTCCTTTCTCTCCCTTTCTCTCACTCCCTCTATCTCTCCACCTTTATAACTCTATGTATTTGTTCTTCCCTCCCATATATATCTAGAGTTAATATATATCATGATTTATTAATATATATTATAATATAACAAATTTAATATTGTATGAACCCAAAGTTACTAAAATTTATTAATAATAAAAATCTTTCAATATTAATATTCAATTTAATGATATTCTTTACATGGAATGATAGAAAAAATTATAATAAAACTACATCAAATTAATATTTTCAAATATTACAATTTGACATGAAATATTTATGTCTTTAAAGATTTTAATATATTTATAGGATATGGTTTTTCTTTTAAAAATTCATTTTACAAATATTTAATTGAAAGAAAAATCAAAAGATTTTGGACCAAAATTTTTTATTATTATCTTTTTATTTTGATTTAAGAAAATGATATTGACTTTAGTAAAGAGTAAACTTGTTTAAAATTTTACCTAATTTAAAATTTTAACGTGGTAAAAAAATTTGTTGAAATTTTTTTTATTATCCATTCAAGTTCAACATATATTATGCATGTTTTATGCAGATCATTGTACTTGGGAGGCGAGTCATCCCCTTGCTAAGTTAACATTTTCCATTCTGGAGAGGATGGTTCACATATGTTTTGGGTATTTGAATGAGATGATTGCATAGGATCCCATGTGCTCTATCCTTTACTTACATTCTCTTGGTTTGAGGATAAATGGGATATCTTTTAGGGGAAGCCCCTCATTTCCATGATGTTTATCATACATACGATTAAAATCAGAGGCTATAATATAGTTTCTCGGATTACGTTGGGCATATTTTTCTTTAATAATGGATCAATCTCCCTATGAAGCTATTATTCATGATGTTCATTCATTTTAACACATGATTTGAGGAGAGTTTCTATATTCTTGATCTATATATTACTGGAGATGGTATGGATTGTATGTGTGGCATTAGTCCACCCTATTATATAATTTTTAAAATTAGATTATAGGATATTTATAATATTTTCAAGATTACTATATATATTAATGATTATGTAAAATTCTAATATATATTTTGTGATAAAATTATTCTTATTATTGTTTTAAGATTATGAAATGGTTATGCATATTTGATAAATGTGTAATAAATATTTTGGTGTCTATTGGTGATTAATATTAACATTTTATATTTGTGGATTTCCGAAATCAACTAAAGGATCCATAAAGGATTAGCCTTGCTACATTTTAATAGGTTATGTGATAGTCTCTACCATTAACTAATCTGTTTCTTTTTTTGTAAAGATAAAAATATATACTTTAAACATCTTGATAGTTATTCTATTTATGAAATATTTAGGAAAAACCATCACTGTATTTTCTTGAAAGTGAATTACTCTTTCCTTCCTTAAGATGGTAAAGTTTTATTATTAAAATAAGGGGCTCTACTAGCATGCATTTTCAGCCTAAACAACCCCTAAATATTCAATAGGATTGCCTTTTAAAGATGCATCATTGATCCCATATCCCAAAGTAAAGACAACACCAATATTCCCTTTCAACCACCTCAAAGATATATACAATTTACAAGTTTTTTTTTACAATATATAAATTATTATGACAAACATCTATAAGTCAAGATTGTCATTCAAGTTACTTCATACTCAATTTGACACTCTAAATTTGACTTGAATTTGTGGAAATTAAAATCCCATATTTCCAGAAAACACATATTTTATTTTATTAAATTACCATTATTTTATTGTTGTTTTTACCTTTTTGCCCCAAGGAAAAATCGTAATTTTCATTAATAAATAAGAAAATTACATGATGTAAATGTTATATAAACATATAAAAAAATTGGTTATTGATCATTCAACAATCAACTATATAATATGTTCATATACTATCCGATAAAAGTTATACATATAAAAATAGTCAGTTCCTCAAAATATACATACATCATCATCTAATATGATGTTGTCGATGTATAATACCAAAAAAAATATTTATAATAACATCAAAATTGTGGATCATGAAGTGACCATATATCCCAGCAATCTGCAAAATAAATATGTCACTCAAGTATCATATATGCCTGAAGAAAATCACCAAAAGGGAAGTGGTAATACTGATAATGTTCGTGTCCATTATGTTCATCTATATACCATATCCCATGTGCCTATTGTTTTTCTTCTTTGGATAAACGATTAGAAGGTGTGTTCCTTTCCCTGAAAATATGTTGACAATAAATGGAATCAAATTGAGTTTTTATCATCATAACCTCATCTAATATAATGATTATGAGTGTGTGCATGTGACATATAGACTTTTGATTGAACCATTTAGTAATCACCCTTGAATCCCCAAACCTATAGTTGGTGACATCCTTTTTCTATGGCAAAGAGAAGAAGTGATTTAAGGCTGAAAAGTTTCGCAAAATTGTTTGAACTAGTACCAGACCAATTTTAATTTTAAAAAATGGTCACTATTTAAAAATAGAACTACAACCACCACAACTTTTTTTTTTGTGTGGATCCATCAAAATAAGTCCATGGAATTAATTGGTCAATTGAATCAGATATAATTGTTCAGTTTATAGTATTATATTCCTCCTTAGAAAGAAGATTGCATATAGAAACCACCTGAGCCCCAATTGATTTTGGATGAAGATTAGTGTCATGAAAATTTTTCTGATTCCTTCCAATCCAAATTCCCTAACAAATAAGCTTTTGTTGTTTTTACATCATGTAAAGTATAATTAAACTAGATCTGAAATTTGAAATATTTAAGTATCCTTTAAATACTTAGATCAAATTTACTCTAAGCTCTTTTTCTCCCTTTCTATCTACAACATATTGAGCTTAATTTATCTTAGTGAATCTCCACTACATCAATACATATCTCAGATGAGGAGAAAAATGCAAGGCTACTAAAAAGTGGTATGTGTGACTTGTTTAAATCACCCTTGGGGTCTCATAGATTTGATTCAAGTCTTCTACACCAAATGAGAACCTAAGAGGTAGTAGGTGGGGAAAATATTGATTTTAGTCATATCATATATTTTAAATATCTTTTTGTTCCAGGACTTTAACTTACTTTATTAAAGCTTATGGTAATTTGTTCTTATCTTTGTAACGTATATATATTTTAATTTTCTATATTAATATTAAGGATTTATTTGTAAAAATTCATCTTTATTATACAATTTTATGTCTTTGCACATTGTCTCTTTAAACTTGGATAGTATATAGAATTTTGTAGTATCTTTATTTTGAAGGGCATCCTCCTCCATTATCCCTACAAGAAATTATCTCTTAGTCCAACGTATTTATCTTCTTGACTATGTTTCACTCATGTTTGAAGTGATAGGAAGAATATCATTCTTCGTATTAACCATTATGTACTTGTACACTAAGTACGAGAAAAAATAAACTTAATTTAAATGATTAGAAACTTTCTTAAAATTAAATTTACAATAATGGATATTACACTATATTTTAATATTATTTATTATATATTACATTTCTATTTTTCAATTGGATGTAGCTTAAGTGGTTGGAGAAATGTTGTGACTTTCCCAGTGGGGTTTGATTTCTCCATGTAACATGCTGAGATACTAATGAATATATCCTTGTAATGAATTCAAGTAGAATCCCCTGAGGACTGAAACATGTATATTTATCATATGGAATTAAAGATATCTCTTTAAGGAAAAAAATTACATGCCCATCTACTTCATTTTCATCCAATTATTTTTGGGAAACATTATAACCTAAGACTTTACCATCAGATAATATGTGTGTGTGTGTTAAAAACAATATTTAAAAGAACATTTTTTTATTATACTAAAACCATAATTCTACAATTTTTTAATTGTTTTAAGACAAAAAAATCCCTCAAAGTTTTCTTTTAATTTTTTTTTGACATTATAGCTATAATTTAGCTTTTATTGTCCACGGGGTCTTGGATAGACATTGATTGGGTGCCTTGTTAAGGCACTCCTAAATGTTAAGTTATCTGCTCAATTCCCCACCCTATTCACATGATATTCTTGGACATGACTATGATGTAGCCTCACTGTTACCGAACTTACAAAAAAAAAGTAACTTTTATTGAAAATCAATTTCAAAATACTTATAAAAATGAGCTTCTTTCAAACTACTACTATTACAACCAGAATTACATAATATTGTTAATATAGTATAATATTGTTAATATAGTGTGAATCTGTATTTATAAAATTCCCAAAATTCAAAAATACTTAACAATGGTAGGTTTTTTTATAAATTTAAAAGCTATCTTTTTAAAGTAATATTTTATATTCTATCTCATTTTGAAATGTGAGAAACAAATTATAGTAAAATTAAAGAAGCTACAATGCTAGTTTACTTAAAGAAAGCTAGACTAAAGTATGCATATGGAAAGATAGAGTGAAAACGCTCTCTATGCAAAGAAGTCACATATAATAAAAAACATAACCTACCTATCTATAGAGAAACCAATCCATACTAATCTTTAAAGTGGAAGTGTGGAAATATATGTTCCAATATTGAAACTATATAGGCTTGCCTTATAGTAAATTGGACCCAAAATGATAGTAGAGCTTAGAATGAAGTCCAGAAAACAAGTAAAACTATAGCATGTGATATCGAAAATAGAGCTCATATCAAGAAAACTGAAAATAGGTTTGATTGCAACCTTCGACTACATCTTTGGAAAAATATCAAAGCGTGCTTGGAGAGTTATTTGAAGATCTCAACAACTTTGTTGGAAGGACCTCACCATGATTTCTCACAAACCAAGAATAGGAGAATAATCACAATTTTTTTTTCCTAGTGTCTCGAACTTTTATTAGCATTCTATCCTATTAGTTAATTTTGCTAACAAGACATAGGCCACAAAGGATTTAGTGATGTAATAGAGCTCAACTATTCTAACAAAAGTGACATCTTGAGTGTGACACATTTCAAGGCTAGAGATGAATTCCTTTACCAATTGATTCACATAGTTATCTTTCTTGTATGTCCACTTGAACTTAACATTATCATCAATGGCCATCATGAATTGCTAAATGTTCAGTGGAATTGTCTACTAAAAAGAAATAATCATAGCAGCAACAACAACAATCTTTGACTTCATTCATTGGACAAGATATGTCCCATGACAAGAGACTTAGATAAATCGTATTTCAAACCAAAGTAATAGAAATACATTAACCAAAATCAACCATCATAAAAAAAAAACTTAATATTAAACTATAAAACTCAAACATACTTACCAAATGCGTAGTCCTTTTTATACTAAAACCACTATGAAACATTAAAAAATGAAATCAAAGAACAAAACAGGCCTCCACTATGTTAATTGCTTTTAAATTAGTCAAAGTTTCTGGTAATGTCATCCTCATCAACAGATAGTCTCTTTTAAAAGCCCAATATACCTTAAATATAGCTACCCTTATTAACCTGATATGGTTTCAACCACTTTAAATAAAAATGTATTAAGTAATTTTGAAATTCTAAAATGGACTATGCCATAATAATATATTATGAATTAATATATTTTGTATTGAAAAATCACAATTTCTTAAATAATAAAATTGATTTAATACTAGCCAATAAAGATGATAGAGAGTTGAACTCCCTGCACAGTAAAATTGTGTATATAAGAAATATAAAAATGGTTAAATTGCTTTCCTAAAATAAAATTAGGAAATTATTAAATTATTTTACAATCTAAAATATAGATATTAAAGTTATTAAATATTTTTGAAAATTGAAATGTACATCTTAAATTGATTTAATACGAGCCAATAAAGATGATAGAGAGTTGAACTCCCTGCACGGTAAATTGTGTATATAAGAAATATAAAAATGGTTAAATTGCTTTCCTAAAATAAAATTAGGAAATTATTGAATTATTTTACAACATAAAATGTAGATATTAAAGTTATTAAATATTTTTGAAAATTGAAATGTACATGTTAAAATTATTAAACTAATTTTAAAATTTGAAATATAAATTTAAAAATTATTAAAATGTTGATAAATGTTTTTATGATTAATCATATTATTAAGATTTGGTGGACGTTTAGAACCAACTAATGTAGTTCATCCTTAGGACAAGGTGAAAAAATCATACAATCTTGTTGAAAACTAATTGTTGGAGATTAGTTAGACAAGTAAAAAAAAAAAAACAACAACAACAACACAAAAACAAAACAAAAACAATTTAATTTAGTTACAAATTATTTAATAATCTAAATTCGGTTATAAAATAGATGTTAGTAGTACTAATAATAATAATATATGGTTAAGAAAATTAATAAGGGGGTTAAGAATAAAAATAGTTTTTATGAAATAATAATAAAACTATAAGGGGTTTAAGAATAAGTTATAGATATTAAAAGTAGTTGTTATGCAATATTAAATAATAATTAAGTTAAAAAAGTTAACAAATTTAGTTATAACATAATCCCTATTATAACGAATAAGGTAAAAAGAGATTAACAGTAGGTTTCAAAATAATCTCAAAGGATAGAAATTAATTAATATTATAAATTTCATTATAAAATAGCAGTTAGGAGTACGAATAATATAATGTCAAGAATATTCATAAATTAATAAAGAGATTAAGAATAAGTTAAAAAACATTTCTTAAAAATGTTTTCAAAATATAGATAATACACTTTTTCTCGAATCTCAAATAAAAATGATATCTAATCTATTAAAAATATTTAGATTTTATTCAATTTTTAAATAATAATATAAATTTAGTTTTTTAAATAATATCATAAATAGTTTTGATTTAAAAAATATTTCCAAATTTCAAGGTTTAAATCTGAACAATTGAATCCAAAAACATCTAGAGCTCTACAGCTCTACACACTGATTCTATTCGATATAATTTTATCTTATCAAAGTAAAGTGTGTGGGTGAAAAAAAGCTCAAATATAAATGTGGATAATATTTATTCATGAGGTACAATAAATTAGTTGGTTTAAATAGGATAGAGTACCTAAGTTCAAAATCTTGTAAAGAGATGTTTAGGATAGACATTATTTTTAAAATAATTAAATTACATTAAGATGAGTTTTGTATAATCTTTATAATAACATTTTATTTGTGAATAAATTAAGATAAGTTAAATTAAAAAATGTTACTAAATTGCAAGGCATTTTTTTCTAAAAAAAATGTAGAGACACATTGCAAGTTAACTTTGGGTTTCCTTAAATTAAGATAAGTTAAATTAAAAAATGTTACTGAATTGTAAGGCATCTTTTTCCAAGAAAAATGTAGAGACACATTGCAAGTCAACTTTGGGCTTCCTTTTCCTTTTCTGAATGGGTAAGGGGTGAAATGTTTATGAATTCCAAGATGTCTTCCCTATGTGAAGTAAGTAATAATTTGTAAAAAACATGTTGCACCTCAAATTTAGGGTTGTGAGTTAGATTCTATTTGTGAATGGGCAATGAGTATATATAAAAGACTCCCTAATCACCAAGTAGTGTTGAGGACATATAGTCGTGAAAATCTTCGTAGACAACTTCCTCTTACATGTGTTTTCTTTGGCATTTGGTGGTTGAGATTTGTATCTTGCGGAAGGAGGTTTGTGAGAATATTTTGGTAGCAAACCCAATGGATCACTACAATGATGATAGATACCACGATGAAGAAGGTGAATTCATTTTTTATCTAGAGATGTTGAAGAATTAGAATTAGAATGATAGGCACAACTTGAACCTGAACGTACCTCTTCGCCGGTTGGAAAGAGACTCAAGAAAGAAATTTCCCGTTCAGATGATCAAAGATCTTCTCAACAATCCTCAGAAATATAAAGATTGAAGCATGTTAGTAACCAGAAAAGAAAGTCGTCTAAATCCTCTAATGTGGAAATCCTGGAAGAAATGAGGAAGTCTACTACCTGACAAGATAATGATTATGATGAATCCATGAATGTGTTTCACCTCGAACCTCTTATAGGCACAGATGTAACTCTTGGTCATTACAAAATCCCAATGCCAGATATAGATATCCCTCCACAGATTGAGCGTTTTATTGCCTATTTGGAAGTGACAGCAGAGGAAGACACGGAGCTGAATAGACAATCTATGCTTGCCATCAACAAGCTCATACTACTTCCCTCACTCACTTAGGTCATGGCGATGAAAAAGAATGAAACTAAAAAGTGGAGCAAAGATTGCTCTTCTCAATATTCTGAATGATTAAAATAGGTTACATTGTAAACATCAATAATAAACAACTGAAGTAAAACTCGACACCTATGGAGTAGAACTGAAGTAAGACTAAACTTCTTATGACACCTAGCAGACAAGAAATTAGTTAAGATGACACCGAACTGACAAATAATTAAAAGTGAGATTAATATCTCAACATCCCCTCCTAATCTCAACTGTTACATGTAGTGTCACTTTCAATGCCAAGTTGTTTTCTTTGAAATTCAAATACATTCTTGCCCAATGGCTTTGTGAAAATGTTTGCTAGTTGATCTTTTGAACCACAAAAAGGAAGTACTATGTTCCCATCATTGACAAGCCCCCAGATGAAATGAATATGAGTGTCAATGTGCTTGCTCTTTTTGTGGAATACATGATTTTTTGATAAGGAAATAGCCGAAATATTATCATAGTAGATTGGAGTTGGCTCCTTCTGGATATTTGAAATATCTTTCAATAATCTTTTCAACCACATAGCTTGACAAGTTGCTGAATTTGTTGCTACATATTCTGCCTCTGCAAAAGATATTGAAATGATTGATTGTTTCTTGTATACCCATGAAATCAGATTGGTTCCAAGCTGAAAATCATACCCTGAGGTGCTTTTGCAATCATCTAAAATCCCTACATAATCACTGTCTGTATAACCTGAAAGTGAACAATTTTCAGAATGTGTATAAAACAAACCATAATCTATTGTCCTGTCAATATACCTTAAGATCCTTTTTGCAACCTTCTAATGAGAAATCTTAGGTGAATGCATAAACCTGGAGACAAAACTTGCTGCAAACATAATATCATGTCTAGTTGAAGTGAGATATAACAAGCTACCAACTAGACATTTATGCAATGTGGAATCAATTGGTGGTGCCACATCTTCTTTTCTTAGTTTTGTACCTTGAGAAATTGGTGTATCTATAGGTTTGAAATTGGTCATTTTGAACTTTTTGATGATATCATTGGCATATTTTTGCTGACCGACAAAAAATCCATTAGTAGATTGGTGAATTTCAATGCCTAAGAAGTATTTCATGACTCCTAGATCTGTCATATCAAACTCATTTTGCGTTGCTACATTGAAATCTTCTAACATCATATTTCATGTATAAAGAAGATCATCTACATAAAGGTATACAATCATAATTTTACCTTCATGTATTTTGGTATACAAAGTTGGCTCATGATTGCTTCTGAAAAAATCGCTTTTGATGAGATATGTGTCAATGCGACTATACCAAGCTCTTGGAGCTTGTTTCAAACCATACAAGGTTTTCTTCAGTTTCTATACCTTATGTTCTTGTCTTGGAACTTCAAAACCAAGAGGCTTCTGTACATAAACTTCTTCCTGCAATATACCATTTAGGAAAGCAGATTTTACATCAAGCTGGTAGACTTTCCATTTGTGTTGATATGCTATGGAAAAAATGGTTATGACAGTGTCTAACCTTACTACTGGAGTAAAGGTTTCACCATAGTCGACACTAAATCATTGTGGGAATCCTTTGGCAACCAACCTTGCCTTATGTTTCTCAATTTCTCCTTTTTCATTCAGCTTGGTCTTATATACCCATTTTACACCAATTTTGGTTTTGTCTCTTGGGAGATCAACTAATTCCCAAGTCTAATTCTTCTCTATGGAAGAAATTTCTTGATTCATTGCTTCTACCCAATGATTTTCTTTAACTGCTTCTTCAAAATGAGTTGGCTAAGATGAAAGAAATGCAAACATATTATGCTAGTCAAACTCATGCTCCTGCTCATATATTTCTCTGATGCTTCTTATTTTCTGATTGTCTTCTGAAGATGTTGAATCACTGATGGATTCACTGCTTGAAGATGTACCATTTTCAAAATGGTATGGCTCTTCTTCAACCTGCAATCTAGGTGGTTGTGGTGGATAAAAAGTCTGACTTGAAGGTTCATCAACTTGATCAGACCAAGATTTATTTTCAAATTTTTTTACATCTTTGCTTAAAACAAAATTCTTGTAGGCCTTTGACTTCTCACTATTGTCTACAAAAATACATCTTTCACTCCTATCATCAAGCTTCTTTCTTAGATTCTCAGGAACATGTGAAAAAGCTACTGATCCAAAAATTCTAAAGTGAGATACATTTACCTTTCTACCATCCCATGCTTCTTGAGGTACTGTATCTTGGAGAGTGGTTGTTGGAGATTTGTTGAGAACATACATTGCTGTCGAAACTTCTTTAGCCCAATAATTGTTTGAAAACTTCTTCTCACAAAGCATACATCTGGCCATGTTCATGATTGACTGATTTTTCCTTTCTGCTACTCCATTCTACTGTGGAGTATATCTTGTTGTGTTTTGCATTATGATTCCTTGTTGTTGACAAAATGCTTTGAAGTGATTGGAGTTGTACTCTCCTCCTCTATCAGATCTAAGTACTTTCAAAGGCTTTCCACTCTGATTTTCTTCTTCTGCTTTGAATTCTTTGAACCTTGAGAATGTATTTGATTTTCTTTTTAGAAAATACACCCATGTCTTCCTGCTATAATCATCAATGAATGTTAGAAAATAAAGACTACCACTAATAGATTGTGTCTGCATAGGACTACATATATTTGTATGGATAAGCTCTAAAGGCTCTTTTTCTCTAGAGGAAGATGTGGGAAAGTTGTCTCTTTTATGCTTGGACAAAACACAAATTTCACAATTACAGTCTTTCTCATTCATAGTAGGGAGACCAATGACTATTGACTATTTCTAAAGCTGACTTATACTTTTGAATGGTATGTGGCCATATCTAGAATGCCATAGCTAAGACTCATCTATTCTTGACACATTGTGTACAAAAGACTATGAAATATTTCGACTTCTAAGAGTCAAAGGAAACATCCTATTCTTAGTTTTTTCAACCTTAGCTATCAATATTCTATTGGGAGGTTTGTTATAGATATAACATGTGTTCCCTTGAAATATTACATCATAACCATGTTCCATAAGTTGTCCTACACCAATGAGGTTATGATTTAGATTTGGAACATAATAAACATCATGAATGTATTTCTACGGATTTTGTTTAGTAAGAATAGGAACAATACCCTTTCCTTTAGCTTTAATGAAAGAATTATCTCCAAGAGTAATTTTTGATGTTATTGAAGCATCAAGATAAGAAAGCAGATTTTTGTTACCTGTCATATGATTTCTGCAGCCACTGTCCAGCAACCAAAGATCCTTGTTGTGAGTGTCTTCAGAAAATTTGCATGAAAGAAACATTGCTTTAGAGGATTCTCCTTCATTGTTGGAGAGATGGATATTGCCTCTGTCCTGATCTGACTATTTCTTTTTGCATTCATTTTCATAATGCCCAAATTTCTTGCAGTAATAAAATTGGACATTATATTTGCTCCGAGGTCTACTTCTTTGAGTTTGATTATGTGGAGGTCTCCATTGCTCTGTTGCATGATGATGTTCCGATCTACCTCTACTGTAGCCTCTGCTTCGCTAGTTGTCGCCTCTATATCCTCTGCCTCTACCTCTTCCAAAAGAGAGTTGTGCTTTGAAAGCTTGTTCCATGGAATCTTCTATCAAGTTGAGTCTTGTTTCATGTGCTAGAAGCGATCCAGTCAATTGTTCTACTGAGAAAGTTGTAAGATCTTTGGATTCCAGAATGGCTGTTACAATCATGTCATATTTCTTGGGCAGACTTCGAAGGACTTTCTGAACAATTTTCTCATCTAAAATGGTTTCACCGATGAGCTTGATCTGATTTACTATTCCCACAACTCTTGTCATGAACTGATCCACATTTTCTGTGTTAGTCATCTTTAGGGTTTCAAACTGTGATCTCAATGTCTATAATTTCACTGTCTTCACTGTATCATTACCTTGATATGCAACTTTCAATATTTCCCAAGCTTCATGTGCTGTGGATGCGCCTATTATCTTGTCGAAAATAGAGTCATCTACTGAGTTTTGAATCCAACATTTGGCTTTGTGTTCTTTCTTTTTGAGTTCATTAACTGCATTCCTCTAATTATTAGTCATGGCCGCCCATGCTTCTTGATGCAATCTGAAGTATATCCCAACACTCTTGGGCTTGCACGAATGTTGTATTCTCAAAAACCAAAACTCAAATTTTTTTCCAAACAGAGTTAGGGTCTGTGACAAAGAACTGGAAGAAACCATTTCTTTGAATGCAAAATGTCTTCCTTTTCTTTTAAATATCCTTTAAAAAATACCTTCCTTTTCCAAATTTTTTATAAAAACACTAAAAAAAAATACAAACTCTATACTCTTTTTTCTTTCCAAATTTTTTATTTTAAAAAAAACTTAAAAAAAAAACTTTTTCTTATAATAAAATAACAAACCCTTGTATTCAAAAAAATACTTTTCAAGTTATGCATACCTCATTTGGCCATATCATAAGCTTTTAAATTAAAAATAAAAATAAAAAAATCCAAATGAATACGTGAAGGGATGAAACGAAAAACCTCATTGACCTCGATTAAACAAAACACTTGAATCTGGTTTGACCTTTGCTAACGTCGGGGAAATAATGGGTCAATAGCATGCTAAAGCCTTTGTCACAGTTGAAGGCGAGCATTACAACTCTAATGCACTGTTCATCAATACGATGGAGCGTTAAATCGAAATTAATGCAAGGAAAGCTTGATTAATGTGCTTTTCTCTCTGACTGCTCAACATTAGTGGTGTTACTAATGCAATGTTTTAATGCATGGAAAGCATTAATCTCCCCAAAAAATATCTTCAATTTTTTTTGCCTTCGCCTTGCTGAAGTTGGCTTCTTGGTTTTCTTTGTTGTTTCTTCGCAGGCTTCTTCAATCTTCTGCCACTCTCTCGAAAAGGCTTACACTTTCTCTTCACTCACCTTGTTTCTCTCTCTTAGAGTCTTATGCAAACTTCTCTCTATTGCTCTGAATGATGTTAGAAAACTAATAAACTTAAACAGCGATTCTGCATGCGGAAAGAACTGAAAAGAATCGTTGAAACTTAATGCCCAGGGATACGAATTACCTCCAGCCATTGGTGATGTTCTGATGGAGGCCACAGTCCTCAAGCTTCTTCTTCAGCACTCCAGCTTCAATCCAAGCAAAAGGAAAAGAACACAAAAATTCTGAAGGCACTTCCAAGCTCTGCTATCTCAGCTAGATGGTGTAAAACTGAAGGGGATTGAGATGCAAGCTTGGGGACCAAATAGATGAATTTATAGCTAAGCTTCCATCAAGCTTCTGATAGCTATGTGTCAGATGTCCCACAGATCAAAGCAGAGAACTCCAGATGGGAGTAATGGACCACTTCAGTAGCTTCTAATAATAAATTTATTAGCTGTAGTTGATTTCCTTAGCTTAAGGAAACTAGTGCAGTTGGTTTCCATAAGTTAAGGAAAGACTGCAGTTTAAATTCCATAATTTTAGGCAGCAATTTTGCATAAACTAATGGAGCTTAACATTCTCCCACTTGGTCCATACTTCCAAACTTAATGTCTCAACTTAAAAACCATTGACAATCTGTATTAAGTAATAGATACATGAATCATGGCGATAAGTCCTCTTATGACGAGTATTATCTTCCATGTATTACTATGTATTTATTCTTATTATAATTTATGTGGCAACAATTTCTTAATGAATAAACCCTATGTTTATTCTTGGTCCTTCTTAAATGAATTTTCTCAAATCAACTTAAGGTGCACATAAATATGAGAAAAAACATCACAATAATTAAGAATTTCATTAACATTGTCCATACAATGAAAAACTGCATAATGGAACCAAGTCCCATATTCAATACATGATCCTTGAATTTAAACGGTGGCATGCCCTTAGTCAAAGGATCAGTGATCATTAACTCAGTGCTGACGTGCTCAATGACCACTTTCTTTTCTTTAACACGTTCCCTTTTAGCTAAAAACTTAATGTCGATGTGTTTATTTCGACTCCCACTTTTTTAGCCATAAAACCAGCAGCTGAATTATCACAATATATTCTCAATGGCTTAGATATAGAATCCATAATTCTAAGCCTAGAAATGAAATTCTTAAGCCATACACCATGTAAAGCAGCCTCAAACAGGATATACATAAGCATGTAGTCTTTGGTCCCTTGAAGGTACCTTATTACTTTCTTTGCAGCTCTCCAGTGGTCTAAACCTGGATCACTCTGATATCGTCCCAACATTCCCAATGGGAGCTACACTTGGTGAACAATCCTTCATCCGAAATCTCTCTAAAATTTTATTAATATAGGTTTCCTATGACAGACCCAAGATGCCTCGAAATCTGTCTCTATGGATCTTAATGCCAATGACATAAGATGCCTCACCCATATCCTTCATATCAAAACTTTTAGAGAGGAATTGTCTCACCTCATGTAGCAAACCCTTATCATTGGTTGCTAGCAAAAGGTCATCCACATATAAAACAAGAAAACAAATTTTACTCCCACTAACCTTCAGGTATATACATTGATCCATAATGTTTTCTACAAAACCAAAAGAAGAAATTACATTATGGAATTTCAAATACCATTGGCGGGATGCTTGTTTTAAACCATATAACAACTTCTTGAGCTTGCAAACCAATTGCTCACCATGACTAGAGGGGAATCAATGAAGATGTGTTATTAATGAAGAAGTGTTGTCAATCAATAATGACGAAGTGTTATTAATGAAGAAGTGTTAATAACCATCGTCTTTTAGTGCCAGTGTGAACATGCATTGAATCATATGTGACATTGTTTTGTAAATTAATGCAGTAAAGACCATTAGACAAAATACCATTCCCAACATAATCAGATTTATAGAATAGACTGAAAGATTCTTTTCTGAAAAGTTTAAGAAATATCCAAAAGGTACAAGCCTTGAAACTGAGATCAAGTTTCTAGAAAAATTTGGAACATAAAAAGTCTTTTCTAACTCCAAAACAAAACCACTACTTAAAGCTAAATAACATGTTCCTATAGCTTCCACATGCGAGCCCATCTTGTTTCTTGATAAGATGCTTTTCTCACTTCCCACTGGCTTCCTTAGGTTCTGCAAACCCTTTGTCTGCAAGCCATTTCTGATATTTGGCGCATTCCTTCTTTATGTGTCCCTTCTTCTTACAGAAAAAACACTTGGAAACCTTCTTGATATCAGCTTGGGGAGGTGCTTTACCTTTCCCTTTCCGATTGGCTTGATATTTGCCCTTTCCACGCGTTGCCAGCATTGCACTCTCTCCTAGTTCCATCACCAGTCTCTCTTCCTCTTGAACACACATGGTCATGAGTTCATTAATTGACCATTTATCCTTATGTGTGTTGTATGAGATTTTGAAAGGTCCATATTGGTGCGGAAGGGTGTTTAGCATGTAGTGCACTAGGAAGGACTCTGATATTTCAACCTCGAGTTTCTTCAATTGAGCCACAGTGTCCCTCATCTGCATGATGTGCTCGCGCACACCTTTCACACTGGTGAGCCTTAGGGATGAGAACTTCATGATTAGGGTGCTTGCTAGTGCCTTGTATGAAGAGACGAATTGTTCATCAATGGCCTTCAACAAGTCTCGGACCTTTTCATGCTGATCAACGGAACCTCGAATACCAGCTGAAATTTTGGTCTTAATGAACATCATGCTTAGACGATTGGATCGCTCCCATCGTTCATAAAGCGCGACGTCCGCTGCAGTGCTGGTATTAGTGAGTGCCGATGGTTCATCTTTCCTGATAGCATAATCTATGTCCATCCACCCTAAATGAAGGAGAATTCTCTCCTTCCAAATCTTGTAGTTATCTCCCTTAAGTTCGGGAATGTCACAACGAATTTCAGAGAAATTTGCAGGTTGTACTGCTGCATCAAAAGGATCACATGCTTATGTTAAAATTGAGGCTTAATAACTTTCATGTTTTACCAATGTAAATCATGCAAAAAAGAATTGAATCAAATGACATGAAAATTGCCTGTGGGCTAAATTTTCAATTCAAACAGACTCAATAAAACTTTATGAACTTTCATGTTTTACCAATGTAAAACATGCTAAAAAGAATTGAATCAAATGACATGAAAATTGCCTGTGGGCTAAATTTTCAATTCGAACAGATTCAATAAAACTTTATGATACTTTCATGTTTTACCAATGTAAAACATGCTAAAAGGAATTGAATCAAATGACATGAAAATTGCATGTGGGCTAAATTTTCAATTCAAACAGATTCAATAAAACTTTATGAACTTTCATGTTTTACCAATGTAAAACATGCTAAAAAGAATTGAATCAAGTGACATGAAAATTGCCCGTGAGATAAATTTTCAATTCAAACAGATTCAATAAAACTTTATGATGATGCTAAAAAGAATTGAATCAAATGACATGAAAATTGCCTGTGGGCTAAATTTTCAATTCAAACAGATTCAATAAAACTTTATGATAAAACTTATTAATTCATAACTCCTGTGGGTAGGTTATGAAATTTTATCCTAATTAATTACATAAATATAATAAAGATTCCTGTGGGATAAAATTTATTATATTCAGTGTAACTAATTACAATTTAATGTCTAAATAAACTTTATGTGATCTTATCAAACAAAATATATAATTTTATTTAATTAAAGATGTTGTGGCTATTCTCTAATTAATTAAAATTATATGGATCACTAGACATTATTTTGCTGTATAAACAAAACTTAACCAGAGAGAAAAATAATGTTTACTGAAGGGAGTAAGTCAAAACGACATTTTAATAAACTCCATATAACTGTAATATTTTTCCAGCAAATCAAAATTAAGGTTAAAGCAGTCAGCATTACCGCAAATAACTACAAATTGCATTGAAAGACTATTGAGTTCAAAATAGAGATTCTCACAATTTAGAGTTATTTTCTTTAAGTAATACTTCAAAGGTCATCCTTATATTCATTTCCCCTAATATTTTATAAAATGAATACAAAAACCTCATATTTAAACTCCAGCCTCCACAATTAAAAATAATTTATACCCATGAGAATTCAATTCTCACATAACCAATCATTTGCAAAAATTTCCAAATATGCATATGATCCGAAGATCAAAATAGACCTAAATAAATAAATAATATATTCAAAATACGGTCTGCCATAATTCCTTTATGACCTTCTTAATAATGTGCTTCAAACAATATTACAATACTTCCATACATTTCTCTCACATTATATATTGCGTATATATTGTATACGGTCTATATAAAATTTGTTATGGGTATAGCATAATTTTTAATCATAGTCATTTAGTTCGTAATGTTTCTTTTATGTGACTCTCGTTACTCTAACTGTCCCATAATGGCACTAACTTCCTTTTTCCTTTCCTTCGTTGGTGGAAACTAAGCACAAGATTAAAATTTACATTACATATTTCTTGCGATGGATACATGCCCAGGTCATTTGAGTAAAGTTTTACCTATAAATAGTAGCTTCAGTGTTGGAACTACTTCTTTATTTAAAAAAAAAATAAAAAATCATCATGAGAACAGAAGAAGAATGGCTTCAGACTTTTACGAAAGTATACCATATCTGCTGCCCTCAGGATCTGACACACATTATGGAAATTAATAACCATGGTTCTGTTCCTTAGCCACAAGTCCGAACCAACAAATAAAGCCGACTAAAGATTTCCCAATAAATGGTAGTTTCAGTGGTGAAACTACTTTATATTTAAAAAATAAAAATAAAAGCGTCCTTAAGAACAGCAGAGAAGTTCCAAAAATATACTCATGCCCAAAAAAAACCTCCGCTTTACTTGAGAATCAACACAGTAAAGTTCGCACGCTTGCCAATTAGAATAGCTAGGTTCACGCTGGTTTTTCCTTATAGGCCTAAACTGTTCCAAATGATCTTGGAACGCAAGATCCATAGAGGCCTAAACCGATAAACTCGTATTCTAGCATAACAATGTTATAAAATTGTAATAGTGATTCTTCATGCTAAAATATTCAAAGAATCGAAAACTTCGATTAGGTAAGAAAAAAAAACTATAAAACACCTATCGAAAAGAGGGCTTACAAAATATACTTAAATATTAATAAATAGGCAAATATTCCAACGTTTTATTTCGAAAGCATATTTATGTGGAGAACAGTCCCCAGATCTGATGATGAGTTTTAATAAGCTCAGAAGGAAATTTAATGAATTTTAATAAATAAATAAATAAATAACATTTTCTTCATATGAATGTTAATCAAAAAGCATATGAATCTTGCTTTTGCTAAAATATATGGCAATATATTATTATGATCGTCAAACGAATCGTTAGCCTATAATAGTATATGTTTGGACAAATTTTTATAGGGCCATGAGAAATAATTTGAATCTCTTATTGTATTTCACTTCCAACAACCATATGCAAGCGCAATATGCGTCCATTCTAATATATAACCAATATTCTTATTCATCGTTCAACCAGAGTATTTCTTTTGATAATCATTTTTATGCAGGTTATATTTAATACATGTAATCATCAGAGAGGTAAATATATAAAATGTCATTTGTTTAAAAAAAACGACTGAATTCCTCATTAACTGTTGTTACAAACTGCCCCTTTGACCCTCACCGCTGTGCAAGAACATGTTCTCATACTACTATGAGATACCCTCCTGCGATATCTCAAAATTTCCCCTTAAAATCTCTGAGATTTAACTGAGTTTTCAATGGTGCATTTAGCCAAACAGTTTAATGACACATTGTTGTAGGTGCATATTTCTTGGATTTAACATAAGAATACGCAGTAATATCAAATGACATACAACGCAAACTTTGAATGAGTTGATGATCTAAAACTTTATTATTAATATATAATTAATGCTATTTTTTTCAGAAATTTCAATTCTGGTAACGAAAAGAAGAAAACAATAGCACAGTCGTATCAGATTTAAATTCATAGTCAATTCCCGGCTCTGGTTTGCAAAACCAGTATTGTGCCAATATTTATAAGTAAATCTCACACCAAGGCAGAGGTAAATGTAGCTCTGATACCAAATGTTAGAAAACTAATAAACTTAAACAATGATTCTGCATGCGGAAAGAACTGAAAAGAATCGTTGAAACTTAATGCTCAGGGATACGAATTACCTCCAGCCATTGGTGATGTTCTGATGGAGGCCACAGTCCTCAAGCTTCTTCTTCAACACTCCAGCTTCAATCCAAGCAAAAGGAAAAGAACAAAAAAATTCTGAAGGCACTTCCAAGCTCTGCTATCTCAGCTAGATGGTGTAAAACTGAAGGGGATTGAGATGCAAGCTTGGGGACCAAACAGATGAATTTATAGCTAAGCTTCCATCAAGCTTCTGATAGCTATGTGTCAGATGTCCCACAGATCAAGGCAGAGAACTCCAGATGGGAGTAATGGACCACTTCAGTAGCTCGTAACAATAAATTTATTAGCTGTAGTTGATTTCCTTAACTTAAGGAAACTACTGCAGTTGGTTTCCATAAGTTAAGGAAAGACTGCAGTTTAAATTCCATAATTTTAGGCAGCAATTTTGCATAAACTAATGGAGCTTAACAAATGAGTCTTACACAAAATGCTCTCTTATACCATGACAAAGAATGAAACTGAAAAGTAGAGAAGAGATTGCTCTTCTCAATATTCTGAATGACTAAAATAAGTTACATTGTAAATAACTGAAGTAAAACTCGACACCTATGGAGTAGAACTAAAATAAAACTAAACTACTTATGAAACCTAACAGACAAGAAATCAATTAAGATGACGCCTAACCAACAACTAACTAACAATGAGATTAATATCTCAACTGGTGAAGCGTCCGTTACATGAGGAAAGCTTGGACCGAGGAATACTGTCGGTGTTAAAGAATTGGTTGTAACCCCTCCCCGACCAATCACTGCCAAACACCACACTCCGCACGACTCCTTTGGACATCCTCACAAATCTGTCTATCGACACCGGGGATGATGAAAGGCGAGAGAAACTTAAAAACAATGGTGATGTTCTTATCCAAATCAGATGAAGAAATTGGTGCAAATAGAAGAGTTTCTAGGGATTTTGTGGAAAAATGGAGCTGCCCCCTTTCTCAAAAGCCTGCTTGTCTAGACGAGGTTGATTTCAGATATTTGGAGAATTCGCAGAAACAAAATCACAAACGTACAAGACCACAAGTGTTGCAACCTCGTTCACCTTGCGAATTGGAGTCAGATGATTTTGACCTGGAAGCCTTACAACAACGATTGGCGGAGGAGAGCAAGGCGCAAAAGACCAGTAAACCTACGATGACTCAGATATCTGAACCAATTCCGATCGACTTTTTCATCCATCCTCCCTCAAAGGTCGATGCCGATGAGGTCAGAGCTCGTGCCAAACTATGCAAAAAGGAAGGGAACAAAGAAAGGTTGCAGAAAACGGTAACCAAACATACACTCAAAAGGAAGCCTCAGAGATTCAAGCCCGTTGTTCTTTGAGGCTGAAGTGGACCAAAAGGGAGTGCGCTGCCATACATAAAATTTTCACTACAATATTTAGGAGTACCATCTTATAACTTGGGTTAATTTTGTCCTCATTGAGTCTTTACTAGTGCTTTGCCATCCATTCATTAATATTGTTTCCTTCAAATTTAATCTATTTGAATTGTTCACTATTTTAATACTATCATCCATATCGATGTATCTATATCTATATCTCCTTACCCTCGACCTCACAACCCACTTCTCTCCCTAACCTTTTATCACTCTCATTATGTTTCCATCTTATTAATATCTCTCTTCCTCTTTTACCTATGACCCTTCTTTCCTTTTCTTTGCATATGTCCCATTCTTTTATATATCTCCCACTTTTCCTATCCCCTTCACCTCTCTACACATGCCTCCCTTTTATATCTCTATCTCTCTCACTCTCACTAAGTCCCTTTCTCTATCTAACACTTTTTATATTCGTTTCAATTTCACCTCTCCCTATTCCTCATTCCATCTCTCTTCCTTTCCCTAGCTTTCCCCCAAACTTTGGCTCTTCTTTTGCCATCACTCTTTCTTTTCTCACTCTCTTTATTTCAACCCCCTTCTCACTCTTCCTCTCTCTCTCTCCCCCTCCCTTTGTACATCTCCACAACATATCCCCTCTCCTCTACCCTCTCTCTATCCCTCTTCCCTTTCCTATTCCTCCATCTCCTTTCCTTTCCCATCATTCTCTCTCCCGCAGCTCCCTCTAATATACCCTATTTCTGAATCTACACAATTTTATTTCAAAGAGTACCAATTTTGTCGACATCCCATTAAGTTTTACCTTTGTTTTTTTGTAACTTATCATTAAAATAAAAATATATTAATTAATTTTGATAATTAGAAAAGTGTTCATCAATATATATTCCTTAATAAATTTTGATAGTCAAATTTCAATGAGGACATATGTCCCTTACACATATGAATGCGCCTATACCAATTTAACACATACAAAATATATATACCAAATTACTATTTAATAATGGATAACACCATATTTTTAACTTTGATAACAACATATTTTTAAATTTTATAATATATTAGTTTTCATTTATTAATTTCTTGTATTATTTGCACATATGATTATCAATTTGACAAACTCTTTAGTCCTAAGGTGTTTTTTGAAATTGACAAACACTTTGAAGCTCACCAGAATTAGTTTGTATCTAGACAATGTTCATCTTCTTTTTACCTCTCATGAAGATATAAATATAATTATAATAAAAAAACAAGTTTTTTAAATATTATTAAAATTTCACTAAAATATTAAAATAAAAACCTATAAAATATATTTCAAACTTAAAAAAATTAAGTAACCATATAAAAAAGTTAAAATTCAAAAAAATATTGACATAAAAAACATAATTAAAAATAATAATATACTTATGGAAAAATTGTTTTAAACTTAGTAAACTTTAAAAGTTTTAAATTAACAATATAATTAAATAATAAATTTAAACTATAAAAATTTTACTATCACAAATTTATTTTTGCTACTTTATTTGCAAAATATTAGCAAGTATTGTATCAAATGAACTATTTAATTAAAACAAGTCATTAAAATAGCACCAAATAGCACTCATTGCATCCGGTGATGCTCATAGGGGTGAAGAAGTGGGATCGATACTAGTGAAATAAATTGCATAACATCATCAATCATCACCCATCCCAAAACTCGTGGCTCTATCAAATGAAATATTTAATTAAAATAAGTCATTAAAATAGGACCAAATAACACTCATTGCATCGGGTGATGCTCATATGGGTGAAGAAGTGGGATTGATACTAGTGAAATAAATTGCATAGCATCAATCATCACCCATCCCAAATCCCAAAACTCCTCTGGCTCTATCAAATGAACTAGTTAATTAAAATAAGTCCTTAAAATAGGACCAAATAACACTTATTGCATCGGGTGATGCTCTTAGGGATGAAGAAGTGGGATTGATACTAGTGAAATAAATTGAATAGCATCAATCATCACCCATCCCAAAACTCCTCTGGCTCAAGCACACTCAACTATGAAGTTTTCCCCATAATCAAGCCCAATTAGCTTGCTAGCCCATTTGCAAATCCTTAGCAAGTATTGTACCCTACAAAATATTCAATTAGAGCACCCTTTACTCTTTTCATTTAAGCATGGGGTTTTTGCAGTGCAACATAATGGATATAATTTTTGAGATTAACTAACTATGTAGAGTAAGTCATTAAAATAAAACTATATCCGTGACTGTTAGTCTCAATTGACCAATTTTCTCATTATTTTGAATAGTCCACATAACACTCATTGCATCATTTCTTCATTCTTCTCCGAATTAGTTATAGAATTAAGATTCCACGTTCTGGTGCACGACTCAGCCAGTGAACCTCGACACCTGGCCCTAACCCTCTAGTGACATCTTAATATGACTTTTGCAGGTAATTAATAATATTATGCATTGATTTTTTATGAACGTGTCAAGTTTAATTCATGACAAGGGTTTAAATCATCTGCCATAAACTGACATGTAGCACCAGTCAGATAGTTTTATTCCGGTTTGATACAACTTTCATTTCTAAAGTTTTATTCAAAACCAGGTGATTTGACTTACCAGTTTGAGCATATAACACTTCGAGATAATACTAGAATTTAGGGCTTTCATTTTATTTTTGGTTATTATACCGAAAATCCCAATTTCGGTTGTAACAAGGGTGTATTAAGACTATGTTACATTAGTTTTTTCGTTTTGTTAACATAGGGCCAAGTGGAAATAAGATGAGAAACAACGTATCCTCTATCCATTCTGGTAAACACCCTTTTACACATTTCTTTTCCCTCTATTCTTGCTATTGAGAGGTTGGATGTGATATTAAGGTTTTTAATTCATAATTTTCTATCAATATATATCTCGATTATCCATTTTATGGAAATTGTGTTGCACTTACAGGATTTCAAGAGGGTTTCTTAGGGTTTTCCCCGGTTACAACTAGTGATTTTCCTTTGGGAATTTCTATACCTTTCTCATGTAGCACCTTTCCACTAATTTCCATTTATTTATTGGTATGCGTGTGGCTTTTTCGGTATGAAATCTCTAAATACCCTAATAACCCCTTTTCATTTCATGTTTATGTGGTGTATTGATTTTAACCCTCTATCTCCAAGTCTTTATGTGCCACAATCGTTTAAGGATTGTACACTAAGTAATTTTTTTGTATGCAGTTTCTTAAGTGTATTTTTCTGGATTTTTCTTGAAAGGCTTAATACCATCCTACTATCTAAGAATTCTTGTCTTTGGTTATTCTAGGTTGGCAACACCTACTAGATGCATTCTTAATTATTAAAACTATTATACTTCTAGGTACCTAATGGATTTATTAAAGTCATCTTTTCCATTGGCATGGTTCCTTTGAATTAGAATGAGTCATTTTTATCGCTATACTAGGTTTTTATTTACTCGCAGTATATCATATAACTTGGTTGTGGCTCATGCACTAGTTTGGATATATGCTATATAAATCATTTTTCTTGTACATATAAAGTCCTTAATTAATAATTTATTACTTCAAAATTCATAAATGTTCTCTCTCTTTCACAAAGTACGAATAATTCCCTTTTGACTTAATAATTTTTCTTTCGAGGCTGAACTTGGGACTTGTTTTACCAAACCTAAATAATATCATAGAATACTAGATCTTGGCACTATAGTTACTGTAATTTTTTCCTAACAATGAAGATCTGGAACCTTTAGGTCTAAGCACATACCTAAGTGAGTTTTATCCTCATAAAATACATAAGAAATACAATGGTAGGACCATTTGAAACATGATTAAGTTATTACTATAATTAATAACATACCCAACATTTACACATATACTGTTAATTATATATACATGCATTCTATGCCCTACCTTTTTCTTTTCTTGCATGCAAAAACGCTAGTCAAAATCTACTATAAGCTCCCACTATATCTGAGTTGAGAATAATATCCTCACAAATTTTAGTTAATATGATCATATTTTGTTGTCCTTTTGAAATTGTAACATAAATTCACAGATTAGTATACATATATACTCCTCATAAAGGACTTTTCTTTCTATGTTAAACAATCCTCCATATACCATTTTTCTTAAAAATATAACTATTTTCTTATCTGATTAACACATACTATACACATTTAGAACCAATATTTGAAGTGGCCTTTCCTAATGAGCATAGAATAATAATTTCAATAGAAAAGTTGTCTTTTGATCCATTTGGTAATTACTCTCATGGAAATAAGATGGGAAAATGCACATTCCTCCAAACCAATGAGTTGCACTCCTAACAACCCCCCCGATATCAAACGTCATAATCCTCTTTGTTCTTCAAACAAGCTTCAAACTATTTTCACTTTGTGGATTTAGTATTTTCCTTCCCAGCATATTTTCTAGTAGCATCCTACTTTTAAGGTCCACCCACCCTTTTTCCTTACCTAGGATTTTTCAATTTAGGAAAATTTATTTCATTTTTCCTTCATAAGCATGTCTTTCTTTCTAACTATGCTTATCCAACATAACATTCCTTTCTAATTATGTTGATACTTATATTTTCACCTAGTATAACTTTTCTCTCCAACTATTCTTATCTTTCTGCCTAACATACATTTCTCTCTAATTATTTTGTTTCTTAGTGGCAGTATTTCTCTAGGGGGTTTTGGGATAATTAGGGAAGGTTAGAAGTGTGAACTCCATCACTTTCCTCTTTAATATACACAATTTGGAATTAACCACTTTTTTATAGGTCATTTTATCACATTTGGTCAATAGGCCTACAAATTAGATCCATCAACATCCATTAACACCTTGTCATCATCCCTACACAAAGCCCTAAGCATGAGTCTCTCAAATCCCTGGGTTTCTGGCCTTGGCTACTTCATTCTAGTGATTTTAAGGTGAAACACACCCTGGGCCTTTAGGGACCTGTGATCAACAACAAGTTATTTAGTTCTACACTTGCTTTGATTAGAGTAGGTTGTCCCTTGCTGGGGGTGATATCCTATTTGATCCTAACTTGGACATTTCACCTCTTATTCCTTGAGCTCATCCTCCCATCAATATTGGATCTCAAGCCTCGATTGGTAAATGGATAAGAATTCCTAAACTACCATCCTCTCCTATATATTTACCTTAGATAAGAACTTCGAATCCTATCTGATCCTACCTTGGAGATTTCACCTCTTATCCCTTGATCTCATCCTCCCATCAAGAGTGGGTCTCAATCTTAGATTGTTAAATGGATAATAATTCCTAAACTACCATCCTCTCCTATATATTTACTGACATCCACAAGCTAGAGGTGGAGACTAATCATAGCCTTATACTACTGCTTTTATCATAAGAGAGTTATCGTGCTATTTCTATCATCAACACTTCCTTCCCAGTTACTGTCAGTGTAACCAACCAACCTAAAATAATTTGTTGTGGTGTGCAAAATACCATACTCCTTTGTCCCATTGACATACCTTAGAATTATTTTGGTTCCCTTCTAATGTGTCTCTTTGGGTGTCTCCATCTAGTTGCTATCAAATACATCAAGCTACCAAACATACTTTTGTATAATGTCAGATTGACAATGTTGCTACAATATTATTTGCTTAATTTTAATCCCATGACAGTTGGAGTTGGTGCAGGCTTGTTGTTCTGCATATTAAACCTCTCCAAAATGTCTACTACATACTTTACTTGAGAAATAAAAATACCATTTTCTATTTGCTTCAATTCTATGCCCAAAAACTACCTTAATAACCCTAAATTTGTCATTTCAAACTCAATTTTCTTGAATTCTTTGAAATCAACAATGCGAAGATCATCACTCCTTGTAAAAATCAAATAATCTACATATAAAACAACAATAAGAAGCTTACAACCACTCTCTTTTATGTAGAGAGTAGGCTCAACATCACATTTGTCAAAGCCATTGTCTAATAAGTAAGCATCTATTTTGCTATACCATGCAGGCAATGCTTTCTTTAGCCCATAAAAATATTTCTTTAAGCTATACATCTTGTCTTATTTTCCTTCTACCTCATAGCCAAGAGGTTGTACAACATATACTTCCTCTTTCAACACTCCATTCAATAATTCTGACTTCACGTCCATTTGATGCACCTTCCATTTATGTCACACAATAATTGACAACATTGCACACATTGTCTCCATCCTCGCAACTAACATGAATGTCTCTGCATAATCTCTTCCATGGTGTTTCTTGTATCCTTTGACAACTAGCCTTGATTTATGCCTTTAAATATTTCCTTCAACATTTCTCTTGATCTTATAGATCCACTTCACTCCAATGAATTCTTTTCCTTGCGGAAGGTCTGCTAATCCCATGTATCATTCCTTTCTATTGCTTTTATTTCTTCATCTATTGTTGAGATTCATTTTTCTTCTTTAACTACATCCTCAAAATGGGCTAGGTCATCTACATGACAAAATAATGCAAATAAGGAATTCAAACCTGCGCTACTATTAACTTCATTCTGCTCATAAATTTCTCTTAAATTTTTGAATTTTTGTCTTCTTATGCTTGTGGAAGATGGACTTGACATGGTGCTTGGAATAGTATTTTCTTGAATGCATGACATTGTCCTATTATTTTTTGATGATGTCACTTGCTGACTGCTTTATTGAGCTTGAATAGGTGTAGGAATCACCATTGAGGAATTACTTGTTGCAGACAATTCCTCTTTGTCTTCCTATGTTATGCATGTTTTCACATTGATTATTTTCTCCAAACTTCAATCCCATGCGCCCTCTTATATGAACTGTGCATCTCTGCTGATTATGACCTTCTTGGCTAATGGATTGTAGAGATCTTATGCCTTAGATTCATCAATATATCCAACAAATATGCATTTCTCCTTATTTCTTTCCAACTTCTTCCTTAATTCATCGGGGACATGTGCATAAGCCACACATCCAAACACTATCATCTAAGTGGTACTATGCTTTCTTACATTGTACGTCTCTTCAGGAACCATATTTTTGACACTTTTGGTTGGAAACCTATTAATGATATATGCTTTCAAGTGACAACTTCAACCCAATAGCCATTTGGAAAATGCTTTGCCTTCAACATACTCCTTTCCATTTCCATAATGATCCTATTTTTATTTTTCACGACGCCATTTTGCTGAGGTGTATACTTTGTTGTAAATTTATTGTGAATTTCATGCTCCCTGCAAGAATGAAGGAAGTCATTTGATATGTATTCGCTACCTCTATCAGTCCTCAAAACTTTGATGTAGTGTCCACTTTTCTTCTCAACAAGAGCGTTGAAGTGCTCCAACACTTCGATTTTATGTTTTAGGAAGTAAACCCATGTCTTTCTTCTGAATTCACCTATGAAAGTCAAGAAATAATAGTTTCCATCAATTGATTGTGTCTGCATTGGTCCACCTAAGTCTAAATCGAAAATCTTTAAGGGTCCTTTTACCATTATTGAATTTCTTGCCGGAAATGATTCTCTATGTTGTTTTCCCAAAATGCATCCTTCACATAGGCTGTCTGGTTGTTCTATGAGTGGAAATTCCTTCACCATGCCTTTATGATGCATCAAATTCAAACCTACAAAATTAATATGACCAAATCTCAAATGTCATAACCAATTTTCATCCTTGATCTCTGCTTGAAAGTTGATTTGTGTGACAAATGCAACTTTTATTTCATCCTCTTGTGAATTAATTGACAGTTGTGATTGCACACCTTCTTCCTTCATATTTGATTTTATTTTTAGAGGAAACATTTTATTTCTTGTCATCTGAACTTTTGTTGTCAACTATTTTCTTGGAGACTTATAAAAAAATAATTTCACTCTCCATTTTTGAAAAAGACATTATAGAACTTTTACATGAGATATCCAATGCTTATAAGGTTATGCTTCAAACTAGGGAAAAAATCGACATCTGAAATGTACTTCTTCTCCCCCTTCCTTGTTCAATGTTGAAACTCCCTTTTCCCATGATAGACACCTTGTTATCAGTCCCTAATGTCACTTTAGGTTTCACACTTCCATCTATATTGGAAAACATTTTTATGTTCCCTGTCATGTGATTGTTGCACCCTGAATATAGAAACCATACATCCTTTTGTTTTTCTTGTGCTACATTACAAGCTAAAAACATGTTATCTTGGTTCTATTTTTCCCTCTAAAATACTCAAATTTATATAACATATAATTCTCTAAGAATAATGTATGCTCATTGTTGAATCTATTTAATAGATAAATAATACTTTGAAACTATTTTATTTTATTATGATAAAAAAGTAGGATTAGAAATCACTATTTACAGTAAAATCAATGCATCTAGTGCAAGAAACCTTCTTCCCTCTCTCCCCCCTCCATCCATATTTCTATCTCCGTCCATCTCTCCTTTGCCTTTCTAACTCGGCCCCAAACATAGACACTCTCTCTCACTCTCTCCCTTGTCACTCCATCTCTCTCTCACCCTAATTTTCTCTCTCTATGTCTTTATTCTTACCTCCCTATCTCCCCTTCCAACTCTATCTCTTTTTCCATCCCTCTCTCCTCCTCTCACTCCCTCCCTCTCTCAATTCTTCTCTATCCCTTTCTCTACTACCTCCCTATGTGTGTGTGCCCTCCAACCATGTCACTATCTCCTTCCCTATCTCCCACTCTCTCTCTCCACCTCTACCCCCCTCTCCATATTTGTGTCTACCTCTCTCACCCTTCTCTCCCTCTCTCCCTCTCTCCCTCCTCTCCTTCTCTCTCTCATCATTCCTCCTCTCCCCTCTCCTTCCATTTATCTCCTTCAGTGTAAGAAAGAAAATAGGAATAAATATCACCATCTACAATGAAATCAATGCATCTAGTGCAAGAAATATTCTTCCCTCTCTCCCCCATCCATCCATATCTCTATCTCCCTCCTCTATCCTTCTTTGTCTCTCTATCTCACCCCCCAAACAGACATGCTCTTTGTCTCTCTCTCTCTCTCCCCATATATATCTATCTCTCCCTCTCCCTATCTATCTATCCTTCCCTCTCTTCACCTTCCATCTATATGTCTATTTCCCTTTATCTCTCTTTTGTCTCTTTATATCACCCCAAAAACATACACACTCTTTCTCCTTATCTATCTATCTCTCCCTCCATCTTCTTCTCCCTCTCTATTTCTCTCTTCCCCTTCTCTCCCTCTCTCCCCCCTTTTGTCTCTCTTCCTTCCAACTCTCCTCTCCCCCTCTCTCTCCATCTCCCTTACCACTCCCTCTCTCTCTTTGTATCTTTCTTCTTACCTCACTCTCTCTCTCCCTCCCTCTCTCTCACAACATTTCTCTCTCGATGTATTTCTTATTACCTCCCTCTCTCTCTCTCACTCCCTCTCTCCTTCCCTCTCTCCTTCTCTCTATCTCTCCTCCTTTTTATCTCTATCTCACACCAAACATACACACTCTCTCTCCATCTATCCCTTTTCACTCATCGTATCTCTCTCTGCACTTTTATTTCTCTATGTATTTCTTCTTCCCTCCTCGTATCCTCCTCTCTTTGGTCCTTCCTCTCTCTCCCTTTCTCTCACTCCCTCTATCTCACCACCTTTATCACTCCATGTCTTTGTTATTCCCTCCCATATATATCTAGAGTTAATATATACCATGATTTATTAATATAGATTATAATATAACAAATTTAATATTATACTAAATTTAATTTTGTATGAATCCATAGTTACTAAAATTTAATAATATTAATATTAATATTATATTTAGTAGTAATAATAATAATATTTCAATATTAATAATAGATTTAATGACATTTTTTACATGGAATGATAACAAAATTTATAATAAAACTGCATCAAATTAATATTTTTAAATACTACAATTTGACATGGAAATATTTATTTCTTTAAATATTTTAATATATCTATAGGATATGCTTTTCCTTTTAAATATTCATTTTACAAATATTTAATTAAAAGAAAAATTAAAAGATTTTGGAGCAAGATTTTCAATTATTACCTTTTTACTTTGATTTAAGAAAATGGTATTGGCTTTAGTAAAGAGTAAAGTTGTTTAAATTTTTACCTAATTTAGAATTTTAATGTGGTAAAAAAGTTTGTTGAAGGTAAATTTATGATCCATTCAAATTCAAAGTATATGATAAAAGAACTATTAAACACATGAGATAATTGTATTTTCCTTAAATCCTTATTTTTCTATAAATCTTTACCTTTGTCGCATAATTTAATTATCAAGACACTTTTTAATGGAAATGTGCATTACTTTCATTGATCAATCCCCTTAGTGCACACATGTGGAGGCACCACTAATTATTTATTTATTCATTGTTTTATCTTTGGAGAGTGTTCATCCCATTGCTTTAGGAGTTTAATTAACTTAACACATGCTTCATCATGATGTTTTATTTTTATCCAACTAAATCTTCATTGGATCCACTACATTTGGCATGTTTTATAGAGAGAATTGTAATTGGGAGGTGAGTCATCCCCTGGCTAGGTTCACATTTTCCATTCCAGAGAGGATGGTTCACATATATTTTGGGTATTTGAATGAGATGATTGCATAGGATCCCATGTGCTCCATTCTTTGCATACATTCACTTGGTTTGAGGATAAATTGGATATTTTTTAGGAGAATCCCCTCATTTCCATGATCTTAAGCCACACATATGATTAAAATCAGAGGCTATAACATAGTTTTTTGGATTATTTTAGGTATATTTTTCTTTAATAATGAATCAATCCCTCTATGAAGCTATTATTCATGATGTTCATTAATTCTACCACATGATTTGAGGAGAGTATCCACATTATTGATCCATATATTGCTAGAGATTGTATATGTGGTATTAGTCCACCATATTATATAATTTCATTAACTAGCCCTCTCAATTCAATTATAGGATATTTATAATTTATCATATACTATATCATATCAAAAACTAGTTCATGATTATTAATTTTTTTTATTAGTATATCTATCTATATATATATTCTTCTCTTGTAACGATTATGTAAAATTCTCATAAATCTTTTGGGATAAAATTACTCTTATTATTGTTTAATATTGTGAAATGCTTATGCATATTCCATAAATGTGTAATAAATGTTCTTGGTGTCTATGGGTGACTAACATTGTAGATTTGTGGATTTCCAAAATCAACTAAAGGAGTCATAAAGGAGTAGCCTTGCTACATTTTAATAGGTTATGTGATAATACCTACCATTAACTTATTTGTTTCTTTTTTTGTAAAGATAAAAATATATAGTTTAGACATCTTGAGATTTATTCCATTCATTCAAATATTTAGGAAAAATGATCATTATATTTTCTTGAAAGGGAATTACTCTTTCCTTCCTTAAGATGGTAAAGTTTTATTATTAAAATTAGGGGCTATAGTGGCATGCATTTTCAGCCTAACCAACCCCTAAATATTCAATAGGATTTCTTTCTAAAGATGCATCATTGATCCCATATCCCAAAGTAAATACAAGGCATCAATTTCCCTTTAAACCACCTCAAAGATATATAAAATTTACAAGCTTTTTTTTCACAATATAGAAATTATTATGACAAACCTCTATAAGTCAATATTGTCATTCAAGTTACTTCATCCACAATTTGACACTCCAAATTTGACTTGAATTTGTGGAAATCAAAATCATGTATTTCCAAAAAACACATATTTTGTTTCCTTAAATTACCATTATTTTTTTCATTGTTTTTTTCCCGCAAGGAAAAATCATAATTTTCATTAATAAATAAGAAAATTATATGATGTAGATGTTATATAAGCATATAAAAAATGTGATTGTTGATCATTCAAAAATCATCTATATAATATGTTCATATACTATCTGATAAAAGTTATACATATAAAAGAAGTCCGTCAATACCTCAAAATATACATACATCATCGTTTCATACCATGTTATCATGTATAATACCAATTTTGTTTTATAATAACATCAAAATCGTGGATCATGAAGTGGCCATATATCCGAGAAATGTGCAAACTAAATATGTCACTCAAGTATCATATTTGCTTGAAGAAAATAATTAAAAGGGCAGTGATAATACTAAGAGTGTTCATGTCTTTTATGCTCATCTATCTAGCATATCCTACGTGCCTATTTTCCCTCCTTTGGATAGAACTACACCACCACACCTATTGTTCTGTGTGGATCCATCAAAATAAGTCCATGGCATTGATTGGTCAATGGAATCAGCTATAATTGTTCGGTTTATAGTATTATATTCCTCCTCATGAAGAAGATTGTATATAAAACCACTTGAGCCCCTATTGATTATGGATGAAGATTAGTGTCATGAATTTTTTTCCTGATTCCTTCCAATCCAAATTTCCCAACAAATAAACTATTGTTGTTTTTACATCATGTAAAGTATAATTAAATTTAATATGAAATTTGAAATATTGAAGTATCCTTTAAATACACAGATCAAATATACTCTAAGCTCCTTTTCTCCCTTTCTATCTACAACATATTGAGCTTAGTTTATCTTAGGGAATCTCCACTACATCAATGCATATCTAAGATGAAGAGAAAAAGGCAAGGCTACTAAAGTGGTATTGTGTGACTTGTTTAAATCACCCTTGGGGTCTCATAAGATGTAACTCAAGCCTTTTACACCAAATGGGAACCTAAGAAGTAGTAGGTGGGGAAATATTGATTTTAGTCATACCGTATATTTTAAATATCCATTTGTTCCAAAACATTTTAGGACTTAACTTACTTTCAGATTAAAGCTCATGGTAATTTGTTCTCATCTTTGTAATATATATATATATATATATATATATTTTCTATATTAATATTAAGGATTTATTTGTAGAAACTCAACTTTATTATACACTTTTATGTCTTTGCACATTGTCTCTTTAAACTTAGATATTATATAGATTTTCATAGTATCTTTATTTTGGAGGGCATTCTCCTCCATTATCCCTATATGGTTTAACCAAGACTTTTATGTGTTTAGTCCAACATATTTATATTCTTAACTATGTTTCACTCATGTTTGAAGTGATAGGAAGAATCTCATTCTTGTTATTAACTATTGTATACTAATACATTAAGTACAAAACAAAACAAAACAAAAAAACTTAATTCAAAAGAGTGGAAACTTTTTTAAAACTAAATTTATAATCATGGCTATTACACTATATTTTAGAATTATTTATTATAGATTATATTTACATTTTTTAATTGGATGTAGCTCAAGTGGTTAGGGGAAATGTTGTGATCATTCCTGACAGGGTTTGATTCCCACATGTAATATTCTAAGATGGTAATGCGTATATCATTGTAATGGATTCAAGCCTTATCTTTTTAGAATCCCTTCATGTATATTTCTCATATGGAATTTAAAGATATCAATTTAAGGAAAAAATTACATGTCCGTTTACTTCATTTTCATCCATTTCTTTTTGGTAAACATTATAAACCAAAACTTCACCATCAAAATATATATGTTTTTGTGCATGTGTGTTAGCAAGGATATTTAAGAGGTTTTTTCTTCTAAAACCATAATTCTATAATTTTTTAATTGTTTTAAGACAAACAATCTTTCAAAGTATTCTTTTAATTTTTGTCAACATTATAGTTATAATTTGGCTTTTATTGAAAATCAATTTCAAAATACTTATAAAAAAATCACTTCTTTTAAACTACTACTCTTTTGCAACCAAAGTTACGTAATATTGTTAATATTGTGTGAATATATACTTATAAAATTCCCAAAATTCAAAGATACTTAACAATGGTTAGTTGTTTATAAATTTTAGAAAGATATTTTTCTTTTTAGGTAAAATTTTATATTCTATCATATTTTGAAATGTGAGATATAAATTATAGTAAAATTAAAGAGGCTACAATGCTAGTCTACCTGTAGAAAGCTAGACCAAAGTATGCATATGGAAAATTAGACTCAAAACAACTCTCTATGCAAAGAAGTCACATATATCCAAAGAAATAACTTGATCTATCCATAACGAAACCAATCCATACTAATATTTAAAGTGGATGTGATCTAGGTGGATATTGGTGGCCACTCGCCTATTCCATTTGGACCCTCACCATTGTTTCTTTGAATTTTTCAATTGTAGCATAGTTTAATAGTTTTGGCAATTTTTTGGGTCCTAAACTTTCGGAGCCATTTTGAGCCCCTAAACGGTGTTTTTTTGAGAAAAATTGCTACAAAAATTGCTATAGAAATCACATTAGCGGTTATAGTCCTCAAAGAGATATTTTCAACAAGGTATCATACGCTTCAAATAGATATAATATGACCAAGTTATGACCCTTGGAAGTTGGCTGCCCAACTAATCCCAATGGGGCCCATAAACTCTTGGTGTTACATCTCCTTGGATTAGGGTTTTAGTTGTTTAGGGTTTTCCCTTATTGTTCTTAAATAAAAAGGCCCTTGAGCCTCATTGTATCTCAGTTCAGAGAAATGTAGCTGCCACATCTCTTCTTAGCGATAAGCTACCATCACCTGAGCTAGTCTTATTTACATTTTGTTTGTAAGAATAGTTTAGTATTTGTTATTAATGAAATGAAGTGTTATTTCTGCTACATCTCTGCATTTATGGTTATATCTATAATTTGTTGCATTCATGTTTAAATTTGAATTAGTGGTTTTAGAGCAGTCTTCTCTTTCTCTGTTTTTCTTTGCATGTCCCCAACGAGGTAGGGATATAAAGAGTTAGGGCTTGAACTAGTCAAACCTTTGCAAGACCAACCTTGAAAATCTCGATGGCTTCCCATGGAGGATGAAAAGAAAGACAAGGGGGCAGGACATCCTATAAAAATCTTGCTCGAAGAATCCCTCGAGTGACAAAGGAACACAATGATGGACAACTTTGCCCAGATCCTTCAGGGGCTATCCAAGGGTGACACATCTACTTCCAACAACTACTCTAGAAGCACCACACCCTTTAAGGTACAAGTTAACTTTGACATTCCCATATTTGAGGTCCAGATAGATGCAGAGTGGATGCAGATGCCATAGATAAATGGTTAAATATGCTAGAAGGATATTTTTCTATTCATAATTTTTCGAGTCGGGAAAATATCACTTTTTCACTTCTCAAAGCCGCCCCCCACATCAAGGACTAGTGGGAAACCTACTTTGAACAGAAGGATGAGAGGGAACCCTCACATTTTTCATCTGCACCCACTTCGAATTCGTCCTAAGATGCCATCAAGGAGCAGTACTACCCTGTTGGGAGCTATGAGGATAAATACATAAAGTGGACCACACTGCGATAGGGAAGGGACCAAGACATGTCGGATTTTACCAATATTTTTTATACACTTCACATGAAGTTGGGTATCAAGGATTTTGAGAAACAATTGGTACTCAAGTACCGCGCCTGCCTACATAGGTACATCTAGGATGATATGGAGTTCCTGGACATCTCCTCGCTTGACACATTGTACTGATACACTATCAAGATCAAGCAGAAGTTTAAACAAAATAATTGAAACTTTGGATCTTCAAATCTAAAGTAGGGGAAAGGTGCCCCCAAACCACAAAACCAAGGACAAAGCCAAGGCGAGGTGACCCAAGACAACCCATCGAAGCTGTAAGAAAAAAAGTTGCTACAAAGTCAAAGAAGGACACAGCAAAGTGGTGTGAGTTCCATAAGAGTCCCACTCACAACACAAGTGAGTGTTGGGCTAGCAGTCACTCACGATTGAGTTGAATGCTTCAGAATCAGATGCATGTTTTGACCCTGGGTTAGAACCTGACAAGAGGAATGACAAAGGGAGGCAGATTATTGATGCAGAGCCCAGTGCCACTGTTGCCACCTCCAAGATCCCAAAGAATGAGCCCGAAGATATAGAGGAGGGGGAGTGTCTCTTTCACTCATAGATGTGGGTGAAAGGTTCGTCGTTGCAATTCATTGTCGACAATGGGAGCCAAAATAACCTCATTTCAGTAGAGGTTGTGAAATGGTTTGGTCTACTGACTACACCATACCCACAACCATATAGTATCGGGTGGATTCACCAAGGACAAGATCTTCGAGTCAACTAACAATGTTGTCTTCCCGACAACATCAAACCCTTCACAAATCAGGTATTATGTGGTGTTGCTCCTTTTGACGTTTGTGATGTATTATTAGGACAACCATACTTATGGAAGAAACATGTTGTATATGAGTCTAGACCTCGCTTTATGATTATTACTTTGGGTAATACATTATACAAGATTCCATAGGTAGCCCTACCTACCGTAATGTCTTTGATCTCTGCTAAGAAATGCAGTAAGATCATCTCCTAGACTAGGAAATTTATTTTCTTTTTGGTTTGCTTTCAAAGTAAGGGGAAGATTGTAGCCACATCCATGGCCTCTGGGAAGCGTTCCTCCACACATCAGAATCAGGTGGATATGATCATGAAATAATACAAGGGTATCTTCTCCTCACCCACATGGGTACCGTTGCACTGTCAGGTTAAGCATTCATTCGATCTGACTCTTGGAGCACCTTTACCCAACGAGATGATATATCCCCACTCGATTAAGTCAAATAAAAAGTACAAGCAATGCCATTATCAACATTGAGTGCCATATAAGTTCCAAGTGGGCGAAAAAGTTTGGCTAAATTTGTAGAAGGAGCGCCTTGCTGGACTCCACCACAAGCTTCACCCGCTCTGGTATGGGCCCTACACCATCACCAAGGTCGTCGGTGACAATGCCTTCGAGCTTAGCATCCCACCATTCCTTGGTTTGCACTTAATGTTCAATGTAGATTGCCTCAGCCTTACTTGCCACCATTGTTGGACACATCTGACATTGCAGAACATCTCACACCAACATAGATCAACCCGGACTGCATAGGACACGCCACAAATGATTAGATCATGAACACACAGATCAAGAACACTCGGAAATAGAAGATACAACTATGTGGACTTGTCAAAGTAGGCCAACTCCTTCACCACGACAAATGGCTCACCAGGGACCAAGTTCATCAGAAGTTTCCTCATCTCATGGAGGAACTCAACATAATGGGGACCATTGCTTCCTAAGGGGGGAGGAATGATCCAGGTGGATATTCGTGGCCACTCACCTATTCCACTTGGACCCTCACCATTGTTTCTTTCAGTTTTTCAATTGTAGCACAGTTTACTATTTTTCGCAGTTTGTTGGGTCCTGAACTTTTGGAGCCATTTTGATGCCCTAAACGATGTTTTTTTTTTTTTTTTGTGTGGAAAACTTGCTTCAAAGATTATTGTGTAGATTGCATCGGCGGCTATAGTCCTCGAAGAGATCTTTCCAACAAGGTATCATACATGTCAAACATAGATAATATGACCAAGTTACAACCCCCGGAAGTTGGCTACCCAACTAACCCCGATGGGGCCCATAAACTATTGGTGTTACATCTCCTCGGGTTAGGTTTTGGTTGTTTATGATTCTATTATTGTTCAATAATCAAAAGGCCCTTGATCCTCATTGTAACTTAGTTGAGAGGCATGTAGCTGCCACATCTCTTCTTAGAGATAAGCTACCATTGCCCGAGCTAGTCTTATTTCCATTATGTTTGTAAACATATTTCAGTATTTGTTATTAATGAAATGAAGTGTTATTTCTAGTGCATCTATGCATTTATGATTATATTTATAATTTTTTGCATTCCTGTTTAAATCCGGATCAGGATATCTGATAATATATGTTCTAAAATGAAACTATATAGACTTGCCATATAGGAAATTGGACTCAAAATGATAGTAGAGCATAGAATGAAAGTTAGAAAACAAGTAAAACTACAACATATGATATTAAAAATAAAGCTCATAACAAGAAAATTGAAATTAGGTTTGATTGTGTCCTTTAACTACATCTTTGGAAAAATATCAAAGCGAGATTCGAGAGTTCTTTGAAGATCCCAATGACTCTATTGGAGGGACCCCACCATTATTTCTCACAAGCAAAGAACTAGAGAGTAATTAGAAGATAAAGTTTGTTTTCTAGTGTCTCCAACTTCTATTGGAATTTAATCCTATTAGCCTCTTTTGCTAACATGTGATATCGGAAATAGAGATCATATCAAGAAAATTGAAATTAGGTTTGATTGCATCCTTCAACTACATCTTTGGAAAAATATCAAAGCATGCTTTGGGAGTTCTTTGAGGATCCCAACAACTCTATTGGAAAGACCTCACCATTATTTCTCACAAGCCAAGAATAAGAGAGTAATGACAAGATAATATTTTTTTTTCTAGTGTCTCCAATTTGTATTGGAATTCTATCTTATTATTCAATTTTCCTAGCAAGATATAGACCACAAAAAACTTAGTGATCTAATAAAGCCCAAGTAATCTAACAGATTTGGAATTTTGAGTATGAAAAATTTCAAGAATAAAAATAAATTTCAATTTTGAGTGTGAAAATTTTCAAAAATAAAAATAAATTTCTTTACCAATTAATCCACATAATTATCTTTATTGTATATCCACTTGATCTTAACATCATCATTAACATCCCCAATAAATTACTAAATATTAAATAAAATTTTATACTTAAAAAAATCATAATATCAGCAACAATCCAGGGCTTCATTCATTAAACAAGATATTTCCCATAAGAGGAGAGTGAGAGATTCATATCCAAACCAAAGTAATAAAAACACAACCAACGTGAACTGTAATTGAACAAAAGTTAAACATAGAAATATACATCTCAAACATGCTACAAATACAAAATCCTTTTATACTAAAGTCACTATAAAACATTAAAAAATAACCCCAAAAAAAAAAAAAAAAAACCACGGCTCCACTATGTAAATTGCTTTCGAATTAGTCAAAATTTTTGTCATATCATCTTCATCATTTGAAAAGCTTGTTTTGAAAGCCCAATATAATATAACTAATAAAGTTTATAAATTCTTAATATAAAATTATAATATAATTTATTTATAATTATGATTAAACATAAATGTATTAATTGATTTTGAAATTCTAAAATGGATTATGTTAATTGAGAAAACAACAATTACTTAAATAATAAAATTTATTTGATATTAACTAATAAGGATGATATAGAATTAAAGTCCTTTCCAAATAAGGTAATGTCTATTAAAATATATATATAAAATAAAATTTGGAAATCATTAAATTATTTTAAAACATAAAATATAAATATAAAAATTATTAAGTTGTTGTAAAAATTAAAATACACATTAAAATCATTAAATCATTTTTTAAAATTTGAAATAAAAATTTGAAAATTATTAAAATGTTTTTATATTTTGAACGATATACATTTTTCCGAATATGAAATAAAAAAATATATTTTATTTATTGAAAATATTTAAATTTTATTAATCTTTTATAATAACATACCTGGCTTGAATTTAAAAAATATATAATAGTTTTCAATGTTAAAATCTAAACAATTGAATCCAGCAAGCTTGGATTTAAAAAATATGCAACACACTTCAATGTTCAAATTTAAACAATTGAAATTAGGCCAAAAAAGAAAAAAAGAAAAATTAAGAGTTTGATATAATTTTATTTTATCACAGACAAGTGTGATGAGGAACATAACTTAAATGTCAATGTGGATAATATTTATATATACTTGAGGAACATAATACTTAAATGTCAATGTGGATAATATTTATTTATGAAGTATAAGTTAATTGATTTGAGTAGATTTAGTTTTGATTCTCTTGTGATCTCAAAGTCATATAATATGGAGAAACATTGAGTGTAAAAATCACTTTATAAAGTTTAAAATATTAAAAATAAAAATCACTTTATAAGGAATTAAGATACTTTATAAGGAATTAAATTATTTAAATTTATTTAAATTATTTTAAAATGCAAATAAGGAGCTTAGTACAATCTTGATAATAACATCTTTTTAGTGAATAAATAGCTAAATTAATTAATAGATGCTGAATTAATTAATACATACTAAATTAAAAAATATTCGTGAATTCTGACACGTCTTCTTCCAAAGAATTTGTAGAAATATATTGCACCTCAACTTTTGTGAATGGGCTAATGGGTGAAATGTTTCTGAATTCCAAGATGTCTTGCATGTGTGAAGTAAGAATTTCTGAACACAAATTCACGCACCTCAAATTTAGGGTTGTGAGTCGGCATACTTTTGTGAATGGGCAATGGGTATACATACCACACTCCCTAATCAAATAGGAGATATAGTCGTGCAAATCTTCGTACACATCTTCCTCTTACCTTTACCTGCGGCTTTCTTAATTAGCATTTGGTTGTTGAGATTTGTATTCGGAAGGTTTGTGATAATATTTTGGTCACAGGTCTCCATGGCTTACTACGATGATGATAGATACCGCGATGAAGAAGGTGAATTCATTTTTGATCCAGATCAGATGTCAGATGAATATGGAGGCGAAGAATTGGAATGGCTAGCGCAACCTGAATCTGAACATGGAAACGAAGAATTAGAATGGCAAGCGCAACCTGAACCTAAACCTGAACGTACCTCTTCTCCGGTTCGAAAGAGACTCAGGAAATTAAGTTCCATCTCTTCTCATAATAATGAAGTGCAGCAATCCTCCCCACAAAAATCGAGATCGAAGCAGGTGGGTAACAAGAAAAGAAAGCCCTCTAAATCTGCTGCTGCTGCTCGGCAAGAAAGGGAAGATATGGAGAATCATGAGGATGAACATGGAGACGAAGAATTAGAATGGCGAGCGCAACCTGGAGACGAAGAATTAGAATGGCAAGCGCAACCTGAACCTGAACTTACCTCTTCTCCGGTTCGAAAGAGACTCAGGAAAGCAAGTTCCAGCTCTTCTCATGACGATGAAGTGCAGCAACGGCACTCCTCGGTACAAAAATCAAGATCGAAGCAGGTGGGTAACAAGAAAAGAAAGCCCTCTAAATCTTCTACTGCTGCTGCTGGGCAAGAAAGGAAAGATGAGGAGAATGATGAGGATGAACCCGCGAATGTGGTTCACCTCGAACCTCTTACAGGTGTTGATGCAGCTCCTGGTCGTGACAAAGTCCCAGATAAAGATATCCCTGCACAGATTGAGCGTTTTATTGCCCGACTGGAAGTCGCAGCCGAGGAAGACGCGGAGCTGAACAGGCAATCCATGCCGGCCATCAACAAGCTCAGGCTACTTCCCGCGCTCACTCAGGTCATGGCGAAGCGTCCTTTGCATGAGGAATTCTTGGACCGAGGAATACTGTCGGTGTTAAAGAATTGGCTGGAGCCCCTCCCCGACCAATCGCTGCCAAACGCCACACTCCGCACAGCTCTTCTGGACATCCTCACAAATCTGTCTATCGACACCGGGGATGATGAAAGGCGACAGCAGCTCAAAAACAGTGGTCTCGGGAGAGTGGTGATGTTCTTATCCAAATCAGATGAAGAAACTGTCGCAAATAAAAGAGTTGCTAGGGCTATGGTGGACAAATGGAGCCGCCCCCTTTTTCAGAAGCCTGCTCGTCTAGATGAGGTTGATTTCAGATATATGGAGAATTCGCAGAAACAAAATCGCAAACGCGCAAGACCACAAGTGTCGCAACCTCGTTCACCCTGCGAATTGGAGTCGGATGACTTTGACCTGGAAGCCTTACAGCAGCAAATGGCGGAGGAGAGCGAGGCGCGAAAGGCCAGTAAACCCACAATGACTCAGATACCTGAACCAATTCCGGCCGACTTTGTCATCCGTCCTCGCTCAAAGATCGATGCCGAAGAGGTCCGAGCTCGTGCCAAAGTAAGCAAAAAGGAAGAGAACAGAGAAAGGTTGCAGAAAATGGCAAGAAAACATACACCGAGAAGGAAGCCTCAGGGATTCAAGGCCGCTATTATTTGAGGCTGAAGCTGACCAAAAGGGAATGCGCTCCCATATATAATTTTTTCACTACTTCAATACGAAGGAACACTGTAGCATCTAATAACTCAGTGCTAATATTGTCTCCATTGAATCTTTCCTAGTGCTTTAGTGGTATTAGAGGCGGTGTAGAACGATCAATCGGATATAATTCAGGGACGAGTTTTCAGAATATGCCAACTTATTATGAAAATCAAAACTTTATTTTATTATAAATAATAAAGTTTTGATTTTCAAAGGTTTCATTTCTCTATATAATTGGTAAATCTTAAATTAAGGTAAAAAAAAAAAAATTAAACCAATGACTATATATACATGATAGCAAGAGTTTAACATTTTTAGTTTACATGTTTTACAATTTTTTTCAATTTAGTATTTTAATATGGTATGCATAGCATTAATTATAGATGGATAGATAAATTGTTGTTAGAGTTTAATATGGTCTTTTATGTGTGTAGAAGATGAAGAATAATGCTTCCTTAGTAAATCTTACGAGTCTGTTTGATTTGTTTATTTCAAAATACAAATTCTAAAAACCTTATTCCATAATAAAACATCTATCAACATAATAAAAATGTGTTTAGTATTACTTGCTCTATGATTATATATATAAATAATGTTTGATGTATATTATTATAGAGGAGAGAGACTCTACAAAAGCTAAAGATATTTGAGGATAGCCAAGAACCCATCTCACAGAGGGGGACTAGTAACATTATTTGTTCCCTTCACATGTGTTGTTTAACAAAATATCTTTTTTATATATCTAGTTTCCATTGGATTATTGGAGTTATTTGAGTTTATTTTACTATTCAATTTTGTTGTTTAACTATGATTTTGGCAAAGATCAGGGTTTTGGAAGGTTTTTTTTCTATCATTTGTTGCAGATCTACAATGTTTAGTAGTGATTTATGTTATGATTTTTTTTCATCCACATTCTAAAGTGTTTCCTTTTCGTACACCTCCAAGGAGAAAACATAACAACAAAACTAGTGACTCCACTGCGTTTTAATTATGATCTAAAAACCTGGGTGACCTTCAGCTTTTAGCTTAGGTTTTTTCTTTTTTCAATCTCTTATTGTAGCTTTTTAGCTTTATAACCCTATAACAGAGAAAAAATCACACTTTTTTGCCCCAAAATTGCAATCTTGAGGTCTAGAATGCACTTTTTGACCTAAAAACTACAATATCCCAAGAATCAGGTTAGTACCTGCGATTTTTAAGGTTTTTTGGATTCTTTCTAATCTGTTTCTGGGTTTTACCGAGAGCTATCTGCTAGATTGGTTGACCACTATCCTAGCCCACTTAGGCCTTGATTTACTCTGATTTTCATGTCGAGTGGAATTTAGCCCCTTAGGACTTCTAATATGCTTCCACCTTTACAAGAGGAGTTTAATTGAGGAAGAAGTCTGAGTTTTTGCAAAACTTTTAACCATATTTTCGAGATCCGTACCTTGTTGTTTCAGATATTAAAAGATAGGTTGTGTCCCTCCAACGTTCCATATTGAACCTTTTTTGGTCATTTTCCTTAGGGCACCATTGTTTTCCCTAGGCTTCACACCCATCTCCCTATCTTTTTGCAGCAATTTTCCTACTTGGTTTTTTGTTGTTGTTGCACCACTTTCTAGCATCATTGTGTTATTTTATCCTGGTCACACCGACGCCTAGATATCTTAACCTTTTTTGTGTGTTTTCATTTGATTTAGCCACCAACTAGCACAATTTTTGCAAACCTAGTTTGGGTGAGGTTTAGAAAGTTGATTTGTTGTTCATTTCCTATTTTTAATTTCAGTTTATTTCAAAAATATTTTTCTTTTTTCAAATAGGATCTAGTCTTAATTAATAAATACACTTGAACACATAAGCACACCTTAAGCGAAAGGCACTTGGTTTACACCACCAAGACAGGACTTAATTAATTTATCTTCCCACACTTATACAAAAACATTTTGTTTATCTCCCTTCACCATTTCCATGTCACTTGTGTCTTACAACCATTGTGCAACCAAGGTGTTTGTTGCGAAGACTCCTAGGCCTTCATTCCCTATTCTGCTTGGGAATATTACTCCTCCCTACAAGGTTTGAGTTCATAGTCCCTCGAGTCCCCATACCGACTCCTCTTCTCATTCATCTGATTTCGAGTCTCCTTCACCGCGTATCATCATCATGTTAGGACCTACTATAGGTGCAAGAACCCAACCTTGTGTTAGCTTTGATTCTACCCTAATGATCATATCTAGCGGAACCATCTCAGGAACTCTTCTTGTAGCTCCCATGCTACCTTTCATGGCTGGTTTAAACCTCCTGATTTTATCCAATTTATCAACGACCCTATACACCACGATGTCGGTAGGCCATCTATGCCAATTAAGATTCCCTCCAACATTCCAAAGTTTGAGGGTAATTCTGGAGAATACCCTACCAATCATGTCCTCTCCTTCCATATGTGGTGTTCATCCAATTCTATCATCGATGATTCCATTCATCTTCGGCTGTTCCAACGCATGCTCACTGGAGATGCTGCAAAGTGGTATGTTGACCAGCCTCCTGCCTCTCATTCCACTTTCGCGACACTTGCTAATGTGTTGCTTTCATATTTTCGCGACACTGGTACGGAGCTCTTGACTGCATTCTGTCAGTCCTCTGCCACCCGTCTTTTCAATCATGTCTAGGAATGGCGTAGAAGGAGGAGCATGTGTCATGCTACACCCTTCAAAGACCGTGCCTACCTAGATTGGTTTCTTAGGAATCTTTTAGCACCTATTGCCAAAGAAGTCGTGTCTCATTTTCCTCAAATAGAGGAAGAGGCTCTCTAGATTGCTCTAAGATATGACTTGATTTATGCTCGATTTGGTTATGTCTATTATGCCAAACCTCCCTCATCCTAGTGGTGCTAATGCACTGGGGATATCTCATGCCATCATCGGTATCATTAGATCTATTTCGCATCCTTCACCATATACTCAGCAAAGTTATGGCTATCCGTATGTGGGCACCAGTTCCTGCAACATTTATGCCCCTCCTGCTAGCAAAGTTATGGTTATCCGTAGGTGGGCACTAGTTCCTCCAACACTTATGCCCCTCCTGCCAGCAATGTGTATTCATGACAAAGCACCTATTATGCATTTACCAAACCACATCAATAGATGTCAGGGCTAGCCAGTGCTCAACCTATCTAGCAGACCATTGCCCCTTCACCATATTATACCTATGCAATGTCGAGCGCTCCATCCCTTCAGGCATTAGAGCCACATCCTCCCATGCATATTGAGCCCCAACAACCACCACCCCCTCAGGGTCAAGTGTTTTCACAACAGAGTGTGACCAATCACCAAAATTTGAAGAAAAATAATAAGGGGAAGGTAACAGGGGTAACCAAGTTAATCAACCTAATGAAGCCCAAGGGAATTAACCTAACAACAACAACTAGCAACAAGGAAACCAACCCAAGAAAAGCAAGGCTATTTGTATGAACAAGCCTTATGATGTTGTGGTGTACATGGCCATTATACTCATGAGTGTCCCCTCTTACCCCAGATGCACCAAATGTGGTAAGACCAGGTAGCTTCTAGAGGTCAACCGCCCATGCAGCAACTGCCTTAGAATCCTGTGCCATCTTAACCGACCATGCTCACAAATCCTTTCCCTCAGCAAGGATTTGTATTTGTTCAACCTCCGCAAGGTCAAGCATCCCACCTTCCCCAACCTTTTGGTCTTGGTGACTACCAAATCCTCATGATGAATTCTGACGAGGTTAATACCTCTAATATCAACTTGCAAACTCGGTCATGTCAATATGACAAACCATCGACTTCGTCCACCACTGAGTCCAAAACCAAAGCATCTACTGAGCCTCTTACGACACCAAATGGTCTGTTACAGATCCCTCAACCTAAATTTGAGTCAATTCTTAATATCCCAAAGGGATGATTACGCCGTAACGCTGCTTCTAACTAATTTTCCCATACATACAATATAGTAGATGACCCGGCGCAATCCCCCACTTCCATGTCGATGCTGGAAGTCCTCCAGTCATGCCCATATCAAAAGAAAGCTCTACTAAATGCTTTGGGCATAGTAGATCCTTCAGACAATCATTTGATTGTCTTCCATATTGATACATCAGAACATCCTCTATTATCTCCATTGTCGTCCTTGAGTTCCTCATAGGAAAAACTTTCTGAGGTTTATGCGCATGCTTCGACCACCCAAGTCTCAACATCAGTAAATCTTTCATCTACTAGCTCATCATCTACCATTCCATATGATGCATATGTGAACCTCGTTTCTTAGGATGATGCACCAAGTACTGCCACCGCATCATGTAGTCGGTCTTCCTCTATTCCTCCCATATTCCATTATGATAAGGACATCATGGAAGCCATGTCTACCCCTGATTACCCTTGGGATGATATGCACCATCATGCATACTTCATGCCACAAAAATCTCATGACTAATATGATGTGGAATCAAAATACTTCATCCATGGTGAAGTCAATTGGTTTCGAAATCCCATCCCTTCTCGATATGCTTTCAAAGAAGGGAATATGGCCAACATCTCTCCTACTCTGAAAATTAACATTTCAGATAAACTAAGGATCAAAGAAAAAATTAGCTTGGGGGCACAATTCACTCTGAATGAAATTGAAGCTTACACCAAGGTCTTCAAGGAATTCCATGATGTTTTTCCTTGGTCTTACTCAAAGATGCCCGACTTGATCCCGCCACTGTTGAACACCTATGCAAGGTAAAATTGCACCTCAAATTTAGGGTTGTGAGTCTGCTTCCTTTTGTGAATAGGAAATGGGTATACATACCAAACTCCCTAATTTGAAATTTTTGTGATAATATTTTGGTCACATGTCCCCATGGGTCACTACGATAATGATAGATACCGTGATGAAGAAGGTGAATTGATTTTTGATCAAGATCAGATGTTAGATGAATATGGAGATGAATAATTAGAATGGCAATCGCAACCTGAACCTGAACATGGAGACAAAGAATTAGAATGGAAAGTGCAACCTGAACCCTAACGTACCTCTTCTCCGGTTCGAAAGAGACTCAGGAAAGAAAGTTCCATCTCTTCTCATGATGATGAAGTGCAGCAACAGTAATCCTTGGTACAAAAATCAAGATTGAAGCAAGTGTGTAACAAGAAAAGAAATCCCTCTAAATTTTTTGCTGCTACTGGGCAAGAAAGGGAATATAAAGAGGATTGTGAGGATGAACCTGCGAATGTGTTTCACCTCGAACCTCTTACAGATGATGATGCAGCTCTTGGTCATCAAAAAGTCCCAGATATAGGTATCCCTGTACAGATTGAGCGTTTTATTTCCTGACTGGGAGCTGAACAGGCAATCCATGCCAACCATCAACAAGCTCAGGCTACTTCCCGCGCTCACACAGGTCATGGCGAAGTGTCCTTTGCATGAGGAATTCTTGGACCGAGAAATACTATCGGTGTTAAAGAATTGGATGGAGCCCCTCCCCGACCAATCGTTTCCAAACACCACACTCCCCATGGCTCTTTTGTACATCCTCACAAATCTATATATCAACACCAGGGATGATGAAAGGCGACAACAGCTCAGAAACAGTGGACTCGGGAGAGTAGTGGTGTTGTTATCCAAATCAGATGAAGAAACTAGTGAAAATAGAAGAGTTTCTAGGGCTATGGTGGACAAATGGAGCTTCCCCCTTTTTAAGAAGCCTGCTCATCTAGATGAGGCTCGTTTTAGTTAGTTGGAGAATTCGCAGAAACAAAATCACAAACAAGCAAGACCACATGTGTTGTAAACTCATTCACCCTATGAATTGGAGTTGGATGACTTTGACCTGGAAGACTTATAGCAGCAATTGGTGGAGGAGAGTAAGGAGTGAAAGTCCAGTAGACCTGCAATGACTCAGATACATGAACCAATTCCAACCGACTTTGTCATTTGTCCTCCCTCATAGATTGATGCTAATGAGGTCATATCTCGTGCCAAAGTATGCAAAAAGGAAGGGAATAGAGAAAGGTTGCAGAAAATGGTAAGCAAACATACACCCAAAAGGAAGCCTCAGGGGCCACTATTATTTGAGGCTGAAGCTGACCAAAAGGGAATGCGCTGTCATATATAAATTTTTCACTACATCAATATGGAGGAACAATTTAGCATCTAATAACTCAGTGCTAATATTGTCTTCATTGAATGTTTCCTGGTGCTTTGCAATCTGTTAATGAGTAATGTTTCCTTCCAATTTGATATATTTGAATGATTCACTATTCTAATACTATCATCTATATGATATAGAGTACACCATCTACTTCTTGTCGTTTCAAAGTTTTAAGTGGTACGCCTTACTCTCACATTGAGATTTTGAAAGTTAGTGGTATTAGAGACTATAGAACGATCAATTCGATAGATGGTTTTTAGTAAAAGAAAAAAAATTCCCATATTGAACTTTTGAAAGTCAGTGGTTTTAGAGACAGTGTAGAACGATCAATTGGATATATGGTTTTAGTTAAAGCAAAAAAAATCCCAAATAAATGCTTTTATATTTTATGAAAAATGAAAATTTGAAATATATGTTTTCAAGTTGTTTTCTCCACTCCAACGCTAACTTTAAATGTAGGGGATAATTAAGATTAAATTTAATTTTTTATTTTTTTAAACCAATGACTATATATATATATATATATATATATATATATATATATATATATATATATATATATATAATATTAGGAGGTATTTCATTTTTGTTGGAGCTCTGATGGCGGTCTCGCGGAGCTATCGAAAAGGGCTAGGTTAACATAGCCGCAAGTATCGCAAGTTTTTCGGGAGACTCGTAGATCGGACAGAACAGAAGGCGATCAAGGTTTTGGGTATCCGGCTACTGACAGCGACCGCGGTTTACCAACAGTTGGCCGGTATGGAGGACCGCGAGGAGACGGAGCTGGTAGACTATTCTGCCGACCCTCTTGAAGGAATCAATATTTTCGGTTACCCTAACCAACTGCCTGCTCCAGCTGCCGTTAGTAACGCTGTCCATAACACTTTTCCTTAGGTTTCGCTACCATCTTCCCCCATTCCGCCTGCGCTAGAAGCCCCGCCCCTATCTCCTGGCTCCGCCCTTCTCCTCTCATCTTTCTCGCCCGAAGACTTCACAATCGACTTTCCATCTCCGACTCGCAGAAATAATCTCTCTGGTCCTGAAAAATTTAGGGCTGCAATAATCCCCCCCATTGATCCAATAGGGGAACCACCCGTCGCGGATCACCCAGATCCCTCGGAGGAGAATAAGGTGCCGGGGTCAAATCCCTTGAATACTGCAGAGATCAGGCCCTCGGGTAGTTTTAGTACGCCAGCCCTAATTGCACAGGCCATAAACCGCTCACCCAGGGTCGGGGTATCAAACCCACTCATCGACCATCCTACTGCTCCTCGCTCAAAGAAGACGAAGTGCATCAGAGAAACGGTGAAAGACATCACAGTTTCTTTTGGCAACCCCTCCAACTTTGAAGAGACCATGGCACTGGCTCGAACGACCTTGGTATGACATGTGCGAGGGCGTTCATTCATGGCGGAAAGGCTGAAAGATTGGGTGAAAGAAATTTGGGGTGGTTTGTTCACTGAGCTGCCAGACGTACATGAACTCCCTAGGGGCTGGTTCTCCATTCATTTTGCAAAAGAGGAACACACGAATACCGTCTTGGCTCAGTACTGGCACATAGAAATGGCTCCAGTACTCCTGAAAAGATGGAGCCCTCTTTTTGATCCGGAACGGGAGCAGATCGGAGCTGGACCCATATGGGTCCGTCTGCCAGGGTTACCAATACAATATTGGTCCGAGGAAGCCTTCATCAAGATAGGGAACGCGTTGGGAACATACTTGGATCACGATCGATCCTACAAGGACACAAATAAGCAGATCATGGCTCGAATTCTGGTTCACCTGGATACCAGGGAGGGGTTAGAAGGCAAAATGACTCTGAGATGGGGGAACTTTAGCAGAACTCAGATACTGGACTACGAAGGGGTTCCCTTCAGATGCAACCGATGCCGCCAAATCGGTCACTTGTTCAAGGATTGCCCATTAAACACCAGCCAGGATGGATCGCCCAAACAGGCTCAATCGGTCTCCGGCAGGGTTACCCCATCTGCACCTCGATCACCAAAGACCGGCGGACCCCCATCAGTTCAGCGATCGCCCAAGATTAGTGCGGAGCCTCACGACTCCCCTTCAAAAGTGCACGAGTATCAGAATGCCCCGCCTTCGCCTCCGCTGACCAGGGCTCGGGCAGCAGCAGCGGCCGCGAATGTATCGGGTACCTTCCCTAACTCTCTCTTAATCTCATCTGATATCTCATTTGAGCACGATATTTCCACTGCATGCACTATGGTTCAGTGTGACATTCCTCCCCCCCTCCCTCGCTTTCCACGGCTCCGCCCACACTGCCATTTTCATCACCGCCCCCTTCGCCCCCTTCATCCCGGTCATCATCATCTCACCCTTACTCCCTCCGCCCTCGTGCTCCCCGCCCGGAGACCTCTGAATCCTCTGCGGGCCTGGGTATTGTCCCTCTTGATCCTGGGTACTCTTCTACCCGTGGACGAAAATCAAACCTCAACAAAGCTATCAGACTTGCGGGCGCAGAAGTCGCAGCTGGGCGCCAAGCCACCATCGTAGGGGTCCTTAGAGCTACAAACCCCCCTAAGATTGGTCCCCCATGAAGTTTATCTCCTTCAATTGTAGGGGTCTGGCTAGCACCCCAAAAAAGCTTGCCCTCAAACGACTTTTTGAAGTCGAAAATCCGGATATCATCTTATTACAAGAAACCCTTGGATCGGCAGAAGCCTGTATTCGGGCACTAGTCTCGGTAGGGGCTAGATGGAACTTCATTGCCTCGGATGCTATGGGAAGATCAGGGGGATTGGCGCTCGGTTATAACCCCATCTCTATAAGGCTGGTCTCATCATGGGGAGGACAGGGGTTCCTAGGAGCAGACATCATATCCAGTGAACTTGGTTGCCCCCTGCGGATCATCAATATTTATGGACCCTGTCATCAAAGGGAAATCTTCTGGAGAAACCTCCTCAGCCGCAACCTCCTATCAATCGATCACACCATCATAGGGGGAGATCTGAATTTTTCCATGGGATTCACTGAATCTTGGGGAGAGGCGGCCCAGATAGACCCCATCACAGACTACATGAGAAGGTTACTGGAGCAGCACGATTTCATAGATATTCCTGTTCAGAAGCCACAACCTACTTGGAGAAATAGAAGAACAGGAGCTGCTGCATTGGCCAGAAGGTTGGATAGATTTCTGATGAAAGGACCCTTGATTCATCAGCTGCAATCATTCAAACAATGGGTTAGCAATGGAGGCATCTCAGACCACCTCCCCATTGCCTTGGAAATTCGGGGGCCAAACCAGAAACCTAAGGCTCCCTATAAATTCAACCATCTGTGGCTTCAAGATCCGAGTTTCTCAGGTCTGATTACTACTTTCTGGAAAGCTCACCCCATCGATCGAGAATCCTCATTGGCAAGGGGTTTTGTAAAAAACCTTACAGAGCTAAAACATATAGTGATCAATTTGGCTAGGGAGAAAAAGAACAGAGAAGATGAGCACCTCACAAAGGTCGAGGATGACGAAGAATTAGAATGGCAAGCGCAACCTGAACCTGAACTTACCTCTTCTCCGGTTCGAAAGAGACTCAGGAAAGCAAGTTCCAGCTCTTCTCATGACGATGAAGTGCAGCAACGGCACTCCTCGGTACAAAAATCAAGATCGAAGCAGGTGGGTAACAAGAAAAGAAAGCCCTCTAAATCTTCTACTGCTGCTGCTGGGCAAGAAAGGAAAGATGAGGAGAATGATGAGGATGAACCCGCGAATGTGGTTCACCTCGAACCTCTTACAGGTGTTGATGCAGCTCCTGGTCGTGACAAAGTCCCAGATAAAGATATCCCTGCACAGATTGAGCGTTTTATTGCCCGACTGGAAGTCGCAGCCGAGGAAGACGCGGAGCTGAACAGGCAATCCATGCCGGCCATCAACAAGCTCAGGCTACTTCCCGCGCTCACTCAGGTCATGGCGAAGCGTCCTTTGCATGAGGAATTCTTGGACCGAGGAATACTGTCGGTGTTAAAGAATTGGCTGGAGCCCCTCCCCGACCAATCGCTGCCAAACGCCACACTCCGCACAGCTCTTCTGGACATCCTCACAAATCTGTCTATCGACACCGGGGATGATGAAAGGCGACAGCAGCTCAAAAACAGTGGTCTCGGGAGAGTGGTGATGTTCTTATCCAAATCATATGAAGAAACTGTCGCAAATAAAAGAGTTGCTAGGGCTATGGTGGACAAATGGAGCCGCCCCCTTTTTCAGAAGCCTGCTCGTCTAGATGAGGTTGATTTCAGATATATGGAGAATTCGCAGAAACAAAATCGCAAACGCGTAAGACCACAAGTGTCGCAACCTCGTTCACCCTGTGAATTGGAGTCGGATGACTTTGACCTGGAAGCCTTACAGCAGCAAATGGCGGAGGAGAGCGAGGCGCGAAAGGCCAGTAAACCCACAATGACTCAGATACCTGAACCAATTCCGGCCGACTTTGTCATCCGTCCTCGCTCAAAGATCGATGCCGAAGAGGTCCGAGCTCGTGCCAAAGTAAGCAAAAAGGAAGAGAACAGAGAAAGGTTGCAGAAAATGGCAAGAAAACATACACCGAGAAGGAAGCCTCAGGGATTCAAGGCCGCTATTATTTGAGGCTGAAGCTGACCAAAAGGGAATGCGCTCCCATATATAATTTTTTCACTACTTCAATACGAAGGAACACTGTAGCATCTAATAACTCAGTGCTACTATTGTCTCCATTGAATCTTTCCTAGTGCTTTAGTGGTATTACAGGCAGTGTAGAACGATCAATCGGATATAATTCGGGGACGAGTTTTCAGAATATGTCAACTTATTATGAAAATCAAAACTTTATTTTATTATAAATAATAAGGTTTTTATTTTTAAAGGTTTCATTTCTCTATATATTTGGTAAATCTTAAATTAATGTATAAAAAAAAAAATTAAACCAATGACTATGTATACATGACAGCAAGGGTTTAACATTTTTAGTTGACATGTTTTACAATTTTTTCCAATTTAGTATTTTAATATGGTATGCATATCATTAATTATAGATGGATAGATAAATTGTTGTTAGAGTTTAATATGATCTTTTATGTGTGAAGAAGATGAAGAATAATGCTTCCTTACTAAATCTTATGAGTTTGCTTGATTTGTTTATTTCAAAATACAAATTCTAAAAACCTTATTCCATAATAAAACATCTATCAACATAATAAAAATGTGTTTAGTATTACTTGCTCTATGATTATATATATAAATAATGTTTGATGTATATTATTATAGAGGAGAGAGACTCTACAAAAGCTAAAGATATTTGAGGATAGCCAAGAACCCATCTCACAGAGGGGGACTAGTAACATTATTTGTTCCCTTCACATGTGTTGTTTAACAAAATATCTTTTTTATATATCTAGTTTCCATTGGATTATTGGAGTTATTTGAGTTTATTTTACTATTCAATTTTGTTGTTTAACTATGATTTTGGCAAAGATCAGGGTTTTGGAAGGTTTTTTTTCTATCATTTGTTGCAGATCTACAATGTTTAGTAGTGATTTATGTTATGATTTTTTTTCATCCACATTCTAAAGTGTTTCCTTTTCGTACACCTCCAAGGAGAAAACATAACAACAAAACTAGTGACTCCACTGCGTTTTAATTATGATCTAAAAACCTGGGTGACCTTCAGCTTTTAGCTTAGGTTTTTTCTTTTTTCAATCTCTTATTGTAGCTTTTTAGCTTTATAACCCTATAACAGAGAAAAAATCACACTTTTGCCCCAAAATTGCAATCTTGAGGTCTAGAATGCACTTTTTGACCTAAAAACTACAATATCCCAAGAATCAGGTTAGTACCTGCGATTTTTAAGGTTTTTTGGATTCTTTCTAATCTGTTTCTGGGTTTTACCGAGAGCTATCTGCTAGATTGGTTGACCACTATCCTAGCCCACTTAGGCCTTGATTTACTCTGATTTTCATGTCGAGTGGAATTTAGCCCCTTAGGACTTCTAATATGCTTCCACCTTTACAAGAGGAGTTTAATTGAGCAAGAAGTCTGAGTTTTTGCAGAACTTTTAACCATATTTTCGAGATCCGTACCTTGTTGTTTCAGATATTAAAAGATAGGTTGTGTCCCTCCAACGTTCCATATTGAACCTTTTTTGGTCATTTTCCTTAGGGCACCATTGTTTTCCCTAGGCTTCACACCCATCTCCCTATCTTTTTGCAGCAATTTTCCTACTTGGTTTTTTGTTGTTGTTCCACCACTTTCCAGCATCATTGTGTTATTTTATCCCAGACACACACGCCTAGATATCTTAACCTTTTTTAGTGTGTTTTCATTTGATTTAGCCACCAACTAGAACAATGTTTGCAAACCTAGTTTGGGTGGGGTTTAGAAAGTTGATTTGTTGTTCATTTCCTATTTTTTAATTTCAGTTTATTTCAGAAATATTTTTCTTTTTTCAAATAGGATCTGGTCTTAATTAATAAATACACTTGAACACATAAGCACACCTTAAGCGAAAGGCACTTGGTTTACACCACCAAGACAGGACTTAATTAATTTATCTTCCCACACTTATACAAAAACATTTTGTTTATCTCCCTTCACCATTTCCATGTCACTTGTGTCTTACAACCATTGTGCAACCAAGGTGTTTGTTGCGAAGACTCCTAGGCCTTCATTCCCTATTCTGCTTGGGAATATTACTCCTCCCTACAAGGTTTGAGTTCATAGTCCCTCGAGTCCCCATACCGACTCCTCTTCTCATTCATCTGATTTCGAGTCTCCTTCACCGCATATCATCATCATGTTAGGACCTACTATAGGTGCAAGAACCCAACCTTGTGTTAGCTTTGATTCTACCCTAATGATCATATCTAGCGGAACCATCTCAGGAACTCTTCTTGTAGCTCCCATGCTACCTTTCATGGCTGGTTTAAACCTCCTGATTTTATCCAATTTATCAATGACCCTATACACCACGATGTCGGTAGGCCATCTATGCCAATTAAGATTCCCTCCAACATTCCAAAGTTTGAGGGTAATTCTGGAGAATACCCTACCAATCATGTCCTCTCCTTCCATATGTGGTGTTCATCCAATTCTATCATCGATGATTCCATTCATCTTCGGCTGTTCCAACGCATGCTCACTAGAGATGCTGCAAAGTGGTATGTTGACCAGCCTCCCGCCTCTCATTCCACTTTCGCGACACTTGCTAATGTGTTGCTTTCATATTTTCGCGACACTGGTACGGAGCTCTTGACTGCATTCTGTCAGTCCTCTGCCACCCGTCTTTTCAATCATGTCTAGGAATGGCGTAGAAGGAGGAGCATGTGTCATGCTACACCCTTCAAAGACCGTGCCTACCTAGATTGGTTTCTTAGGAATCTTTTAGCACCTATTGCCAAAGATGTCGTGTCTCATTTTCCTCAGATAGAGGAAGAGGCTCTCTAGATTGCTCTAAGATATGACTTGATTTATGCTCGATCTGGTTATGTCTATAACATTATGCCAAACCTCCCTCATCCTAGTGGTGCTAATGCACTGGGGGTATCTCATGCCATCGTCGGTATCATTAGATCTATTTCACATCCTTCACCATATACTCAGCAAAGTTATGGCTATCCGTATGTGGGCACCAGTTCCTACAACATTTATGCCCCTCCTGCCAGCAAAGTTATGGTTATCCGTAGGTGGGCACTAGTTCCTCCAACACTTATGCCCCTCCTGCCAGCAATGTGTATTCATGACAAAGCACCTATTATGCATTTACCCAACCACATCAACAGATGTCAGGGCTAGCCAGTGCTCAACCTATCTAGCAGACCATTGCCCCTTCACCATATTATACCTATGCAATGTCGAGCGCTCCAGCTCTTCAGGCATTAGAGCCACATCCTCCCATGCATCTTGAGCCCCAACAACCACCACCCCCTCAGGGTCAAGTGTTTGCACAACAGAGTGTGACCAATCACCAAAATTTGAAGAAAAAGAATAAGGGGAAAGGTAACAGGGGTAACCAGGGTAACCAAGTTAATCAACCTAATGAACCCCAAGGGAATTAACCTAACAACAACAACTAGCAACAAGGAAAACAACCCAAGAAAAGCAAGGCTATTTGTATGAACAAGCCTTGTGATGTTGTGGTGTACATGGCCATTATACTCATGAGTGTCCCCTCTTACCCCAGATGCACCAAATGTGGTAAGACCAGGTAGCTCTAGAGGTCAACCGCCCATGCAGCAACTGCCTTAGAATCCTGTGCCATCTTAACCGACCATGCTCACAAATCCTTTCCCTCAGCAAGGATTTGTATTTGTTCAACCTCCGCAAGGTCAAGCATCCCACCTTCCCCAACCTTTTGGTCTTGGTGACTACCGAATCTTCATGATGAATTCTGACGAGGTTAATACCTCTAATATCAACTTGCAAACTCGGTCATGTCAATATGACAAACCATCGACTTCGTCCACCACTGGGTCCAGAACCAAAGCATCTACTGAGCCTCTTACGACACCAAATAGTTTGTTAAAGATCCCTCAACCTAAATTTGAGTCAATTCTTAATATCCCAAAGGGATGATTACGCCGTAACGTTGCTTCTAACTAATTTTCCCATACATACAATATATTAGATGACCCGGCGCAATCCCCCACTACCATGTCAATGCTGGAAGTCCTCCAGTCATGCCCATATCAAAAGAAAGCTCTACTAAATGCTTTGGGCATAGTAGATCCTTCAGACAATCATTTGATTGTCTTCCATATTGATACATCAGAACATCCTCTATTATCTCCATTGTCGTCCTTGAGTTCCTCATAGGAAAAACTTTCTGAGGTTTATGCGCATGCTTCGACCACCCAAGTCTCAACATCAGTAAATCTTTCATCTACTAGCTCATCATCTACCATTCCATATGATGCATATGTGAACCTTGTTTCTTAGGATGATGCACCAAGTACTGCCACCGCATCATGTAGTCGGTCTTCCTCTATTCCTCCCATATTCCATTATGATAAGGACATCATGGAAGCCATGTCTACCCCTGATTACCCTTGGGATGATATGCACCATCATGCATACTTCATGCCACAAAAATCTCATGACCAATATGATGTGGAATCAAAATACTTCATCCATGGTGAAGTCAATTGGTTTCGAAATCCCATCCCTTCTCGAGATGCTTTCAAAGAAGGGAATATGGCCAACATCTCTCCTACTCTGAAAATTAACATTTCAGATAAACTAAGGATCAAAGAAAAAATTAGCTTGGGGGCACAATTCACTCTGAATGAAATTGAAGCTTACACCAAGGTCTTCAAGGAATTCCATGATGTTTTTCCCTGATCTTACTCAGAGATGCCCGACTTGATCCCGCCACTGTTGAACACCTATGCGAGGTAAAAATTTGTGAACACAAAATTGCACCTCAAATTTAGGGTTGTGAGTCTACTTCCTTTTGTGAATAGGAAATGGGTATACATACCAGACTCCCTAATTTGGAAGTTTTGTGATAATATTTTGGTCACAGGTCCCCATGGGTCACTACGATAGATGAAGAAGGTGAATTCATTTTTGATCCAAATCAGATGTTAGATGAATATGGAGAGAAATAATTAGAATGGCAATCGCAACCTGAACCTGAACATGGAGACGAATAATTAGAATGGAAAGTGCAACCTGAACCTTAACGTACCTCTTCTCCGGTTCGAAAGAGACTCGGGAAAGAAAGTTCCATCTCTTCTCATGATGATGAAGTGCAGCAACAGTAATCCTCGGTACAAAAATCAAGATTGAAGCAGGTGGGTAACAAGAAAAGAAATCCCTCTAAATCTGTTGCTACTACTGGGCAAGAAAGGGAATATAAAGAGAATCGTGAGGATGAACCTGCGAATGTGTTTCACCTCGAACCTCTTACAGATGATGATGCAGCTCCTGGTCATCAAAAAGTCCCAGATATAGGTATCCCTGTACAGATTGAGCGTTTTATTTCCTGACTGGGAGCTGAACAGGCAATCCATGCCAACCATCAACAAGCTCAGGCTACTTCCCGCGCTCACACAGGTCATGGCGAAGTGTCCTTTGCATGAGGAATTCTTGGACCGAGAAATACTATCGGTGTTAAAGAATTGGATGGAGCCCCTCCCCGACCAATCGTTTCCAAACACCACACTCCCCATGGCTCTTTTGTACATCCTCACAAATCTATATATCAACACCAGGGATGATGAAAGGCGACAACAGCTCAGAAACAGTGGACTCGGGAGAGTAGTGGTGTTGTTATCCAAATTAGATGAAGAAACTAGTGAAAATAGAAGAGTTTCTAGGGCTATGGTGGACAAATGGAGCTTCCCCCTTTTTAAGAAGCCTGCTCATCTAGATGAGGCTCGTTTTAGTTAGTTGGAGAATTCGCAGAAACAAAATCACAAACAAGCAAGACCACATGTGTTGTAAACTCATTCACCCTATGAATTGGAGTTGGATGACTTTGACCTGGAAGACTTATAGCAGCAATTGGTGGAGGAGAGTAAGGAGTGAAAGGCCAGTAGACCTGCAATGACTCAGATACATGAACCAATTCCAACCGACTTTGTCATTTGTCCTCCCTCATAGATTGATGCTAATGAGGTCATATCTCGTGCCAAAGTATGCAAAAAGGAAGGGAATAGAGAAAGGTTGCAGAAAATGGTAAGCAAACATACACCCAAAAGGAAGCCTCAGGGGCCACTATTATTTGAGGCTGAAGCTGACCAAAAGGGAATGCGCTGTCATATATAAATTTTTCACTACATCAATATGGAGGAACAATTTAGCATCTAATAACTCAGTGCTAATATTGTCTTCATTGAATGTTTCCTGGTGCTTTGCAATCTGTTAATGAGTAATGTTTCCTTCCAATTTGATATATTTGAATGATTCACTATTCTAATACTATCATCTATATGATATAGAGTACACCATCTACTTCTTGTCGTTTCAAAGTTTTAAGTGGTACGCCTTACTCTCACATTGAGATTTTGAAAGTTAGTGGTATTAGAGACTATAGAACGATCAATTCGATAGATGGTTTTTAGTAAAAGAAAAAAAATTCCCATATTGAACTTTTGAAAGTCAGTGGTTTTAGAGACAGTGTAGAACGATCAATTGGATATATGGTTTTAGTTAAAGCAAAAAAAATCCCAAATAAATGCTTTTATATTTTATGAAAAATGAAAATTTGAAATATATGTTTTCAAGTTGTTTTCTCCACTCCAACGCTAACTTTAAATGTAGGGGATAATTAAGATTAAATTTAATTTTTTATTTTTTTAAACCAATGACTATATATATATATATATATATATATATATATATATATATATATAATATTAGGAGGTATTTCATTTTTGTTGGAGCTCTGATGGCGGTCTCGCGGAGCTATCGAAAAGGGCTAGGTTAACATAGCCGCAGGCATCGCAAGTTTTTCGGGAGCCTCGTAGATCGGACAGCACAGAAGGCGATCAAGGTTTTGGGTATCCGGCTACTGACAGCGACCGCGGTTTACCAACAGTTGGCCGGTATGGAGGACCGCGAGGAGACGGAGCTGGTAGACTATTCTGCCGACCCTCTTGAAGGAATCAATATTTTCGGTTACCCTAACCAACTACCTGCTCCAGCTGCCGTTAGTAACGCCGTCCAGAACACTTTTCCTGTGGTTTCGCTACCATCTTCCCCCATCCCGCCTGCGCTAGAAGCCCCGCCCCTATCTCCTGGCTCCGCCCTTCTCCTCTCATCTTTCTCGCCCGAAGACTTCACAATCGACTTTCCATCTCCGACTCGCAGAAATAACCTCTCTGGACCTGAAAAATTTAGGGCTGCAATAATCCCCCCCATTGATCCAATAGGGGAACCACCCGTCTCGGATCTCCCAGATCCCTTGGAGGAGAATAAGGTGCAGGGGTCAAATCCCTTGAATGCGGCAGAGATCAGGCCCTCGGGTAGCTTTAGCATGCCAGCCCTAATTGCACAGGCCATAAATCGCTCTCCCAGGGTCGGGGTATCAAACCCGCTCTTCGACCATCCTACTGCTCCCCGCTCAAAGAAGACGAAGTGCATCAGAGAAACGGTGAAAGACATCACAGTTTCTTTTGGCGACCCCTCCAACTTTGAAGAGACCATGGCACTGGCTCGAACGACCCTGGTAGGACATGTGCGAGGGCGTTCATTCACGGCGGAAAGGCTGAAAGATTGGGTGAAAGAAATTTGGGGTGGTTTGTTCACTGAGCTGCCAGACGTACATGAACTCCCTAGGGGCTGGTTCTCCATTCATTTTGCAAAAGAGGAACACACGAATACCATCTTGGCTCAGTACTGGCACATAGAAATGGCTCCAGTACTCCTGAAAAGATGGAGCCCTCTTTTTGATCCGGAATGGGAGCAGATCAGAGCTGGACCCATATGGGTTCGTCTTCTAGGGTTACCAATACAATATTGGAACGAGGAAGCTTTCATCAAGATAGGGAATGCGTTGGGAACATACTTGGATCACGATCGATCCTACAAGGACACAAATAAGCAGATCATGGCACGAATTCTGGTTCACCTAGATACCAGGGAAGGGTTAGAAGGCAAAATGACCCTGAGATGGGGGAACTTTAGCAGAACTCAGATACTGGATTACGAAGGGGTTCCCTTCAGATGAAACTGATTCCGCCAAATCGGTCATTTGTTCAAGGATTGCCCATTAAACACCAGCCAGGATGGATCGCCCAAACAAGCTCAATCGGTCTCCAGCAGGGTTGCCCCAGCTGCACCTCGATCACCAAAGACCGGCGGACCCCCATCAGTTCAGCGACAGCCCAAGACTAGTGCGGAGCCTCGCAACTCCCCTACAAAAGTGCATGAGTATCAGAATGCCCCGCCTTCGCCTCCGCTGACCAGGGCTCGGGCAGCAGCAGCGGCCGCGAATGTATCGGGTACCTTCCCTAACTCTCTCTTAATCTCATCTGATATCTCATTTGAGCACGATATTTCCACTGCATGCACTATGGTTCAGTGTGACATTCCTCCCCCCCTCCCTCGCTTTCCACGGCTCCGCCCACACTGCCATTTTCATCACCGCCCCCTTCGCCCCCTTCATCCCGATCATCATCATCTCACCCTTACTCCCTCCGCCCTCGTGCTCCCCGCCCGGAGACCTCTGAATCCTCTGCAGGCCTGGGTATTGTCCCTCTTGATCCTGGGTACTCTTCTACCCGAGGACGAAAATCAAACCTCGACAAAGCTATCAGACTTGCGGGCACAGAAGTCGCAGCTTGGCGCCAAGCCACCATCGTAGGGGTCCTTAGAGCTACAAACCCCCCTAAGATTGGTCCCCCATGAAGTTTATCTCCTTCAATTGTAGGGGTCTGGCTAGCACCCCAAAAAAGCTTGCCCTCAAACGACTTTTTGAAGTCGAAAATCCGGATATCATCTTATTACAAGAAACCCTTGGATCGGCAGAAGCCTGTATTCGAGCACTAGCCTCTGTAGGGGCTAGATGGAACTTCATTGCCTCGGATGCTATGGGAAGATCAGGGGGACTGGCGCTCGGTTATAACCCCATCTCTATAAGGCTGGTCTCATCATGGGGAGGACAGGGGTTCCTAGGAGCAGACATCATATCTTGTGAACTTGGATGCCCCCTGCGAATCATCAATATTTATGGATCCTATCATCAAAGGGAAATCTTCTGGAGCAACCTCCTCAGCCGCAACCTCCTATCAATCGATCAAACCATCATAGGGGGAGATCTGAATTTTTCCATGGGATTCACTGAATCCTGGGGAGAGGCGGCCCAGATAGACCCCATCACAGAATACATGACAAGGTTACTAGAGCAGCACGATTTCATAGATATTCCTGTTCAGAAGCCACAACCTACCTGGAGAAATAGAAGAACAGGAGCAGCTGCATTGGCCAGAAGGTTGGATAGATTTCTGATGAAAGGACCCTTGATTCATCAGATGCAATCATTCAAACAATGGGTTAGCAATGGAGGCATCTCAGACCACCTCCCCATTGCCTTGGAAATTCGGGGGCCAAACCAGAAACCTAAGGCTCCCTATAAATTCAACCATCTGTGGCTTCAAGACCCGAGTTTCTCAGGTCTGATTACTACTTTCTGGAAAGCTCACCCCATCGATCGAGAATCCTCGTTGGCAAGGGGTTTTGTAAAAAACCTTACAGAGCTAAAACATATAGTGATCAATTGGGCTAGGGAGAAAAAGAAAAGAGAAGATGAGCACCTCACAAAGGTCGAGGATGACTTGAAGGGCCTTCTGGATGAGAGAAATTTAGGGTTTATATCACAGGATGACAAGGCTAGACTCGTGGAGCTGGAAAACCAGAAGAACATCATTCTAAAGGGGAGGGAAGAATCTATCAGGCTTCGAAGCAGAGCCATTTGGCTGAAAGCGGGAGATGAGAATTCCAGATTCTTCCACAACTTTGCCAAAGGAAGGAAAGTGGCAAATACCATTTGGAATCTCCCTATGCCCGAGGGAGGACTGGCGGACACTTTCAACAAGTTATCAAACCTGGGCTCCTCACACTTCAGAAATCTTTACAAAAGTCCTGCAGGCACAAATCTGGCGGAAATCATCAATGTGGCCACCCATTTCCCCCGGTTTATCGAGGAGGATGATGCAGAGGACTTAGAAGCACCTGTCACCATGGCAGAATTAGAAAGTACGATTAAATGGTTTAAGAAGGAAAAAAGTCCTGGACCGGATGGATGGACTATTGAGTTCTATTCTGCTTTTTTTGAACTTCTGGGAGATGATATTCTTAAGGTAGTTGAGGAGAGCCGATCCACGGGTAGTATCTACCATGCCATCAACTCTACCTTCATAGCCCTTATACCTAAATCTGACAATCCATCCTCTTTTGATGATTTTCGCCCCATATCTCTCTGCAATGTGCTTTACAAGATCATCTCTAAGATCATCGCCAATAGGATCAAGCCCATCCTTTCCAGACATATCTCCCCCCAACAATTCGCTTTTCTGGAGAACCGTCAGATTCATGAAGCCATTGGCTCGGCTCAAGAAGCTATTCACTCCATATGGACCAGACACCTCAAATGTATTCTGTTAAAAATAGACCTTTCCAAGGCATTTGACCGTGTAAGCTGGCTGTATATCAAGATGATCCTCATCCATACGGGCTTCCCTCTCTCCCTAATCAATTGGATTATGGCGTGCATCACCTCCCCCACCTTCAGCATCCTGATCAATGGATCCGCCTCTCACTTCTTTCACTCTGAAAGAGGGCTTCGTCAGGGATGCCCCCTCTCGCCATTACTCTTCCTATTGGTTATAGAAGCCCTCAGCAGACTTCTCATTACAGCAAATCGGGATGGAACTATCAGAGGCCTAAAAATCTCTGACATCTGTTTCCTCACTCATCTATTATTTGTAGATGATGTCTTAATATTACTGGATGGCAGCGTTCAGGACTCTACCACTTTCTCCCGCATCCTAGATCTCTTCTCAAAAGCGACGGGAATGGAAGTGAACAGAGCAAAATCTTCTATCACCATGATCGGCACCACAGTAAACGAATCACATGCTGCCAGCATGGCCTTCCCATACAGGAAAGAGGGCTCAAATACCTGGGATACTGGCTTAAGCCGACCAGTCAGAAGATCGCGGATTGGGTATGGCTTGTGTCGAAGATTGAAAAAAGACTAACCTGCTGGAGCCACAGATACCTCTCCAGGGCGGGGAGACTAATACTGATAAAATCTGTACTAGAAGCCACCCCCGTATTTTGGATGGCCCTGGCATGGATACCTCGGAACATATTATCAAAATTGCAGCAACTTTGCAATCGATACCTATGGGCAGGGAACCAGGACAAACGTATATTTGCCTGGATAGGATGGAACAAGATCGCCTTACCTAAGAAATGGGGAGGTTGGGGGCTGAAGGAGCTTCCGATATTTGCAAAAGCACTGGCTGGAAAAATGGGTTGGGCCCTTCTGACATCACACAGTCTTTGGACCAACATTACATACCACAAATATATCTGGCCTCTCAGCATCCTCGATTGGGCAAGGCAGCCCGGTTGGAATAAAACAGGCATATCCTCGATATGGAAGGCCCTCCTACACTCATTCCCACTCATCAGAGACAACCTGGTATGGCGCATCAGAGCAGGCAACAGTGCTAGAATTGGACTTGATCCCTGGTCTGGTAGTGGTGGCAGACATACTCTCCCACAAGATCTTATAGCATATCTCTCTGCTCAAAACATAAAGGTAATATCTCAGATTGCTGACCCTGATCGATCGGATATCTTCCATCAAGCATGGAAATCTGCGCATCAATTAAATCTTCCGCGAAGATGGCATACAATCTGGGATGAATACAGAGAGGCCTTAGTGGAATCTCACATTCGCATCTCGGAGGGCCCGGATGAACTAGTATGGCACCGAGCGGATCATGGAGTATATACCCCCAAGGATGGGTACATACAGCTCATAGAGCACAGGAAACCTGAAGCTAATGCAAGCTGGTGGCAGAGCTTATGGAAATTCTCCGCCTCCCCTCGATCAAAGCTATTCAGTTGGTGCATACTGAGGAACAAAATCCCCACAGGAGATCAGCTCATGAAAAGAGCTATCCACGGTCCCACCTGGTGCGTTCTCTGCAAGGAAGACTCGGAATCAATTGATCATTTATTCCTGAAATGTCGGGCTACTATAACCATGTGGAGAAATCTCAGGCCCCACACAAACTATGCAGGAGATTGGGCTGGACTGGACATCATTAGTGCTTGGAACGAATGGGAAAAGAATAACAGAGGGACAAAATCGATCAATCTGCCCATTATCGTAAATTGGGCAATTTGGAAAGCACGGAACAGTGTCATATTTGAAAATAAGCCTATCCACTGGCCCTTGCTGGAGGCAAGCATTGTAGCTGCCCTGAGAGAATTACCCGACCCACCCCCTCCGAGATCCCGCCAACCTGTTCCGCCTCCACCCATAGACCCAAGCATGCCATGGGCATACTTCGATGGCGCTGCCAATATACAAAGCAGTGGAGGAGGTTTCATCCTTCACATAAATGAAAGCCATCACTACAGAATTAAAGCTGGACTGGGAGCCGGAACAAACAACTATGCTGAGCTCATTACCCTTCGCCACCTTCTTCACTTTGCATTGAGGCACCATTGCACTAGTATCAATATCTTTGGGGATTCTCAGATCATCATTAATTGGATAAATGGCACTGCTACTTGTCACATGCACTCTCTCAGCACTATTTTACATGAAGCACTCGAACTCAAATCAGCATTTAACCATATATCTATCTCTCATATCTACAGGGAACACAATAAGGGTGCCGACAAACTTTCCAAGGAGGCAGCGTTGATGGACAGGGGATTATGGGAGATCACGGAGGTCATCAATCAACAGGAGCATAAATTTTACCATCGGCCATATATAGATCCAGGATATCCAACCCTGGATCAGCAAATAGCACATTAGCATTTATATGTTTTTTGACAACAGCTCTCTACAGACATATACTGTATTTTGTTTATATATTTTGAAGACTTGAATAGCATACTGAAGTATACTGACAGCATACCCTGCGTGGTAGTGCAACAAGCAGCAACTGAATATATCATGTAAATAACAGACTCTCATGTAAAAATTGTTCATCAATGAAATATTTATGATTTTTCCAAAGGAAAAAATATATAATATTAAAGGTTTAATATTTTTTGTTGACATGTTGAGAGAATTTTGTTCCATAGTTTGGAAAAGATAGCCAGGAGAGATAGGAGGTAGAGCACACATAGAGGATTTGTGCACTGTAGCAGCCCACGGTCCATAGACATTACTTCTTTGTATCTGCAGCCATATTTCCAAATAGAGAAAGAGAGGATAGCGAGTTCACCTTCCAGCTGGGTTTTCTCCAGGTTTCCCATAGAGCATATCTTATGTCTTATATGTGTGAGAGCTTATTTTTTTGTTCTCTTCTTTTTTGCATAATTTACTTTTACATGCATGCACTAATTACAGTAATATCTACAGATCTAGAAATTAAATAAAATTGTAATAGTGTAGAATCTCATATTTTTAATATAATATTATCAAATTTGTTGTGATGAACTATCCAGTTGAATATCCATAGAAATTTATAGCTCATGATCACTGATTATTCATGGGATATGCCTCTTCTATCAACTTATAGGATCAGAAATGGAATGTAACAAGAACCAAACTCGGTCATTGAAACAAAGAAATAATTCAACACTATAATTCTATGGGGATAATACAATACGATCTCCCTTCTTGCTAAATTATGATGAAGATGATGCTAAATTATAATTTAAAGAACTTGGACAACTTGGCACATTGAGATAATAGGGATCTCATCCTGTTGAAGGGAATAATAGTATTTGGACAATTTTAGCCTCTTAATAAAGTGATCTGAGTAGAAACTCGACCAACAATGGTTAACACAAAAGGAGTTTGGCCTCCTTAAAGGATATTGATCATTGAAGTATTCAACCTCTTGGAAGAAATCACCTACTGCAAAATTAAACAATAAAACCCTCCAATGCCCCTGCAACAAATAGGACAAGGAAATATGGGAAATGCATGAATATCCAACTAGGGTGGCAAAAAGTCCACTGAAATTTGATGACCTAGCTAGGGTGGCAAAAATTCCACTGAAATTTGATGACCTAGCTAGGGTGGCAATGAAATTCCATCAAAACTAGGCTAAAAGTCCACCAAAATTGGATGATCTAGCTAGGGTGGCAATGGAATTCCACTGAAACTAGAATTAGGATTTCCCTCGAAATACTTGATGTAGAAACTCACTTATTCTCAAACCAAATTACAAAAGATATCACCAAGAATAGAATGATGAAGAATGGCCTCCTCTTCTCCTTTTATAGGACTCCATTGAACCTTCTCACCTTTCTATAACTTCTTTTTATTATCTCATTTTTATTATTTTTCTTATTATTAATTATGTCAATAGGCATTATATTATGAGGTTATTTTTTGTGATAGTGTTAAGATTCGTCATCTTCAACAAAATCTCAAAATCTCAAAAGTGAGCACTTTGAGTAGAGCAGTACATCACCCTGTTAAACTCTCTCTAGGAGGACGAGTTGAGCACTTCAAGTATAGTAGTACTTCAAATACAAAAATAAGAGGCATGGTGTATTACAGGAGGGATTTTTGCAAACCCCTACTTCAACACTTCAAGTACATAAGGAAGAAGTGTGGTGGTATTTCATGAGATGTCTTTGCAAACGCCTACCTTAGCTCTTCGAGTACAATAGTAAGAGTCGTGGTGGTATTACATGAGGTGTCTTTGCAAATGCTTGCCTCAGTAGTTCGAGTACAATAGTAAGAGGCGTGGTGGTGTTGCAGGAGACGTGTTTGAAAAATCCTATCTCATCGGATTTCATATGTCTTTTGTTCCTTTGCATTTTTTCTTTTATTTTTGTGGGTTTCTTTTCCTTCATCAATAGTGAAAATGAGAGAGTGCATCTCGTTCAACATTCGCTAGGTCAGTATCTAGGTTGAAAATGCTTGCTGGGAACTTTACTGCCTTGAGCACAACATTCAACCTAATGGCCAGAGGTAGTTAGTCCATGTCGTGTAACACACAGGGAGTGTTGGTTTATCTAATGTCCATCAAAATTTTGGTTGAACACAACTATCACATCACAATCATTAATTTTTCTTTGTAATATTACTTTACAGTTCACTGTCTAAGGGTTAACAATATGTTTTCACAATTTTATTTTTTAGATAATATATGTATCATGGTGTGTGTAATTACATCAATGGATTTACAAAAGGTTGACTATCATCAAGGTTTTACTGCTATGGAAATATTATCACATATCTTCATATAAGGTCATTGTACTTTATGTTATCCCTTGGACATTGTTATAGAAGGTTCAGTATTACTGCTACAACTACCTAAGGTCCATTTATATATACTAAAACACATAACTACTATTATATCACAGTTGAATATTAGACATTGTTAAGAATTTCAAACACTATTGATCTTATCAATTTATCTCTAAATTTCAGACCTGTCATTTGGTTCCAATTTCTTTTCTTAGAGTGTAGACAGATATGTAAAAACAATGTTTAACCCATGTACATTACATCAGATCAAAAAAGTTCAAGGTATTGATAACAGGTTTGATTTTTTGTTCTTAGCGTTACAAGTGTCAAATATTGTGTTTCTCAAACGTTGATGCCCTAACAAATCTACAATTGTCTCCTTGTAGAAATTTCCTTTGCTAGTCTTGAATAGAGTTTATTTTCTAATCGAAGGTTAGTTCTCTTAAGCCTACCTTAGACAAATAACCTTATAAAATATTCCTAACCCATTCCTAAGGATTCCATAATAAGAAGTGTTTAATAGGTCGATAGAGCTCTTTTGTCTTTTGAGCAGATCGGATCAGGATGTAGCACAAGCTTCAACCAACCCACGAACATTAGATAGCAAGATCATTTCTCAACTAATTTCAGATGTACAAGGGCTAGGAAAGGATCAAATTTGGTCTTGTACATTCACAGGATTGATGCCCTTGTAGGCATAGGTATTACACCTTCAACCTGTTAAAAGGAGTCTACCCAACGAGTCACAAATACCTGCAGAAAATTGTCCAACGTATCCCTCAACAAAAAAAAAACAAAATAATTCCTAGCCGCAGACCCTTAGATCTAGATCAGATTTGCAAGAGAATCTTAGTTTACAACAAAGAATATAACCCAACAAATCATTAGACCCAAAATAAAACAACAGAACTAAAAACCCTTTACAGATCTTCGCTATCCCTTTCTTCGTTGTCTTCCTCAGGCATACATATTATATCAAAGACAAAATTTATTAATTGATTTCTCTGTTACCTTGACACTTTCTTATGATTTTATATTAATTAATCCTTATCATTACATGTTTTGATTATCACAAGTATAAGTGCCAAATAAGGATCACAATGCAAACAATAAAAGACACCAGATATAGGCTCCATGCTAGAGAAAAACCCAGAGAAATCTATTCTTATAGAATCAATTCAAGAAGACTTCTAAGACCACAAACCCTAGACAACACACCAAGATTAGGCCAACCACCCAAGATGATGTAATACTTTTTATTTCTTCTAGAAAATTTTGAGATACGATCTTCCACTTAAACTTCAAATCTGATCTTCCACAGAAACTTGGTTGCCAAAGAAATATAGTCCAAGACAAAAATTAGAGAGATACTTCGCTGCATTCTTTTCAGACTTTCACACTTCTTATCTCGCCTCATATTGTTCCAGAATATCGATGCTCAAGTGTGTGTATTTGGAGGATGAATGTTCCTTCTTTTCATAGTCTTTCTTGTGGGTGCATGGGCCTCATTTAGGCCAACATTAGGGGTTGGCTGACCTGACTCTTGGTAGATTCTAGATAATTCTTTACATTAATAATAATTTTCTTTTCTTGATACATGAGCCCTTAAAGGGTCTTTACATCATGACTTTGACTTGACTCAAGACTCAACTCCTAGAGCACTCAATGGGTGCTTTAACCTAGGACAAATAATCATGGGCAAGAAACCCATTTACAAATAAATATTTTTATTTTTAAAAAATATTTTTCTTTCTCCTTTTTCTTTTGAGTACAATAATTACACCAAGTCATGATATAAATACAATTATGAAGACTGAAACTAGTTACAACTTATATGGGTTAAGGAAGCATATCAGCTGCTATAAGAAAGTCACCAAAACCTCATCTTTACTCTTTGAACCTATACCCATTGCTTTCATGTCACATTCCATTATGGCATGAAGGTATGGCCTCCAAAGTTTATATCCCAAAGCATCATAGCCCATAACAATTGCCTCGTCCAAGTTTGTTGGACCAAACTGTGTATTCACATATTTTGGAATGTAGCAGCAATTTGGTAATCTTTTAATGCAATCACACATAGTTAAATCAGATCCAATTTTGGCCTTAACCATGCAATTTAGCAAGTCAACTTCACTCAAAAGTGTCAGTGATCTTGTGATACTTGCATCAAATGTCAATCTTGTTCGAACAAACTAGTTTTTCTCTTGCTTTTTACAAATATGAGGGACATAACAATGTAGTTTCACAAATATTATTACCAATAAAACTATCCCTTACTGAAAATAAAAGGTAATAGCCATGCAATTACCAACTAGATCAAATGTATTAATGGCCTCATATAGGCAGTTTGGTGCAGTATGTCCTGAAGAAACATAGACACCACCTTCAAGCAGTGCTATAGTAGCACCAAAATCGTGGAGAGGGTTATGAAAAAGGGTGGTATCTTCCTATAAAACTCGTAAATCAATTGTACAAAAACTCGATGGATATTCTCCAGGAGGAAAGGCTAAGATTTCTACTAGCCCTTGAGTATTCAATATAAATGTGCAGAAGTCGAAATTATTTCTGAAAATATCAACCGAGCGCACTGAATTAAGAAGCCCATGACCCTTTGGATTACTATTGTCTTGAGATACTTCAAGCTGCAAGGTTCCTTTAAGAAAATCATGGTCCTCCAATGTTACTGATTCTGCCAAACACATACTCCTAAGAGGATTAGCAACTTTATCAAAATATGAAAAGCTTCATGTATCACAAAGTTGCAACAATATTGTAGAACTTGGGAATTTGAAGAAGACACTAAATCAGTAACATATTATGAGCTCGTAAAGTCCAAGGGTACTTCAACTTTTAGTTCTAATAATACAAAAGAAATTACAATTCCATTTTCGCAGAGTTTCCTGATGAGACTATAAATATTCGAGGAATGAAAATTGGAGGAACCAAGTAAAGGATTCTCAAAATTCAATGTGTCACTACTGTGAAAGCCTCTGGAACCATCAGAAGACTTCCATTCTCTAAGCACTACCTTAGTGTTAATTTATGTTGAATTTGTTCCCTTAAGGGGGATCACCATTGTCACTTCCCTCCCACAAAATTCATCACATGCAGTCAACACACTTGAGTTCCTTCCAATCACCCAAAATATAGTGGCGTCATCATAATTCATCTTGATTTAACAACTAGCCAAATAATCATATTTGACTTTGCTTAAACCTTATTCGTAAAAGTTTAGTTTAAGGGTGTTTGTGTTTTCATGAAAAACTACAATGAATGTATTACCCCATGTTGGCCATATTTTACTCATTATATTTCCACATTCCACCTCTATAGATGTATTTAATGTTTTCACACTTCCACTCCCATTTGAATAATTGCCTTCATGTGGATTTTATCATCTCTCTAAAGTAGCTCCCTTTGTATTTGGCCTAACAACATTACTGGTCGAAACTACTATAACTGAAATCATCCCAACATTAACTCTTATCTTCAAGTTTACAGATGGCAAAAAAATGGATTTATGTTGGGGTTCAACCAAGGTTCTTCTCAAAGTCTTAGTGAAGAGTTTTTCCAGCCATGATGAAACGCCAGGTACCTTAGTTGCAAGGAATGTCAGACTTCCATTTCCAACAACAAACCTGACTTCTAGAGCTGATTCAAATGAAAATGGAACAACTTTCTTATTAAGGATTGGGATAAATCAAAGGTGGTAATATAATAATCTTGACAATCCTAAGCCTAAGAGCTTGATTGACATGACTAGTGATCCAAAACATGAAACCCCTTTCCAGGATTGATCACATGGGTTTCTTCCATTTGTACTCCATTCAATGAATCCAAATTTAAGAGGGGAATCATAAGCTAATTGAAATAGATTCAATCTTTATTGTAAAATGACCAATGAAAGTGGCATCTGTCACAAGTTGAAGGATTTGATAAGCCCTGATGTACAGGTGCTTCCAACATTGTAACCAACCTTACTTGGACCCTACTTCCTGGATTAAGAGCCAAGGGTTTTCTATCCTCAAATGTCTACCTTTGAGGGGTTACATTACGTAGGTCGAGCCCAACAAAGACCATGGTATGTTTCCTCCTATTATGAAATTTGTGGTCCATCTGTAGTATATCACACTTTTTCCAGTGTGGGTGGTGAAGTGTTTTGGGATTTCCTACTCCTACAACTTCCCTTTGAGTGTCTTTTGATTGCACCTTCTCCTGAGGATCATCCAGAGATATTCCTTTGGGAAAATTTATTTTCAAGTCTTTTCTCGCCTCCTCATCTTCTTGAAGTTTCTTTTATTTGGAGTAATTATGTTTACTAGCATTCTCCCAACATATATATGAGTTAGTATGAGATTAATAGGAATATTCACACTTAGAGTCTTGTTATCAAGAATGTTTTCCCTCTCCATACCTTTTATAAAGTCATTGATGAAAGGGCCTTTAGGATTTTTATCTTGTAAATCTTTATGGACCAACTCATATTCTCCCTCACCCTTGGATTTCTCCTCTTTTATTTCCACACCTAGGTATTGGGCTTCAGATCTGTAGCTCCCTTTCTTTTTCACTGCCCACACTTCCAAGAGTTCTGTCATCTGCACAAAGGCTTGGCTATAACCTTCAAATTTTTGATTTGGGAACATTTTTTTTTGTATAGTCACCTTAGAACCTTTAAAGCCTCACTACCTTCCATCACCATGATAATCCATTTATAAGAGAAAGATTGAGCCCTAGGTATAGGCTTTGATGATTCCTATACCCCAATGTCTCCTCGGATGCAATAGATGTTTGTGTTGATGTGATGGAAGCCTTTTCCTCCTCCCTTATTAGCCGAGAGAGTTTTGGAGAGATTTCTCATGATGTTTTTATGAACTAGATGATGAACCCCAACAGGATGAATGTACATGTAGGTGGCAGCTAGAAAGTTATTTCATATTTGAAATCTAGTAGTGATAGTCATTACCTTGGTCAACAATTTCTCAATTAATTTTCCACTCTCTAAATGACAGTGTCCCAAATATTCTTGTGCCAAATCTGGAAGTTGAAGGGGATACCAATGAATTTACATCTCTAACCTTGTTGAATTCAGGATCACAATATACTCCCAAAAGAGAAGGCACTTGGTACCAATCTAATTTTCTAGTTCATCTAAAGACAATTGGCAAATCATTTTATAAAATTATTTCCGCATCCTTGGAACTGTATCATTTTTTGCCCCTTATTCAAGAAAACTGATTCTTAAATTTGAAGGAAATGTCAATCGTTATGGTATATCTATACATCATTACAACCTACACTTCCCCTTCTCACGAAGGCTAGAAGAGTAGTTTTGACTGCAATTTGTGGTCTCAATATACTCCCGAAAGAAAAGGCACTTGATACTAATTGAGTTTCTAGTTCATACAAAAACTATTGGCAACACATTTTATAGAAATATTTACGTATCCTTGGAATGAGACATTATATCTTGTAGACCAAAGAAAATATGGCAATAAAAGAAAAGACCAAAATCATCTCCCTTTTTCTGACAGAAAGTTGGGTCATCAAACATTGAATCTCTCTAATGGATGGGCATTTCAAGGAGACTATGGAACTTTTTACCTATCTGTTTTGCATAGTTTTTTGGAAAAGTGAAAATCCCATAAAGTGTGTCCTGATATCTTTTATAATTCTGTGAAAACCCATATATTAAAATTTATTTTTAAAGGTTTATGGATTTTTTGTTATAGGGCATATCTCTTTGAAATAGAGAGTACATAATCGTACTGTGTTTTTCTTTACAAAATTAAATTTAGGAATTTTAACTAAAGATAATTATTGATCTTTCAATTATTCTCTTCCTTAAGTGATGCAAAGTAAAATGAACTAGAGAAGTTATATTCCTAGAAATATGTGCATCTAACCAATTTGTGGGAATTTGGAAAGTTTTTGTACCATATTTTGTGTCAAACACCATAACTGTTATCCCTATAAAATATGCTAAGGGAACTCCAACTTTTGATTGTTTAAATTGTTATTGAGATCTATACGACACTAGTTTGATAGAGGAAACATCATTGTGATGCTTCATGGAAATGGTCAAAACTTTTCTTGTTAAAGTCATAGTTAATTTGTCTCTCTCTCTGTCCATGTATGTGTGCATTCCTTTAGAGCATATGGATTTATTTAAACTTCTAATTTTCAATGCCACTGGCTTTTTACTTATACTTTGAGCCTTATTCTATTAATGATTCCACATCTTTGTTTATTTTTCATGATTCTTGGATTCACACTTTCTGCTTGTGCTTATGTCTGTTCAGATTGCTTGGCATTAAAAAGTTGTAGTCCAATTTGACATTCAACATTCTAGATGTTGTATTTTTTATGTTACAAGTGGCAATGAAACCAGTTTCTGTGCAGATTCACCACCATCCTCTACTTTTTCGATTCATGTCCATCAATTTGAAGTAGAAGAGACTTCTATCCACATTCTTCCTGATAAAGGCTTACATGATGATTGTTAATCATAATGTATAGTTAATCCACCGGAGGGGCACTATATAACAGATTATGGAACATCTATATCCTCTTCTGGGGCGTTTTACCATGAGATCCATTATAAACATACTACAACTAGGACATTCCTAGACATTCCCATTAACCAACTTCATGATGTCTTGCTACAAAGTCACCCAGATTCAATGTACCGAGGTGATAGGAAACTTATTAACACCAATTTACTAAGATTGGACTCTTATGGAAAGCCTAGTAGACTACAAGACCAATTGGAGACTGCAAAATCAATATTGGATCTTAGGTTAGATGGGCTACATCCTATGGGTTTGGAGAAGGTTTCTTATATTTCACCTCCAATCCAACAATCCATGTGGTAGTATCGTCTAGAATCTGGATGCGGACCAATATAGCTACATGCCACCAGATTACATTCCAATCAAATATAGTGTGCATGTACAACATCCTATCCAACGATAAACAACACAAATTATTCATCACAATATTTACCAAATAGCAAGTTGTGATTCTAAGGATCATAAATACATTGATCCAACACAACTGTCTCAATATGGTGGATATGGGGATTCTTATTTCGAAAAATCTATTTTAACTAATCAATCTAATCACAATTCTCTAATGCAGGGGGATTCATCTCCATATTTATGCCAATCTGGGGAAGGTCAGTTATATGCATAGGTGCAACAAGCTCATAATGCTTTAGATCTTGATCAAGAGCACAATGACCCAAAGGTGCAAAATTACAATGATCTAGCTAGCAAAGCTTTTCTCTCTTCAACATCTCATCATTATAATCAAAAACTGCTTCAAGATGTTGTTTATGAATATACTTTGCCTCATGAGAAGGTGTCTCATCTCGAGGAGAAATTTCCTCGTCAGCAGACTGTTCCCAAAGAAAAATTCTAGATTTGGATGAACAATGCATTGCCTCATGTGCTTTATGTTCCTATGCTACAAACACATGTCATGAATTCAATCCATGCTAAATCTTAAGGAATTCTTTTTTCTCAAGGTCATTGCTCAGAAAGTTCAATACAGAAAATGCCTTCATATTTTGAATCAAACCCATCAAAATAAGATTTATGTCGTTCCAAGATCAATAAGATATGGGTGATGGAAAAAGTCAAACTGTTCATCAAGTCAATATAAGTCCACCCATATTTTATGGACTACAAGGGGATAAAGTTAAACAAGTGTGTGGAGAGAATTTAGATGAATAGCCTTCTCTTAATTCTCATATTAATGAGAGTCCATATGAGACTAATAGGGTTGTTCAGATGAAAACATTGGACTAGGACGATAAAATTTACCCTACTATGAGGACATCAATAAATCAATCTGAAGGGAATGATGTTGAGAAACTCATTGATTTTTCAGGGAGTTGCAATGCTAACTTGGTTGGAAGCTTTGGTAGCATATAATGTTTAGTGAATATAAATACCTTTTTCCCTTCTAGTTTGGGTGATTCTTATCAAGCTCACAAAAAAACTGAAAATCTTGAAACTTTTGTGGCAACATAATGTCAACTAAACTTTCATGTTACTGCAGAGGATAAGATAGCCATAGGAATTCTTATTGATGCCATGGAAGCATTACAAACACATGTAAGAATGAGCTAATTTTCAATGCCTAGTTCTGAGCCCAAAGCAATGGAAGTTGGATCAACTAATCTTCTAAAAGAATATGGCACTCGTAATCATGATGGGGATGTTCATATTAAGTTTCCTACTATGGATCAAAGGTTAATGGGTGAAAAATTTCTAGAGACTACTTCAATTTCCTACTTTTCAACAACTAGATTTGAATGGCAGCTAAAATGTACTATTCAATTTTTCATTTAGGTTTTGCATGGATGTCACACATTGAAATATTAACCTTTTTCTAATCAATAAAATAACTAATAATGACTTCCTATGCATTGAATGCATTAGTACAATATGTTCTAGATTCAAGGGGATCAAGTTTGGAGGGGTCGGTGTACTAAAGAAATTTTAACATGTCATTGGAATCCCAAATAGAGAGATTCCACAGTATTTTGGTTGTAAGTGAGTTCCTCACCTACATTCAAGATGCCATTGGTAATAATCTGAAATTACATGATTGAATTAGTTATAGAAGTTTCGTTAGGATACCTATGTTATGATCTACCTTGACTAGTGCCAACTAAATCATGCCTTACCTTTGAGAGAACTAGAATGTAATAAATCTAAAGGTGGATTCTTTCATGGTGTTGATCTGATTCAGAGAGTGGATATAGTGATAGATGAGATTTATTATGGAACCAAACTATCCAATAACATAATGCAAACATACACTCAAAATGCTCACATTATTGAATATGATACCTTTCAACTCCAATCCCCTTCCCATTCATAGCTACTAGGAATGAATGGAGATATAATAAGAAAATTTAGGGCTCTTGTGTGATTGGTAAGATTTCATTTCTATTTTAGAAAAACAGTTATATTGCAGTTATGACTTCTAGTTTATGTAGTCTTGACAATGATAGTTGGACTAATTGGAATGTCTTGCATGCAAATTGGTGGGATGATGGTTTGGCACAACTTCAACTAGAACTTGGGGATTTCATTTAGGCTTTGCATCCTCAACCAAATTACACCACAAATTTCTTGAGAAATATTGTAAAGGTTAGGTTAGATCTCAGCAACATTACATTAGTAGACATAGTTCTCTCTACAAAGAAATTGACATAATGAATGTCTAACCATTGCTAGCTTTCATTGCAAGGAGAGGGGACAATTGATGCAAGCATTAAAGGGTGCACACATGAAAAAATACTCCAATGGAACCCACCTTGGTTCCTTGCAATTCCTTCAATGAAATAGATATTTGATATTCTCTCTAGGTTTAGCTTTAGGGTGTTTTGGCTTTAGGACATTTTCAATCAAGCATGGAATTTTTTTATGTAAATGTAATGGGAGGTGGATTTTCTTCATTCAATGGAAGAGAGTGGCATTTTTTAGAAAGAGTTATTCTCTTTCTTGTTCTTACATTAATGGAGTTGGTCTAGGAAGAGACCTAGGTTGGGGAAAGGGATTGGCTAGATACTTGAAAATATTATAATGTATACATTAGATAGATACAATGATTCTATCAACATGTCTATCACTATGAAACACCCTATTTTGTACAAGACATAAATGAGATGTGTGTTCTATATGGTTAACATTTTATTGTATTTTATTTTATTTAGTATGAATTCCCATTAGTATTAAAACTTGGTGAATGGGACTCCCTTGGGGTTGAATCATCACATTTATTTGAGGAAAATCACATCAGCTAAAATAACCCATGGGTGGTCCATAAGGGGTCAGAGACTCACTCTATGTATATGCCTTTGAGTCTTGGGCCATTCACTTTTTTCCATATGTTTGAGGAATCCAAATTATTCGCCAATTAGAAAAAGTTTTAGGTCTTACTCTTGGGCCACAAGGTGGTCTCAATCTATATAGTATCTACAAGAAAGCCAATGTCCCTTGTGTTCATTGTTGTGGCTACCTCTAGTGGAGTTATGTTATTTCTCATAACATCAAGCTTTAGTTCTACACATGAAACCATATACTACCGAGGATTGCAATTGAATCTCTTACCCAAAAAAACTATTCCAATGTTAGTTATACAAGTGGAACTCTCTCTTCAAGACATCTTATACCTTCTAGACTATGGAATTAAGCTAATTTTTTAAAGGATATAGCTATTTCATATATTTCTATTTATCATGACAAGTTGTTTCTAATGATCATGTTCACTTATTTATTTCTTTTGCAAGATATCTAGTATTTCTCTAGTGAGGCCTATAATTTACAAGCCATTTTCTATTTGTTGACTATATTTCATTGCTTTTGATTTTCCCTAGCACAAGAAAGAAATTCATCAATCTTTATGTTTTCAAATAATTTCTATGTCATTCACCCAATTTTCCTTTAGGTTCTGCATGCATGTCACACCGTGAGATCTTAACCTTTTTCTAATCAGGAAAATAACTAATAATGACTTCATGTGCATTAAATGAATTAGTACAGTGTGTTCTATATGCAGGGGGCTCAAATTTGGAGGATTCGATGTACTCAAGCACTTTTAACATGTCATTGGAATCCAAAATAGAGAGATTCCATAGTATTTTGGCTATAGGTGAATTCCTCTACTACATTTAAGTTGGCATTGGTAATCTTCTGACATGACATGATTTAATTAGTTATAATAGTTTGGTTGTGATAATTAAGTTTTGATTTATTTTGACTAGTGTCGACTGATTCATGCCTTACCTTTGAAAGAATTGGTATGAAATAAATCTAAAGTTGGATGAGTTCATGTTGTTGATTTGATTCAAAGAGTGGATATAGTGATAAATGAGAGTTATTATGGAATCGAACCATCTAACAACACAATGCAAACATTCACTCAGAACATTCACATCATTGAATATGATACCTTGCCAACTTCAATCCCCTTCCCATTAATAGCTACTGGGAATAATTCCAACTCAAGTCCCACCCTGATGTAGCCTCATCAATGCCAAACTTACAAAAAAAAAATATGCATGGAGATTCTAAGTTTATCATAAATTTCTAAATGGACAACCTTTGAGAATCAAAAGATCCATCACTAAAGGATAAACTTTATGAAGCCTTACAATCCTTTTCAGAATTTAAGGAGATTTGTATACAACAAACTTATGGAAAGTGGAATATTAAGGTTAACAACCTTCCCAAAGGTGCCACAACTTTGACGGGAGGAAATTAGGAATCCCAAGAGGTGGAGACAGTGACAAGATTTTAGAAAAATCCATTCTATCAAAAGGACTTTTTTTTAAAGAATGTAGGTCATGGAGCATGTGAATTGAGCTGGTACCATGGAATAATGGAGCCCCTTCAAATGAAATTTTATAATTTTAGCTCATCCTTCCACAAGGAGAAAGGTATTTCCTCCAGTCAAGAGAATGATGTTAGGAAATAAAAATGGCAAAAGAATGTATTTGTAGAAACTGGATTCTATCTCACGCCACTTAGAAAATAAGCGCTATCCATCAAAGGTGAATTGTGTCAACTATGAATGATATTTAGTCCAAAAATTATGCAAGATTCCAGAATTCCAATGTAAGGGGATTATATCTTTTGTGAGCCTGAGGGAAGATAATTACAAAAGTGACAGGGCCATAACAAATTCCCCAGTAGGGTTCCTCGTATTTTGGTTATTTTGTATCTTGTAATCACTGCTTACAAAAAGAAAAATATGTCTATGCAAATTTATGGCAATGTCTATGTGAACAATGAAGGTGAGGGAAACAAGGTTGCTGCATGCTTACTAGTAATATTTCAAAATTGAATATTGTAACCATGTGTTTTATTTATTTTTAGACATTCTGATTGTTTCAAAAAAATAATCCATATGAAACCGATTGGATAACCATATAATTAAGATTCGGAAATCAAGAAGGATTCTAAAAGATAAAAAAAAACTTCTGAACAAATGAATAAAACTTTTTGATAAAAAGAGCTAATGTAAATGTAAGTTTGGTATCATTCAAGGCATTATTCATGGGTGGGACTTGAGTTGGATCCTAGAGATTATGACATGGACAACCCAAACCCATTTAATAAAGTAGACATTATAAGGTAAGAGAAGACATTTGTTATTTTATTTTTAGTTGTCTATATTCATGTCCAACATATAATGTGTGTTATTAATTTATTACTTTCACATGTTGCAAATTGGACTCTCCGTTTTTTTTACAGAAAGTTGCATGCTCATCTGTAGATGGATGAACCTTGTTAGAATTATCAAAAACTACTCTGGATAAGGGGAAACTTGATGATGTTGTTAACTATGGGACCAAGGTACTAAATTCAGCTCAGAAACTACTACTTAATGGTTCATCAAAATAATTTTGACAACCATATGGCCTTGGAGTTAAGTCAATCTCTTGTATTTGTTTCATAGGCTCTAGAAAAGCTGGTGGCAGTGTGTGGTCCTTACCATTGAATGACAATTGGAGCATATAGCTTGTTAGATGTTCTTTTGTATCATATAGGAGATTTCAATCAGGTATTCACATCATAAGGCCAGTGTACTCTTCTTGTTTGAGTAAATTCTATAACTGTACCATGAAGTTTGAACATGCATGTGGTCTTTGCTGGTTATGAAAATTCCTTTACTTCCCAAGCCATTGTGCCCCCAATCCCTAGTATTATAGAAATCAATCATGAAACCATGAAAGGAAGTGTATTATATATTTTCATGTGTTTTGTGAAGGGGGGAGTGGGACACCAAATTTTAACCTATCACCATATTGTATAATGCTAGGACCCATTTGTAGGGAACCATGTGAGGAGTGAATTGAAATAATATCCATGCAATAATTAGGGAGGAAAACCATGATTTCCATTTACATCCACACCAAATATCTCCCTTAATAAATTCCAAACACAAAAATTACCATATAATTATGAAGTTTGTGCTCCAGTAGTGAATGGGACCAATTGATGACCATATCAACAAGATGTTTGAATCACAACATCAAACATGATAGATTGGCACATAACAATAACATAAAGTCATTGGAAACCCTTTTTCCAGAGGTGATCAATCTTCAAAATAGTTCTAAGTGAACACCAAAAGAAGATGATCCCAATATGATTTTGCACTTCATTGTATGAAAAAACCGGAATACCAATATTTTTATACAGGATTTTGTAAGGATCCTCTGGCCTCAACCAATCACATGTGCACTTATTGTACTAATCTAATCAATGCACTTACCAAATAGAAACAATTAGTACCATTTGGCATAATATTACTAGTTATAAAATTATATAACATGTAATGGGATCATAATCTCTAAAGTTAGTTTTTTTTTTCATGGTTATATTATGGGCTGTAAATTCATGTTGAGATACTAACCTATATAATGGGGCACTGATCAAGGCAAGGTGATAATGTTTTGAATAGGGTATCCATTGGGAGTTCCATGTGTTGGTCATATAATTGTCCCTTATTTTGCATGACCATCCCCTATGCAAACAATTCATTGGCCTAATAACCACATATCTGAAGTCACTCAAGTTATCATGCATTGTATACTAACTATATAATAATTAATCCTTATGATCTTGTGTAACCATTAAAGATGAGAGGAAACCAGGCCCTAGTAGTGGTATCAAAGCTTGGTTAGCAGTTATCCCCCACCAAAGTGAAATATATGGAGAATATGATGCTTTGGTTTAAGATTTTCAACAAAATACCTATGAACATAGAAATTGAAGGCGAGAGTGTCCTCTTCTTTAAGTTTATCAACAAAGACAAATGGAAGAAATATCCATGAAGGAAAGACCTCAAAAGGGTAAACATCTTAATATTTCTCTCCCTACAAAGTATGATCATGAATGTAATGGAAAATAACAATATTCCACCAAGCTTTTAGGATGTGGAAGCAGTAAAACACATCCAGGTGACATGTGGAAGAAACACCCAAATTCTAGTGAATATCTCAAGAGATGTCTAGGTATTCGACATAGGGGAACCCATCTGAAATACTAAAAAAAAAAATTAAAATATATGAAAACTGAAATATAAATCATTGAAATCTTATACATAACAATGCACCAATAACATACATGATTACATGTAACATAATAATTCATAAATGATACATGATTTAACACAACATAATAATCACGATTGACAAATGAATTATCACAATTGTATTTCTCATTATACTTAAAACTTAGAAGATATAGATCTAAGTCTTAAGATAACTTATCTAAGAACAATTCAAATGATGAATGAGCATCATTGCTGAAGGGAATGGCTCACTAGTCTCTACATCCAGCTATTGTATGAAAGAATAAGTACCAACCATAGGAATGTCACTATCTGAATCAAAATAATTTTCTTTCTCAAACATACTCAACGACACATCAACCAACTTGATTTTTTCCTAATCAAGCCCCTCATAGGAGATTTTTTTCCATTTATGATGCAATTTTTTGACCAACTATCATACATTATTTATTATATGTTGTCTTTTTCTTTTTGATTGTTTTCACAAGTTATTTACAACCTAATATTTTTAGCATGTAATTTAGTTGGCATGATTGTGCCTAAGCATTAAATCCTAAGGTATGTTTTATGATGATGTTTTATTTTCTTTGTTTATATAGGTCATCTGGACATATAGTGACCAATATCGCCCAACTGAAGAAAACTAGTTCGAGCTTCTTGATTTTCTGAGGAAAAATAGCATTGACATTGTTGATGTTGAGATATATGTCATATAAATCCTTTATAGTCTACTTCAGTTTATATTCCAGTACTTTTCATCATATTTCATGTCTTATACTCTGCATTATAGATTATTTCATTTTTTAGAAGCGGAACTCAATATTGATGGTAAGAAGCAAGAATTGAAGAAAAAGGACTAAAATAACATTGGAGCGACAAATGCAGAAGAAGAGAAAGAGAAGAGAAATGGTCTAGTGATATCTTTAAAGTTGATATCCCATGAGACACACACATACAAACAGATGGTCAAGTTTTTAGAGTTGGAGAATTCACCTGCATTGCCTTGACAACACAATCATAATGTTTTGAAGTGATGAAACGATGTTTCATATGTAAATTGTAGTCCAACCAATGTTAAGTTGGAAATTCGTCTTGTAATACTTGACATTTAATATAACATAATTTATGTGGTTGAAATTATTTATAGTCGTACTTGATATTATTTAGTGTTATAATTAATATATGTAACTTTGCATTTTCATATTAGATAAACATGCACATTGTATACCAACATTTAAAATTTAGTCGCAAAATCATACTAATTAGTTTATGTTGATTAATAATGAACACACAAAATCAATCTAAAACTAATAAATTAGTAATTTATATTGATTAATGATGAACAAAAATAAAATGAATATAAAATCACAAAATTAGTCGTTTATAATGATTATTAATGAAAGTAAATGAAATGAATATAAATTAAAATTAGTGTTTATATAATGAATATGAAATCATCAAAGAAAAATAAATGACTACTGTAAATGATAAATTGGTGATTACAAATGACGATTAATTTTTGCATATATATGACTATTAGTAGCTAATTTACAGTATCTTATAACACGACTGAAATTTAGTCATATTTCTTTGGTCATTAATTGGTTTCGAACAATGACTAAAATTTTCATATAGATGACTATAGTGGCTAATTTACAGTATCTTATAATGTGACCAACATTTTGGTCATTAATTTGTTTTCTTGGGTGAGCATGTAGTAGCATATTTTGTTGTGCATTTGGTCATTAATTGTGACAATTAATGATTAAATCAATGACTAAATATACTACTAGATGATAAAATTGAGACAACCAATTAATGTCTAAGCTAAATATGACTAAAAGTTGGTTGCATTATAAGATATTGTAAATTAGCCACTATTGGTCAACGACTGAAAAATGGTCATTTATATGCAAATTTTAGTTATTATTTTAGTAACTAATTAGCCATTTTGTAGTAGTGAGTACCAATAGTAATGATTTTTTGATCTAGTTCATCCATGCATATTCAGGTCCACATGATCAATATGCTTATGAGTTATATTATGTTTAAAGGGAGTTCATGAGGTTTAAAGTGAATTTTCATTTATGATATATTCTTACTTTCAACTTGTCATCATTTAGATCATCCACATGTGTGTTGTAGTTAGTCTTGGAGCATTTGCATATCATCTTTCTATTGATATTTTGATGATGTGTCAGCTATATGGTTATTCTTATGTGCATTGTATAGGTTTGATGGAGGATCACACATTCAGGGGTAGAATTTGTGCTTCCAAATGGACTTGCAGAGTGTTGGCATTTTTTTCATCATGGAGGAATTTGTTGTGCATATATTTGATATTGATTTGGTGCAAGGAATATTTTTTTTTTGCTACCACGTATTGCAGGATCGTGTGCTTGCATGACATAGTTGGTACATTGATAGTGCTCATATTTCTAAATCATATTTATGTCATATTTTTTTATATTAAGCTTCCATGGAGATCTGATGATGTATTAGATTTTCAGATGGATGAGATATTGTGCACTCATGTGGATGAGTCATGACGATTATATTGATGCTCATCATTTCAGTTGATGATTTGTATAGTTTTGGTTGATGAACCTCATGATGATGTGGATATAATTTCTTCTACCTATATGACATACTTCCATATTGTTGATATTATATGATTTTCTTATTGTACCTATGTGGAGCATGTGGTTTCTAGTGGTTAACATGATATTTCTACAGGATATTCCTTGATGAGATGGTGATGGCCAAGGTGTTGAGTGGCCATGCACTAGCATATGTTTTGGATGGTGCTTCTAGTGTTGTTGTTACACATTGAGAGCTTATATCATTTCTCATGGGGGAAATTTACTAGATGCATATGCCATGGATTGTATTATAGTTGTTTTTTTTATATGAAGCATATTTTGTTTTTCATTGTTTCCGTCTACACATGTTATATCATTATTTTGGGTATGAATAGAAGACAAGCACCATTGTGTGTAGTTTTAAAATCAATGTACTATCATTGTGTCATATTTTTTTGTGTATTTATCATGGAAAGACCCATGGTGTCTAGTATGTCTTTTCATTAGCTATGTATGGGTCAAAGAAAGTCCAAGTAATGTATTATATTGTTTATCATTGATGTGCCCCACCTCATTTGATGCATGATGTAAACTTGAGTCCATACAAGTATTGGTTGGCGATAGGTGTGTTCATAGAAGAGTCATTTGTCATTCCTATGTACTTCCGCAACCATGTATTAGCTTCATGAAGAATTATATGTGTTATACTTCATTGTATATCTTTCCCAAAGTCAGTTGGTGTCATATTTCATGAGTAGTAGTCTCTTGCACTTGGAAATGAGGCTTATTGCAGTAGGTAGATGTGTTACTACACCAATAGAGAGAGTGTGATTGCAACTTCATTACATGCTTGGGGGGAGCATTTTCATTTTCAAATATTGCATGATATTGGCTAGAGTTGTTTGCAGCTAAGTTTCTTTTCTTCACATGCTTGTCTTGCAGGAGAGGCTTCTTGTTTTTCATCTGTATGGTGTTGAGTATGATAAGGGGTATTTATATCATTCAGAACATTATTTGGCATTGTAATTCAGCGTTGGTATGTCCCTTTCCCATTGATGTCAAAGGTAGAGATAATTTGGATGGATATAGATCAACTTCATAGTTGCAGCTTCAGTTTTGGAGTTTGTGGAGATTAGCCTTAGATGTTGGATTGAGATTGACATTATAATAGCCCTCGTTAAAAATTCATGTAAAAAGATATAAGACCAAGGTCATGGGACATGTATTCAAGGCTGAATGATGGGAAAATATTCTAGTGGGCATTCATTCGATTTATTATGGCTAAGGAAATTGGAAAAGGCAATGGAAAATGCTTTAGAAAGGAAAAATTACATTTTTGGCACATTTATTTATGAAAAATAAAGGAAAATAGGAGAAAAGGAAGGTGAAACGTCACAGGTTGCATGTGAGGAGGAAAATGAAGGAAAATAATGGAAATTGAAGAAAATAGAGGTCTCATTGATAAAACGGCTTCTAAGGATCAGTTGGCAACTTTTGATCAAGCTTGGTCAATGTAGCTTTTTTTCAATTCAGTTTTGGATCTCTATCGTGATTCTCTCTCTATCACACTCTTGGACACAGATTTTTCTTGGAGCATTCTAGCTTTGGAGAAAGCAAGGGAAAAGAAAGCAAAGGAAGGACAAGGAAAAGAAAGGAAAGAAAAGAGTCTGCAAGGAAGAGCATGATCAAGAAACTTCAACAGGAATACTTGCAGGTAACATATGGCATCTATGATTTCCTAGTTGGTTTTGACATGCATGGCTTTGCATGTTGGTATTTGGTTTTGTAGCTATCGGTGGCATGATCTTTCTAGGTTATGACAATGGTTTTAAGTATTGCCTTTCCTTTTTCTAGATATCCATGGTGTAATGGGATTGTTTCTCATTTTTGAGCTTTGGAATTGTCAGTTTCAAAATCCGGGGCGAAGGTGGTCTTAGGAAAATTCCAAAATCCCTAGGAAACCCTTGATTGGTTTTGGTGGGATACACAATAAAGCCTGAGGGTGGATTTTTAATTTAGGTCTTAGTGATTCGATGTGGATTGTAGTGAATCCTAAGAGACAAGTGGATGGAAAATCCTTAAGGATAGTGATGGAATCTAGAGGTAATCCAAGCTCAGTTTGGTCTTGTGATCTAAGTGCAGGTTTTAGTGAGATCATAGTTTGGTGAGGGTGGAGGTGGTTTAACCCTCGGATTCCCTTGGTTGTTTTTGGATTGGTTTTTCCATGAGATCCCACATTCATGCTTGGAATATGGAATGGGGGTGACTAGTTGAAAGAAAGATTTGGTTCAGCCATGTCTATGGTCAAGTGGTACATGTAATTCCTGAAGCTAGTTGGCTCTTGCTTATGTTTAATAAAAGCTAAGTTCTCTTGTTGTTTTACTTGTTATTATGTGGCCTTAATGGTTGTTATCTCATTTTTATTTACATGGTTTAATGTTGGTTATAAGCATGGTTATATGACTAGCTATAGTCATGGTTATTTCATGTATTTACTTGTAACTGAAAGAACAATGGATGCAAGACATAATTGATGTCAAAATAGTTAAGGGAAGAGGGTGGCAATCCTTCTTGTCAAGTCTCATATGATTTATCAATCATTTATTCTTTGTCTCGTATTCATGTCCTATAGATTGCATTGATGCCAAGTGTTTTAAAAAATGTTAGCCCTAGTTGGGGATGGTTAGGCCTAGTCCTGGAGTCAGTTTTTTATTAGTAATTGTTTTCATCGTGTAAATTATGGATTGTGAAGGCTACAGGGATTTCTGGGTAGTGACTTAGATTATAGGTTTGAAAAGTGGCACAAACATGTAGTTGTAGGTAGAGGTTTGTGGAGAAAAGTCTCCAAATGCATGCATGCCTTGTTGTGCGAGTGTCTAGAGCCTCTTAGGTACACCCTTGTCCATATCAAGAGAGACTCAGGGGTTTAATGGTCTAAATGCTTAGTGGGACCTAGGAATTGATCATGGGAATGACTGGGATACATTATGGGTGTCCTGTAGCAGGTACAGAGGGTATGGTATGGTGTGTTTCTGTCAATTCCAATTCCTTAAGGTCACTTAGGAGGTTGAGTCTTGTCATAGTGGCCTCTTATCTTATGTTTACCCCGAGTAATCTAGTGAAAGTGGATAGATGTGAGGGGAGGCGTTGTTACAATGTGGTATCATAGCATGGTTTCATTCTCTTTGGGTAGCATCTGGTTTCTAGTCTCTTCATGCGATATTTGATACTAGAGAATGGTATTAGAGCATGGTTCAACACTTGGACTAGATCATCAGAATGCATTTGTCAAGCATGCATGTAGGTTGTATATGTGCTTGTTTCATTTGCATTGTGTTGATCATGGTTGTAGTGATGCCACCATGTGAAGATTGATGGTGTTGTTGTGGAATGTGTCATCATGAGTTTATGGTTGTATATGCATTTACTATGCTTGTCAGGGTCTATATGTTGTTATGCATGCATTTCATGGTCAAGGTTGTAATGCATAAGGTCGTTGTATGCAATTAGGTGATCGTGATGATATTGGTATGTTATGATGTTGATGTGTTGGTTGAGATAGAGCAACAGATGCAGATCATTAAATTAAATTTGCAACAATGGACTTTGGGGTAAGAGCAGATCATGATACATGTTTGTATGGTGGGCATGAATGTCTATTGGTCAATGTTTATTATAATAATTAGGGTTATTGATATGCTTATCATTCTATTATTATGGTTACATGTATGATAAATACTAGTTGATTAATATAGTCATATGCACATGTGTCGAATAGTCATGAATGATAGTAACTTGTGATTGTATGCATTTTTATTACTGTTTTATGTTAGATAACTTGATGATTATGTTATATGTTTTTGATGAGTATGTTGTAGGTTAACTTTTTGTTGTTATATGATAGTTAGCTTGATGATTATGTTATATATTATTGATGAGCATGTTATATGTATCATGCTATATTGGATTGGCCTATGCAGATGGTTAGGGTTATGACATTCAGGTTTTAGTCAACTTATTTGTGACATTATGTTGTACTAATATAGACCGATCGTACATGTTTGATTGTTATGCATGAATGACAAATGTTTGTGATCTTATGATGTGAACACGTTAGTTAGTTACTATTATGGATATCATGATCTCAATTGTGTTTGAGTTGATGTGTTGTGAATTTATATCATGTTAATCTGGATTGATTGTGGAGACAAGATAGCCTCCCTGAGATACATTAATGTATGAGATTGATTATGTCATCTACCTTGTGACTGAATGTTTGATTATGTCATCTATTTTGTGTTTGAGTGTTGGTGTCTATTATGTCATCTATTTGTTGTTGAATGTTTGATTAATCGCATGATATCAATATGTGTATATAAGATTGCATCAATAAATGATCTTGTTTTAAGATGGTTTTACTCACACATATGTGTTGATACAGTTGATATATACTTGAGTGTAAGTAGGTGATAGTTGTAGCATTATGTCTAATGACTATGAGTTGACTATGGATTATGACATGTTTTTTAGTATTGGTAAAGGTTGATTTAAAATTCATAGATATGATTGTCTTGATATTTGAAACATGTGGTTGATATGTGTCAGTAGTTTCAGCGAGGTAAAGGTAAAATAAAGGAATTGGGTGAGTATTCCTTTGGCTATGTTTGGAAACCGCAATTCCAAATGAATGAGTGCTTTGCATACAAGAATTCTTCTTAGCCCTAATTTGTCTAAAATTATGTGGATATGTACATGTATTTGACAGGTATAATAGTTGGTGTCTAGTTATAGCTAGATCTATCAAGGGAATTGGATTGCCTTGAAACATGGCATAGATGTGTTCAACTACAAGGCAATGTGCTTGGCATAACAAGGTAAGCTAATTGGTATATTGTTATATTTATTTATACATTGACAATTATGTGTTTATGGTAGTGTGATGTAGGGAGTTGCATGGAAAGAGAGGTTTCCATGAAATATTGAAGAAGGCTTTGGTTGAGCTTTCCTTGGGAACCATGGGATTGCATCATGGTGTTTGTTGCTAGTTTTATGATTTTGGTATTTGTGATTTGGTTGCACTTGATTGCATCTTTGTTATGTCTGGTGCAAGGCATTTCCGCTCTGTTTGTGGTGTTGTATTATTATTGATTTTCACATTTTTCTTCTATTTTGTTTCTTGTCTTTCCTTTTATGTTTTGAGTCTTGAGAATTGGTTGGGAAAAGAGGAAATTTAATGGAGATCAAGGAGAGCTGAATGAAATCCAGCAGAAAATGTAAAACTCAGATGAAGTGTGTGCATGTATAAGGGCAACTGAAGGCAAGAGTGTGACAGTCGGTTGAGTTAGTTGGATCCATTGGGATAAATGAATGATGACATAATATACATGATAAAGGTAACATAAACGGTAAAGTAAGTGGATTTGAGGTTTCGGATGCCTTGTATATGTTGGGAACTATTAATCTCAATATTGGGTATGGTGTGCATGAATAAAAGAAGTTATCTTAACCTTCGCCTGATGATATCTAGTAATTATGTTGTGATCATGATTTCTTTATGATAATGTTTATATGCATATATTCATGTATGTATGTTGTTATCTGACAGGGTCATCATGGATCATGATTTTTTTATGTTAATGTTTATATGTATAAATGTATGTATGTATGTCGTTGTCTGTTAGGGTTATCAGGGATCATTCTTGTGGAGGAATGATTGCTTATGCAAGTGAATGGCTTGAAGAGATTCCTAGTTTATGAGGAATCAAGTGGGAACAGTAGCCATGACAAATATATGAGGTCATTATCATGTGGTTATGAGTTGATATTATGTGATTACAATATTTCTATGTTATGGACGGGATATACTAATGGATACATGAGCGTAATGAAAGCGGTATGGTTTCTGACATGGTAGGATAATTATGGATGGCGGATAGACACTGGAAACAATGTTGTTTGGTAGAGGCGTTATGGTTTTGGATGTGTTACACTAAAATTTGTCACCGTGACTATTTGCAGTCAGTATGGCTCCATTGGCAAGTCTTATACCTCTGCTCCTCATGTAAAACTCCAAGAAAGAGAGAAAGTCCTTAAAAGTCAATATAACTCTGGTTACGCAGTTTCTCTTACCCTTACCTGCGTGTACGCACCTCAAGTTCATAATACCTGTGTACTTGTACGCTCTGTCTATAAAGGGGTGGGTGCATACTCCTTTAAAGGTCAAAAGGCGCAAGTTTTACTTCAAAAAACTTACTTGTGGTCGAATCTAGAGCATTCTAGAAGATGGTTTGACGTGGATTGAGCGCCTCCAGATGGTTCATGCATCCCAAAGAAAGAGGAGCTTATCCCATCAAGAGGGGAGATATCCCATTGAAAGAGGGGCTTATCCCATTAATGGTGGACCTGATTAACTTCCTCCAAAGCATTATAAATACAGGCATTGGGCCAGAGGCAAAGGAGGTTGAAAGCTAAACATTCCTAAGGGTAGATGCTACTGAAATTAGGACTCCCATTTAGAGCTTGAGAGGAGAGATTCCCATCCTTTCTTAGCTTCATTTGGAAGTGGGTGAGCTGATCAAAGTAAAGGAGAACTCTTGCTGGACCCTGGGAGGGACCTGCACAACACCAAGGCACTGGTTGTAATGGTTTCTTTTGTTTCCAATTAATACAATTAAGTTCATTTTTCTCAACAAGTTGTTATATATAATTTGTTTCATAAACTCCTTGGTCTTTATGATGAATATGTTTTATTATATGAGTTATTTAGGTGCTATGTAATCGTTTGCTTGTTAGTGAATGCAGGCTTCAAAGAGAAGGAGGAGCTCATCTGGATCAGAGAGGCTTAGCTGCTACAAACAGCGTTGGACTAAAGGCATGCTTTAAACACCTGGTTGCTTTTATTTTAAATGCATATTTAGGGAAAGATAGTGCTTGATTGTTTTGTTTGTCACTAGAAAGCCTTAGCTTCTAGGGAGGTTGGTTTTGTCCACAAAATTGACTCTTTCCGCATGACAAAATGGCAACTCCATTGGGGAAACCATGGATTTGATTGATTTCTCTTTTGATTGATACTTTGATTTGAGAAAAGTTGTTTTCTTTCTAGTTTTTTACTGATTGACTGTGAATTTGGGTGGAATAGCTTAGGGTTGAGTTAGTTTTTATTTTTCTTGGTTTTGAGAGCAGTACGCACCCTCTGTGTTAAGCACAGTGCGTACCTGTACGCACTTCTGCTTTGTACACAAAGCGTGGCCGCACCTGTGCAAACAGGCTGCCTACGTACCCTGTCAAAAGTTTAGAAAATTTCAATTTTTTCCTTTTTACCTTTTCGATTTTGTTTATAGCTTGTTTATTGCTGCCCAGATCCACTAGTTACCTGTCAGAAGTTTTCATCTAAGCTTGTTTCATTAGCATCGAGGGTTTTAGTGAAGTTCATAGAGATTCTAGCCCTAGGTTTGATTTTTGTATTGGTCCTGTAGTGACTTTGGCTTTAGAAGTTGTAAAAACCTTGGATATCCCTGGTCTTTTCAGTCTTCTTAGGAGTCAGACCTTTCGTAAAATCCACCTTTGTGAGAAACCTACCGTTGTGTTGTCTCTTTGCGGAATTTCGAGAAGGCTTGTTTGTTAAGTTGTGGATTTCATTCTTAAGAAAAAGAACAAAAGATTTTTATTTTTGTTTTTGACTGGTTTATGATTATGCATGAATTAGCCCTTGGTTGAATTGTAACTGAGTAAAACGTCCTGGAATTATATTTTGTAGGCTTTTACCTCATTAGATTTGATTTTAGGTAAATTTCTCTTAGATTTGCTTTTAGGTAAATTTCTCTTAGATTTCCATAGATCTTAAAGTTGATTTTTGTTAAGTAGTTTTACATGCTTTGTTAAAATAGGAAAAATACAAAACTCTCTTTTGAGGAAAGTTTGTTTTAGTAGCATTTGAAGTCTTTTGAAAGAGAAAGGAAGTTTTCGCAAATAATTAGTGGTCATGTGTTGTGTGCTTTGGAAAAGATAAAGAGATTGTTTCTTTGATTTTCATTGCGAAGAAAGTTGTCTTTATAAATTTTGCATTCTCCAACTCTATTAGCTAGGGAATCCATTGAAAAGGAAAAATAGTTTAAATCATCTTAGGTGCATCTTTTTAGTGGATTTGAGTCGAGTCTACACACCATCAGTTTCATCTCTGCTACCTTTTGTCCTAAAGAAAAGCCATAAAAATTAACGCTTAAAGTAAAATTAAATTTAGTAACTTTTTATTTACTAGGGCTCTGAAACACCAACATAGATCAGGCTAGTGTCTTGGAGTAGGAGAGTAATTAACTCTCCAAGACAGAAAAACCAAACAAGTAGCTCATCTTGTAGTAGGATAAATCCAACAGTTACATTTATGCTCTGGGAAAGCTCCTCTTAAAGGAGAAGCACGAGATCGTGTCCGAACCAGTGAGGGGATCAATCCTCCTTCATTGGGAACGACGCCAAATATGCACGTACTACAAACGGTAAACCTTGGATTAACCATTGTCGAGGAGCCTGGGGTCACTTGTCGGTAAACCTTGGATTATTGTCAAGGAGCCGGCAAGGGGATTGAGCTTGTTACTCTGCCCTTGCATGCTATCGGATCATAGACTGTTCCCCCAGGTATATTTGTTGCTGTTGGTAACCTTAGTGACTATTATCTTTAGGGTTCTACCCAAGGTGACGGTGGAGGGAAGATCCCACTATACTTGGAGCAGACGTCGGCTAGACTCACTTGGATTTTCTGGGGGGTTCACTTCACTCGAGACGGTTAAAGTGGAGGAACTTGTGCCAGTCTATTCATTAAACAGGTTGTCGGGGTAACTGTTCCACCCGCCACTTCTATACTGAATTCTGCGATGTTGGATTTCATCACCAACTAGTGTTTTCGGTCCGGAAGGATACTGTTTGTGTGTGGTTTGACGCCCTAGATTCTTTAGGCGTGTGATTCGAATTTGTTTGGTTCTTTAGAGACTATAGGTGGTTTGCTTTGAGATTTTACTTTGTTTGCGTGTGCAGTAGTTAAAATTTTTAACTGTGGCTGAATTACCGAGACAGTCCTGTAGACTTCGGGGCCAGTCTCCTGAGGTTGTAACCGTGGCCGATTTGTTGAGGAAGTCCCGTAGACTTCGGGGCCAACCTCCTGAAGACGTCCCGGGTCATTATGAAGGTTTGAAAGTCCTCGTAACTCCTAGTGGAAGTAAAGTAGGTTCACCTGAAGAAGGAGAGTCTTCATTGGTAGTTCATACTGATTACCAAACTCTAGAAACAGGTTATAATCCTGAAGCTATTTCGGTTTCCGAACTTGCTGGTAGTTTTTCATCTACTAGTGATATAGGCGAAGAACCTGAGATATTTGAACCTGTTACTCCAACATCGAGGTTAGTCTCTCCAACTTCTAGTGCTCCTGATTCACCTAGGGTAGAAAGAGTCATCACCGAAAATCTTCCTTCTGGTTTGATAGCTATTGAACAACTTGCTCCAGAAGAAGAAATAGGCATCCCTATCCCTGAAAATCAACCTACTATTGATCTAAGGGAGCGTGAATCCATTTTTTACAGTCCACCTAGAAGTACTTCTTGGTATCTTTCTTTAACTAATTATTTGGACAACTCAGGGTTAAGTTTTTCACCACCTCGTGCTCCTTATCCATCTAGGGGGATTTATACTCCTGTAAATATGTCAGGTCAGTCGTCCATGTTTACTCAATCGCCTGAATCTTTTTTGTATGGCGGTCCTTCTGTTCCCTTTGGGTATCAGTCACTTTTTGGTACTTTTGCGGGAGCATCTCCTCAACCCATTGAACATGGGTTATTAACTGGAAACAATGGTAATAAACCGTTGAGTGTAGGAGACATTTACATGATGTCAGGTTCTATTCCCAATTCTCAACCTCAAGGTGGCCAGTTACCGCCTCGGGGGTAGCCTCAATTAACGCCTAGGGGGCAACCTCAAGGTACACAAATTGTGTCTGGGGGGCAACCTCAAGGACAGTATGTACCCATGGTACAATACATTCCTCAAGGTCAATCCCAGACTCAATATGTACCCCAAGGTCAACCTCAGTATCAATTTATACCTCAAGGTCAACCCCAGTATCAGTACCTACCTCAAGGGTATCTACCCCAAGGTCAGTACTCGAGTCAAGGTTTCCAGCCACCCCAAGGTCAATCTTATGTTCAAGGTATGGGAAATGTACCTTTCAATTATCAATCCTACCCTCAATCCGGTTATGGATCTCAATATCCTCACCCTGTTATGGGTCAATATCCTGGAATGAACATAGTGTGGGATCCATCGCAAATTCAACAGGTATTGCAGCCAAGTGTACAGTTGTCATCTCAACCTGGACAACCCTTAGTTTCTGGTTCACCCCAGCAACCAGTCCAGTCTAATATTCAAACTTATGTACCTTCGATAGTTTCTCAGTCTGGGCCTATTTCGCCTCGTACTCCATCTCAAACGACTGCTGCAACTACCGTAACATCTGTTCAATCTACCCCACTTACTTCTAGAGTATCGACAGCTCCGGTTTCTACTGTCTCTGTATCTACTCCTCAGACATCTTTACCATCGTCTGGATCCACGATTCAAACTACGGTTCAGATGCCTATAGGGAAACCTGGTTTAAGTACGGTTGTCACTAGTCAACCAAAATTCATTTATCAACCATACCAGGGACAGTACCAATACGGTCCTGTTGTCCAGCAGCTAGTTTACTAGTATCAACCGTATCCTAGGTACACTTATCAACAACCACAGCAACCCCAGTATGGTCCGGTTAATCCTGGTTTTTCGGGAGGATACAATATCCCGAACGTAATTCCTATTCCAAGTTATCCTGGATATCCTCCTCCTGGGACTGGTCTCGTGACCCAGAGTTTTAGGGATCCTAATCGGCAATTACCGTTTATCGCAACTTTGGATTTTCCAGACTTGTCGCGCCTAACGAACGATCCAATAAATTATCTTCCATTTTGGCCGCCAATGCCGAATAAGTTGCCCAATGACATTCCCAAGTTTGAGGGTAATTCTGGAGAGGACCCGTCGAATCATGTGATGACTTACCACCTCTGGTGTGCCTCTAATTCCATCTCGGATGATTCGATCTGCTTACGTCTTTTCCAGCGTACTCTCATTGGTCTTGTGGCTAAGTGGTACATTGAGTTACCGTGGGTCTCTTTTTATAATTTTAGCCAGTTAGCTACCTCGTTTTTAACTCATTTTCAGTTGCCAGTCAGATATGATAATGGCACGGAGTTACTAACTTCATTAAAACAATCGACGTCCACATATATTTCAGATCATATTCATGAATGGAGACGTCGAAGGCGGTTAGTGAAAGTTTTTATCCCGTACCAGATCTTAGCTGAATGGTTTGTTAAATCATTGTTACCGAAGATTACTGAAGACGTAGCTAAGGCCGGAGTAGTTACTGAGGAGAAAGTGATTGCTCAAGCGCAGTATCTTGACTTAGTTTATACTCAGTTAGGTACGTTACATGAAAAGATCCCAGATCTTCCTAAGTCAAATCAAATCGCTGCAGCTCCTTCAGGGTCTCATGCTGTTGATGGCATGATTGGTACGGTGAATACTAAAAGCAAGAAGAAATCCTCCAAGAATTCTTCTCCTATTATAACCTTACCAGACTCCCCGACAGGATATTCTTCTGCTGAAGTTTCTGCTGATATTCACGCTGTAGAGTCATCTACAGCTAAATCAAAATCCGGTGGAAAGAAGAAACGGAAGAAGAAGAATAAAGCAGACAAAACTCCAAAGGAGAAAACTAAAAAGTCGGAAACCAATGACGAAAAGCACAAACCTCGTTATCCATGTCTTATTTGTCAAGAGGAACACTTTACAAGAGCCTGCCCTCATCGAGCAGAGGTTGTGAAAATCGTCAAAGGTTCCCCAACTCCTGGTGTTTTGAAAGATCCATTTCCAAAGCAGGATAGTAAGATGATAGGTTCTTCCTCGAGTGCCAGTGAAGAACCCATATTGATGATGTCTCATGTTAGGATTGCGACTCGATCGCAAGATTATGGTAGTAAAAGTCCTGTTGATGGCAAAGAAGCAGAATCTTCTCACTCTAATCCATCAACCTTAGCTCCCGGTTCCGATCCACTACAGATCGAGAAACCTAACCCGGACTTAGTAATCAAACCGCTCGCCAAGGGTATACTTTGAAAGTCTGCTTTCAATCCACATGCGAGAGCTGCCCAGAATTATAACATTGTTGAGGACTTAGTTGTTTCACCCTCAGCAATGTCCGCTTTGGAAGTGCTGCAATCATGCCCAGCACAACGCAAATTACTTTTGTCGGCTATAGGAGCTGTTGATGTTTAGGACCCGAACCTAATAATCTTTGATCTAGAAAATAGTACATCGCGTTTACCTCATCAAATGGCTTTCCAGATCCCAGTGATAGTAAAAAATAGGCCTATTCATCGAACTGTAATTGATGAGGGAGCTTCCACGTGTATTATGTCGATACAGTGTTGGAGATCGCTTGGTTCTCCTTCACTAAATCAATCCCCGACAATTCTTAAGGCCTTTGATGGCCGTGGGTTTCATCCTTTTAGCATTCTACAGGATTTGCGTATAGGGGTTGAAGAAAAACCCGTTAGTCTAGATGTGGAAGTGGTTGATGCCCCTCTAGACTACAACCTTCTCTTGGGTCGAAGTTGGTCTTACGCTATGACAGCGGTCGTTTCATCGGTCTTCCGAGTAATAAATTTTCCACATAATGGCAAGATCGTAACAATAGACCAGCTGGCCTACTTTTCATCCGACCCAGCCTCTTCAGAGAGTATTCAGCATGTCGGTAAAACCACTATCCCATATAAGGATGTTGGAGTAGGATTAGTTAAAGATGCCGGTTTACTGGGAACTTTTCCTTTTCCTCCTATCAACGCATTGTCTTCGTTTGCCTCAATTCATATGATTACATCAAACACCATTGTTTATGATGATCCTTGGATCATTCCTTCTGAATTTGAGATAGACTCATTTTGTGATGCTATGCCTCTGAGTCCATATGAAATTGCCTATGAAGCCGTGCAGTCTTTTACCGACCCGCGTTCAACAAAAATCGACCAAATGAATGTGGTACATGAGGAATCACTTTTCACATCAACCTCGGAGTTAATAGTGTTTCCCGAAGTTGTGTCATCTGACGAGCAACTTCGTGAAGTCTTGTGTGTAGACGATTTACCATGGGAAGATATCCATCACAAATCTTCATTTTTACCTGAGGATGATCGTTTTGAAAATTAATTCTCATCAATCTTTACAGCTGAATATGTCAAAGAAGCTCAGAATCCAATGAAACATCCTGATTCAGAGCTGAATTTGGGAAACATCTCTCGAACTATTCCCATTGACATTTCAGTCAAGCCCGGAATTGTTGAGAACATTCATATAGGTGCCTCGTGTACAGATGACGAAATTCAGACATACAAGGCCCTATTTCAATAATTCCGCGACGTGTTTGCCTGGTCCTATGAGGAAATGCCAGGAATTGATCCCGCGATTGTTGTCCATGAGATCAAGACTTACCCGAACGCTAAACCCGTCTGGCAATGTTTGCGTCAGATTCACCCACGAAAAGCGGTTGCAATTAAAGCAAAAGTTGAAAAACTGTTGAAAGCAGGTTTCATTTATCCGATCCCGTTAACGGATTGGGTATCGAATATTGTTCCGGTTAACAAAAAACAGGGAGCAATAAGAATATGCATCGACTATAGGGACATTAATCAAGCTTGTCCAAAGGACAACTACCCAACACCCTATATCGATCAAATAATTGATGATTGTGCCGGCAGTGAAATATTTTGCTTTATGGACAGTTTTTCCGGTTACAACCAAATCAATATTCTACCTACCGATCAACTGAAAACGGCTTTCATTTGTCCATGGGGGACATTTGCTTATTGAAAATTGCCTTTTGGGCTTAAGAATGCCGGAGCAACTTTTCAAAGGGCGATGTCTTATGTGTTTCATGACATCAAACACATTGTGCAACCGTATCTCGATGATTTGCCTGCTCATTCATTACATCGAGCTGACCACCTTGTCCATTTACGAGCAATCTTCATGAGGTGTAGGCATTATCGTATTCGGTTGAACCCACACAAATGTGTCTTCTGTATAGAAGTGGGTCGATTACTAGGATTTGTAGTTTCGAAAGCCGACATTCGCGTCGATCCCTCGAAGGTAGAAGCTATCATCAAATTGCCTCCTGTTGGTATCATCCCATGACCCCCTTTTTCCTCCTAAAACATATCATTTGCCCATTCCTTTTTATCATATATCCCTTAGAATCCTTGAAAATTGATTAGTTAATAGTCCTATAGTTATTAAAATGCATTGAAATTGATTTAGGAGTTTTATGTTAAAGAATTAGAAGTTTTTGGTGAAATGGTTACAGGAAGTTCCAACATCATGTAATTAGCTCATTGTTTGACATGTGGCACAATAGCTAGGCTAGAGCGAAATGCATGGATGAAAAGTAGAATGTCCAAGCATGGATGAATACCTATCCTACAGCAGAATCGACCCTCCTACATGTGCGGTCAACACAGGTCAAAGCATGGCACACTAGCGACAAAGGCAGCAACAGCAGCGCATTCTAATTTGATTTAGTTTTTGTTCTTTTTGAAATCAGTTTAGGATGGAAACATTTTGAAAATCTCGATGTAGTAAAAGCGGCAACAGCCATATTCTGATTGTACATTCATTTTCGAAATGACATGGTTGTAAATAGACATATGTAAATACAGTTCGATGTAATGAATGATGGTTAATCGTTGTATCATTCTGAAACAGAGTTTTTGAACTTAATACTAAGAATCCAGTTACAGTCACGACCCTTGTCTTGTGCGTTGATTTGATAGCCGGTTGAATACATTCCAGTATACCTCTGGAACGCGGACGGGCCCTGTGTTAAACTGGTATACTGTCCTTTTCGTTTTATTCGCACTTAGGGTATCATATGGTTTGCACAGTAGTTATGATTGGTTTTCAATTTCAATAGCTCTTGATTTCAATTGAATGTATGTGGTTTGCATTTGTGGTAATACTTGAACAGTCATCGCTGAGATCTTGAAGCGCGTCCTGTAAGGGATTCGATCCCTGTGTTGTCTTTTAAAAGCAATGTCATGAACCTTGTTTTCATTTCAAAATCCATTTATGATCTCTGTATATTTTTATCTTGTATTAATATTAGTGAATGCTGGGTGTTTTCTGAACAAGGGTTTTATGTGTGATGTCTCCGTAAGGAGATCGAAATCTTGGTTTGCAGTGATACACAGTGTTTAGGTTTAGTGTTTAATTTGGTAAATGCATTTAATGATAGTATTGTAATCAGGTATATTAGCAGAGTGACCTGAGTGTTTGGATGATAGATAACATACCCCAATCTTCCGTAAAGAAGTCATGTGACCTACATCATAACCACTTAGCCAACAATCCTTTATGTCTATATACTTTAGATGCATGCCTCTAAGCTTACGCATCCTGGTCGATAATAAATATAGTCTAGTCTAGTACCCTAGCTAGAACACTACATTTTGGCGCCGTTGCCGGGGAGGCGTACTTAAAGGATTCAAACAAAAAGAAAAAAATTTCAATACACAAAAATAAACAAAAACACAGTTAGAAATCATGTTCATTTATGCCTAGATTTAGAGACATTCAAGGTAGATTTGTAAAAACCCCCCACCATCTAAAAACTAACCCATCATCAGTAGGAGTAGACTCTCTAGGGAATACAACACCAGTTGAGGAAGTTATCCAAACATTGGAAGAAAAATTTTATTCAGGACATAAACTTACTCTTATTGAAAGGGAAACTTTATTCATACACAAATCGCAGAAGAAGCACTTTCCTAGACCTTCCACACAAGGAGAAAGTAGTACAGTGACCGCACAATCTTCCTTTCTCCTTTTTCCACCGAGTGACACTGACACAGAGAGACCAATTAAAATGGCTGAGGAAGGATCTGGATCAATACCACGCCAAGGATATGAAGAGGAGTTAACTTTTAAGTTCCCTATACATGAACCACAGGAGGATGATGAGATCAAAATGAAAAACATAGCCCCATCCGTGCTACCAAATTTCTATGGTATGGCTTCGGAGGATCCAGACTCATTCTTGTTCGAGTTTGACATTGTATGTTGAACTTATGGTTATACAGATGATGCCCATAGGCTCAGATTGTTCCCAGCCACATTAAAGGCATCAGCCTTAAAATGGTCCATGGGGCGAGGTGAGCATGCTATAGTTGATTGGGATGGCATGAGGAGAATATTTCTAAGGAAATATCAGCCTTATTGCAGATCCAAAGACTCTAAAGATGATATCTTTAGAATGAGCCAGCAAGAGGATGAAACCTTAGAGGAATATTTAGAACGGTTTGTCTACAACTTACAAAAATCTAAACACCGAACTATGCCTCTTGATCTGGTCCGCACAATATTCTTGAAAGGTATCCGAGAGGAATACATGGATGATCTCAACTTGATGGGCAAAGGTGACATTTCTGTCTTACCCTTTGAAGAAATCGCTGAGTTGTGAAAAAAGTATTCAAGGAGTAAAGCTAAAATGGGAAAGAGAACCCTGTCATCCAAGGTCACAAAATTTGCCTCTGCAAGTGTCACAAGGGCTGAAATAGGGAATCTTTTAGAAGAGTTTAAAACAGATCTGTTAAGCACTCTAGGGAACCAAATTGACACTTTAAAAGCCAAGAAGAAACAAGAAGATGAAGATCATGTCATGGCTATCTTCTGCCCAAAATGCCGGAAGAAACATGCATTAAAAGATTGCCCTCTAGAGAACATCCAAGGTTGTGCTTTCTGTACTGAACATCATGATATGTTTAACTGTCCTAAAGTTAAAGTTTTGCAGAATTGTAATATGGCAGCCAATACAGAGATGGAAAACGTGTATTACATGGGCACAAAGAGACCATGGCAGCCGAGGCCAGCACCTCAAGGTATGTTTCCAAGTCAAAATTTGCAATTTCCTATGAATGATCAAATGTATGCACAAAACTCATGGAATGTACCCATGCCATGGCAGCACCAAAACCAATCACAACACCAATGGAGACCATCTCAACAATACTCCCAATCTTATCATACATACCCTCAATCATACCCATCATACTCACAACCATATCAGCAATACCAACAGCCGTATTCATCACATTCCCAACCATATCAACAGTATCCTCAGCAAGTTGTCTATCGGCCCCAACCTCCTCAACAAGCACTGCCTGCTCCTCCACCAATAAATGCACCACAACTGCAATTTCCAGCTAACTCACAACCTCCCAGACCCACTCAAATTCCTGCTCAAACTGTCCCATATCCGAATAATAGAGCAAAGAGGCCAGCCTACAATGTAGAAGAGGGAACCTCATATTCCACACTGCCTTTGCAAAATATTAATTTGAGGTCTGGTAGGGTACTCCACAAAGATTCTCTAATAACAGATAAGCAAGAAGAAAACTCAGAGAATGAAAATGAAATGACAAATCAAACAAAACCAAACAATGATACCAAAGATAAACAGATGCAACCACTGCATCCACCTTTTCCAGACCAATTGGTCCAAATAAAACCACCACTATCTATACCATAGTTTGATGTCTTAGATGAACTTAAGAATTTATACATAAAAATTCCACTGCTGCAAGTTATAAAAGACATTCCCATCTATACTAAGGCCATCAAATACATATGTCTCAAGACGCCTTCTAGAAAAAGGATTGATCCTCAAACCATTCATGTCATAGGACATTTAGCAGGCCTTATGACCAATACCATCTCCATGGAAAAGTATGTTGATCCTGGCATTCCCAAAGTGACCACCATCATTAACAACATACAAATTCCAAACACTTTGATAGATCTTGGAGCCGCAATCAATGTCTTGACTCTTGAAACCATGAGAACACTCCAGCTCATAAATTTGCAACATACAACGATTGTTCTAGAACTAGCTGATAGGTCCAAAGTCATTCCTGAAGGGATTTTGGAAGACATCATTGTCTCACTGGACTCTTCGGAGTATCCAGTGGATTTCTTAGTCCTTCAACCCAAATCCAATTTAGGAGGACACCCTATCATCCTTGGTAGACCATGGTTAGCGACTGTTGATGCATTCATAGGATGTCGATCGGGCAACATGATCATTTCACGAGGGACCAAAAGAAAACAACTCACCCTTTATCCATCGGCACAATCACCAGCAGTAACACACAATTTGTGGCTTGATGATAAATTTAATGATAAAGAAGGAGTACAATCTGTTTTTAGCATTGACCAAATCTATGATTTCCAGGAACAAGACAATAATGATTTGGTAGAATTATTCCTTTCTCAACCTGATATGTCTGAAAATTTGAGAAATGAACAATATCATGCTGCAGATGTGCTTCTGGCCCAAAGCTTTCAGGAAACATGCACCATTCAATCTTTGCAAACTACATTTCACGACATTTTTCCAGTTCAATCCATCACCAATACAAAGAGTCAGATCATAGAGATTAGTCCAGGGAAAACTCTGAACATAGGCAATCACCTAGACTCATCTCAGCAAGAGAAATTGATTCGACTCTTGAGAAAATACCAAAAAGCCTTTGCTTTGGACTACGCCGATATGCATGGGATTCACCCCGACACATGCACTCACCATATCTATACAGATAGCACCATTAAACCAGTGAGGCAACCACAGAGAAGAATGAACCCCATGCTCCAAGATATTGTCAGAGAGGAATTGCAAAAACTTTTGAGAGTTAATTTTATATATCCTATTTCTGACAGTCAGTGGGTATCCCCATTGGTTATAGTGCCCAAGAAAAATGGTAAGTGGCGCATTTGTGTTGATTACAGACAGCTGAATAAAGCAACGCTCAAAGATTATTTCCCACTGCCATTTATTGACCAAGTGTTAGACACCCTAGCTGGAAAATCATCATTTTCTTTTCTTGATGGTTTCAGTGGCTACAACCAGATCAGGATCGCCTCTGAAGACCAGGACAAAACCACATTCACCTGTCCTTGGGGCACCTATGCTTACAATGTTTTGCCATTTGGACTTTGCAACGCTCCAACTACATTTCAGAGAGTTGTGTTAGCTATTTTCGCTGATTTAATTCATGATTGTGTTGAAGTTTACATGGATGATTTTTCAGTATATGGCAATTCATTTGAACATGCATTAGAAAACCTTGAGAGAGTTTTGAAAGGATGTATTGAAGCTAACATGTCCCTCAGCAATGAAAAGTGCTTTATGATGTTAAACGAAGGGATAGTTTTAGGCCACTATATTTCTTTTCAAGGCATCCAGGTTGACCCAGCAAAGATCCAGATCATTGCTGATTTGCCAATTCCACAAAATTAGAGAGAGGTAAGAAGTTTCCTTGGGTATGCAAGCTACTACAGAAGATTCATTGAACATTTTAGTAAGATAACTTTACCTTTGTTTAAACTTCTAACCAAAGATGTACTTTTCAACTGGAATGAGAACTGTCAACAAGCATTTGAACAACTCAAAAAGAAGTTATCAACCGCACCAGCCTTGAGAGGGCCTAATTGGAGCCTACCATTTCATATCTTCACGGATGCATCTGACACTGCAGTGGGTGCATCCTTAGGCCAAAAAGAGGAATCTTGTACTTATGCCATTTATTTCATTAGCAAAAATCTAACACCTGCAGAGTTAAACTACACAGTTACAGAAAAGGAAACACTTGCCATCATTTATGCTGTGAATAAATTCCGACATTACATAACTGGTTATGAGGTCTTTGTACATACTGATCATTCGGCCATTAGACATTTAATGAATAAACCAATAACTAGTGGCAGAGTTACCAGATGGTTATTATTGTTACAGGAATTTAACATCGCAGTGTTAGATAGACCAGGCAAAGAGAACCAGGTGGCAGATTTTCTTTCTAGACTGCAAAATCCAGGTGAGGTTGTTCCAGTTGAAGATTCTTTTCCAGATGAAAACTTATTTGCAATCTCCATAGTAACTCCTTGGTATGCTGATTTGGCCAATTATTTTTCTACAGGAAGGACACCTCCACACTTTACTACAAAGGAAAGGAAGAGACTAGTCAAACAAAGTGCTAGATATTCATGGCTTAATGGCGATTTATTTTACACTGGTTATGATATGATTATTAGAAGATGTGTAAGAAATGATGAGGTAATTGATATTTTAAAATCTTGCCATGATGAACCGTGTGGTGGGCATTTTGCAGCTAAGCGGACAGCATTCAAAGTTCTTACTCTTGGATACTACTGGCCATCCATTTTCAATGATGCCAAGAAGTATGTAAAGAGTTGTGACAGCTGCCAAAGAATGGGCAGGCCCACAGCTACCGGTGAGATGCCCCTTCAGCCCCAAGTTCACCTAGAGCCATTTGACAAATGGGCTCTAGACTTTATAGGACCCATTAACCCAACCTCCAATGGTAAGAAGTACATCTTAGTATGTATTGATTACGTCACAAAGTGGGCTGAAGCAAAAGCACTGGTTAGAGAAACTGAACACACAGTAGTAAATTTCCTTTTTGAAGAGATTTTTGTGAGGTATGGAGTACCAAGGGAAATTGTGACTGATCAAGGTACGCAATTCACCTCAAAGCTAGTGAAGGACATCACAGACAAATACCAAATCAAGCATAGGAAAAGTACCCCTTACCATCCACAGGCCAATGGGCAGGTGCAATCAACAAACAAAACCTTGGAAGGCATCATTACTAAAATTGTGGCAATGAACAGGAAGAATTGGGAAGAGAAGCTCAAAGATGCACTCTAGGCTTATAGAATTACGTGGAAAGATACTACCGGATTTACACCATATCAATTGGTGTACGGCAAAGAGGTAATGCTTCCTATTGAGTTCCAAATACATACTTTTAAACTAGCTGCAGATTTACAAATTGATTTGGACCAAGCACAAAAAGAAAGAATTCAGCAGTTGAACCAGCTGGATGAGATGAGGCAGCAAGCAGAGGAAACCACAATCCTCATGCAAAAACAAAGGAAGCAGTGGCATGATGCACATATTAAGAAGAAGCAGTTCAAGGAAGGTGACTGGGCTTTACTTTTTGACTCTAAATTCAGAGATCATAAAGCCAAGTTCATCACCCATTGGATGGGCCCATACCAAATTGTTCAGGCTTATGACAATGGTTCAGTCATGCTCAAAACTATTGATGGAGAAGGTCACTCCTTTACTGTCAATGGTCATCGCCTGAAACTATACACCAAGCCCATCAGCAAGCAAGATTTTCTCCATACATTATCTCAGCAAAGAGAGGTTGAGGTATTGCAGCCCTCAGCTGCAGTATCACTGCCTTAGTTCATTTTCCTTTCAATTTTAGAGTCAAAAAGAAATAAATAAATATATATATATATATATATATATATATATATATATATATATATATATATATATATATATATATATATATATATATATATATATATATATCTAACTAAAACTAAAATATATATATATATATATATAAACAGAAAAAAAATAATAATAATAATAATAATAATTAAAAAAAAAAAATGTAAAAAATAATGGGTTAGATGTGAAAACCAGCCTCTGGCACACTCTAACCCCGAATTCCTACTTGAAAACCAATTCGTTGGCGGGTATGAATTCTCTTTCTTTTGTTCACTATTTGATTTATCAACTGAATCATGACTTGAGGACAAGTCAAAATTTTAGTCGGGGAGAGAGGCATCAGCATTTTGTTCTTTTATCTCTCCATTGTAAATTTTTAAAGATTTCTTATCCTATCTCTTCACTGTAAATTTCCAAAGCATCTTGTTCCAGCATTACAGACTTCAATAAATAAGTTGTTTTGTCATTGTTTTATCTCATAGGGACCTGGTTATAAACATTATGCAGGGGACCTGTTCTGTCCAGACGACTATGCTACCAACATCAGCAGTAATGGGACCTGTTTAAGACACCTAGAAGGGACCTGTTAAAGAGATTGACACCCGGGGCTACTTCAACAAAGTTTTATCAAGTTTCTACAAGAGTTTCATCAAGTTTCTACAAGGATTTGGGCACCAAGACTCCATCAAATGCCCAAGTTCAATGAACCTGTATACATATAAGGAGCTGCATGAACATCTTCAAATCTTTCTCAAGGGACTTGTTGCATCTTCAAATCTTTCTAAAGGGACCTGTGCATTCAATCTTTCTCAAGGGACCTGTTACAACAAGCAAAAGAACAGTCAAAAAGGGACTAGTCCTATTCAGCATGTCAATACAACAACAACCAACAAAAGAGTAATATGTTTCTTATTCTTAACATTTAATTTCTTAGATTAATTTTTAATGTAAATTTGATGACTGTGACTGTTATGATCGATTTCAAGGACACATACATTTCCTATCATCCCTTATTTTACCGATTCTTATCAACCTATTCATACTTCTAAACCCATTACCAACACATCAACCTTGTCATGCTAAATACATCCTACAGCCATACCAACATCCTCCATCTGACCGAATACCAACCGAAACAGGACACGTGGTGGATTGTGTTTTTAAATAAAAGGGAAAGAAACAAATGTAAAGCGGCCTATTCATTGTATTCCACACGGCCAAATTATGACTCCACCACCCGACGTACCCAAGTGATTCAAGGGACTCCCCGAAATCATACCCAGCATTATATATATACGCTCCCAGCGCTCTTGTGGTGACATCTATGCAAGCGTACAACACTCCTCTGTTCTAAAAAAATGAATACGCTGTGAGTAAGTACAACTGGTTATCCCACCATCATTTTCGCATTTGATTCCTGTAACTTTCAAAGTCGAATCAGAAGCAGTGAGCACCGAAAGAAGTATTACCATTTGGGTTCGACTTACACAGTGAGGATTGGAAGCAGTGAGTGCCGAAAGAGGAAAATATAACCACTCTGTTTCTACTCCCACCACAGTCATGAGACAATCGACCGACCGAGCATCATATTGAAGATTAAGGGAAGCAATACACCAAGTAACAAATTTGAAATTTCTTTGTTGAAATTGTAGAAACATAAACAGAGAATGGTTAGAGCACGACCCTCTGCCACTATGACTAATAGGGTCGAGCCGAGTGTGTTCGACAGTTCACAATATCATGAAGATTGCAGTGAAATTCTCAGAGAGATACAGTGGTTACCATTTTTAGAAAAATTTCATGGGAGTAATGAAGAGGTTACCAAACAATTTGCTTTCACCTTCAATGGAGAAAAAGCCTTGATAGGTAACTTCTCATTCAAGGTTTCAGAGGATACTATAGCTCAGTCAATAGGGATTAGTCCAGAAGGGGAGAAGTACTTTAAAACAAAGCAATTAAAAGAGAAATCGTGGACACAGTTTATGTCTAGATCTAGAGTCTCATCAGTTAACTGGAAGAAAGGTGTTCCAAGAAGTTGGTTGATGCATCCCTGGGATGAGATGGTCTATATCCTTCAAAAATTCATAACCTGCGAAGGTCGTTACAGTATTGTCTATCTATACCATATTAAGTTACTGCTGCACTTGAAGAGACAATGTGTTATCAGTCTACCATATTTTCTATTACAAAGCTTAACCAAGATGTCCAAGACCATCCAGAAGCAGAAGGTGAATGAAGACAAGAGCCTATATCACTTTGGCTTAATTAAAATTCTTATTGAGCATGAATTGCAGAGAAGAGGGAAACCGTGGAAAGAGTTCCTAGCTGCTAATCAAATTAGAGTTGAGGAAGAGAAAGAAGAATTGCAGGAGGACTCAGGGTTCATGAAGGACAATGATGAAGAAATCCCAGTATCCAAAGCCAGCAAGGCACCTCTACCTGTGGGCAGCATAAGGACTAGGAACATGAGAAAGGAAGATGCTAAGAGGGCCGAACAAGATAAAATTTTCACCACTTACTCACGAAGAACGAGGAGGACACCAAAAGCCCAGTTACAAGAAGATCAGCTTGAATCCAATGCACCTACACAAATGGATGTTGAGAGTGGTGACCACTCACCACCAGGGCTAGGAGTTGATATAGAGGTAGAAAGCAATAACAGGCAGGAAAAATGTTCACCACCTCCCATTAAGAGACAGAAGAAATTATAAAAACAAATTGAAGAACTATAGGAAGAGCTAATGGAAGCTAATATGCTAGAAAAAAGTTATCAAGAGAGAAAATGAAATGCTCCGAGCACAGAGTAAAGAAACTCAAAAGAAGAATTAAAAGTTAAGGGAGAGAATCAGTGAACTGGAGGCTGAGCAAACAGAGATTTCTAACTAGGCCACTAAGTGGTACAATCAGAAGAAGACCCTCAAAGAAAAATACAAAAGGTTAAAGCAGGAGCTCAAGGGTCAAAAAGATAACCAGGTGAAAAAAAATGTGGACACATTGCTAAAGGCAGTAGAGATCCAGGCAGGGACAGAGTTCAAGGGAAGCACTTCGGGGTTAGCATGAGGACATGCTAATTCCTTAAGTCGGGGAGAGATGTTGGTATCATCCCATGACCCCCTTTTTCCTCCTAAAACATATCATTTGCCCATTCCTTTTTATCATATATCCCTTAGAATCCTTGAAAATTGATTAGTTAATAGTCCTATAGTTATTAAAATGCATTGAAATTGATTTAGGAGTTTTATGTTAAAGAATTAGAAGTTTTTGGTGAAATGGTTACAGGAAGTTCCAACATCCTGTAATTAGCTCATTGTTTGACATGTGGCACAACAGCTAGGCTAGAGCAAAAGGCATGGATGAAAAGTATAATGTCCAAGCATGGACGAATACCTATCCTACAGCAGAATCGACCCTCCTACATGCGCGGTCAACACAGGTCAAAGCATGGCACACTAGCGACAAAGGCAGCAATAGCAACGCATTCTAATTTGATTTAGTTTTTTTTCTTTTTGAAATCAGTTTAGGATGGAAACATTTTGAAAATCTCGATGTAGTAAAAGCGGCAACAGCCATATTCTGATTGTACATTCATTTTCGAAATGACATGGCTGTAAATAGACATATGTAAATACAGTTCGATGTAATGAATGATGGTTAATCATTGTGTCATTCTGAAACAGAGTTTTTGAACTTAATACTAAGAATCCAGTTACAGTCACGACCCTTGTCTTGTGCGTTGATTTGATAGCCGGTTGAATACAGTCCAGTATACCTCTGGAACGCAGACGGGCCCTGCGTTAAACTGGTATACTGTCCTTTTCATTTTATTCGCACTTAGGGTATCATATGGTTTGCACAGTAGTTACGATTGGTTTTCAATTTCAATAGCTCTTGATTTCAATTGAATGTATGTGGTTTGCGTTTGTGGTAATACTTGAACAGTCATCGCTGAGATCTTGAAGCGCGTCCTGTAAGGGATTCGATCCCTGTGTTGTCTTTTAAAAGCAATGTCATGAACCTTGTTTTCATTTCAAAATCCATTTATGATCTCTGTATATTTTTATCTTGTATAAATATTAGTGAATGTTGGGTGTTTGCTGAACAAGGGTTTTATGTGTGATGTCTCCGTAAGGAGATCGAAATCTTGGTTTGCAGTGATACACAGTGTTTAGGTTCAGTGTTTAACTTGGTAAATGCATTTAATGATAGTATTGTAATCAGGTATATTAGCAGAGTGACCTGAGTGTTTGGATGATAGATAACATACCCCAATCTTCGGTAAAGAAGTCCTGTGACCTACATCATAACCACTTAGCCAACAATCCTTTATGTCTATATACTTTAGATGCATGCCTCTAAGCTTACGCATCCTGGTCGATAATAAATATAGTCTAGTCTAGTACCCTAGCTAGAACACTACATATCCTCCTTCGAGTCTTCGCAAACTCCAAAGTTTGCAGGGGAAAGCAAACTTTTTACGACGATTCATTCCTAACTACGCCGAGGTTACAAAGGGTTTTACCCAGTTGTTGAAACAGAACGCTCAATTCGCTTGGGGTGAGATAGCTCAGAAATCTTTTGATGCACTCAAGCACGCGTTGACCCATGCACTGTTGTTGCATCCTCCCAACTACAATCAAGATTACTCTTTGTACCTCGCCGCCACTCATTCCACCATTGGGATGGTCTTAGTTCAGGAAGACGAATTCGGAACGGAACATGTGATATATTACCTTAGTCGCACGTTAAATCCAACTGAGCTCAAATATTCACATGTGGAGAAATTGGCATTGGCAGTCATTCAAGTTGTCCAATGTTTTCGTCACTACATTTTACTTCGTAAAACTAAAGTCATTTCGGATTGCAACCCTATGATCTACATTTTGACCAAACAATTGCTAGGGGGCAAGTACTCTAAATGGATTGTTATCCTGCAAGAGTTCGACTTGGAGTTTGAGAAATCTAAGTCTAAGAAATCTTTAGTTTTTGCGGAGTTAATGTGTGACTTCCCGCGTGCTGACACGGAAACTGTGGCAGAGGAGCCCATTGCGGACGAATCTTTGTTTCTTATCAGCACTTTAGATACGTGGTATGGGGATATGATCGTCTATCTCCAGACCCAATCCTTTCAACCCGAATTTTCAAAGTCGGAACGTCGGAAAATTCGATTCCAGTCCCAACAGTACAAAATTATTGGAGATACTCTTTATCGCCATGGGGCGGACTTGGTTTTTTGACGTTGCTTAACTCACGAAGAAGCTGAAAGGGTTCTGAATGACTGTCACTCTGGAGCGTGTGGCGGTCATATGTCTAGGTATGCCACACCCCAAAAGATATTGCGCGCTGGCTACTTTTAGCCGTCCTTGTTTAAATATTGTATTACTGCGGTCCGAAAATGCCACAACTGTCAAGTGTTTGATCGAAAGATGCGCGCTCCACCTACTCCTCTCCACCCTATAATTATTGTTGGTCCTTTTTCCAAATGGGGTATCAATTTTATTACATGTAACCCTCACTCGACCGGGGGGCATGCGTATATCATCCTTGCGGTAGATTATTTTACTAAGTGGGCCGAGGCGATGCCTACATTCGAGGAAAACGGCAAGACAGCTGCAATTTTTCATGTTCAATCACATAATTGCTAGGTTTGGTGTCCCACAAGCGATAATCACTGACCATGGGCGCCATTTTCGAAATGTTATGATGATAGAACTTACAGGCCAGCTTGGTTTGCATCACGATAGTTCAACTCCTTATTATCCACAAGCGAATGGTCTGGTTGAGTCCATCAACAAAGTTTTAGTTATCATGATCCGACGAATCATTGGTATTCATCGGTCGAATTGGTACAACATGTTATTTTCAGTGCTTTGGGCGTACCGAACCTCAGTGAAAACATCAACAGGGTTCACTCCTTTCCAACTAGTTTATGGTTTGGAGGATGTGCTACCCATTGAATGTGAAATCCCGTCACTGCAAATGGACATCGAGTTACTTCCAGCTACTTCCGAAGAGGAGAAGCGTTTATTATACTTAGCTCAATTAGATGAGACTCGACGTGATGCCGCATTGGAAATCGAGACTCACACAAAACGTACGAAAGCTCAGTATGATCGAAATGTGACCCCTCGAAATTTTTCGGAAGGAGACCTAGTGTTATTGTATGATCAAGCTAATGATAAATTAGGTGCTGGAAAATTCGTTCCTATGTGGCATGGGCCCTATATTGTCAAGCGAAAGCTAGCAAAAGGGGCCTATGAGCTGGTAGACTTTGACCAGGACTCTTTGGGTAAACCCAGAAATGGACTTTACCTAAAGAGGTATTATGCTTAAAAGATGGGTATGGATATTTTTAGTTAGGTTAGTTTTTTCTTTCTAGCTGGTGTGTTTGTTAGTTTAGACAGTGTGCTTAGCTTAGAAAGTGTGTTTTTCATCGTTATTCTGCTTATCTTGGTTTTACTCTTGATGTTGCAGATGTCGATGCCTCTCCAAACATACATTGGATTTGCTGATGGTGCTTGTCGTAGTACACGAAATATCTCTTCCGCAGCTTGGGTTATCTATTCTCCCTCTGACGAGTTAGTTTCTATGCATGGGGTGAGCCTCGGTCAAACAACAAACAACATTGCCGAATACAGTGCAGTGATTGAGTTATTGTCTGAATCTATTTCATTTGGGGTTCGGAGTTTGATAGTGAGGTTAGATTCTGAACTCGTTGTATTACAACTTAATAGATTATATGCCATTAGAAATCCAGCGTTATTAAGGTTATTTTTGAGAGTGTGTCTCTTGGAACGTGAGTTTGATTACATTGAATATCAGCATATTCCAAGGTCTTTAAATACATTAGCAGATGCAATTGCTTCTCGAATGTTAAATAGACATTTGCAATAATCATACATGTAAATTTAAAAACATTTCATCACACATGTTTAACAAGATAAGCTGGTAATAATGATATATATAGATAGGAGTGCGTCAAAAAATACATCGTCTTCGATCATAGGTTGAAAAAAACCTTATGATCGGCAAAAATGATAAGTACAAAAAACCAAAATGTCACATGTGTCTACAAAACGACCATCCAATCACTGGTGATGATCTCTATATGACACCACTGCACGGGCCACCCTACACAAGAACCTCCTAAAAGGTCCTGGGACCCCGACTACATAGCGCTGAAACCTGATAGGAATATCATCTATGGTAGTCTCCGGTATATCTGTTGTAAGACACTCTAGGTCATGTTCCAACTCGGTTAAAGTCTCTGTGGCCTCGTCCTGTGGGGCCGGTGCTGCTGCAACTGGTAGTCTCCTCTCGAAAGGCTGGAGATTGGCTGGAAGACATGGGCCTACATTTGCATTTTGAAAATTATTACTATCAGTTTTGAGAAGATATAAAAACAAAAAAAATAGATAGTTTAAAAAACTTGTGAAAAATGAATTACCTGTATCATCCCATTGTTCTCCCGGTGGAAGAACCATGTCCGGATCTCCACGAAAATCAACTTCGGCATAAGGAAAATCCTGTATAGAAAAGACCTGGTCCTCTAACCAGTGAAAGTACTCCGGAGTAAATCGGACAACCTCCATGCCCTCATCAGGATGACGGGCCATAACTGCAACCCATCGCATCAATTTGGGCTCTCGGGGAAGCCCAGCCTCAACAGTGAGCTGCTGTGGGATCAGCATCAGAACCCTCTCTAAGCCAAAACTCACAACTAAAGGCCCATAACCAAAAGTCTTCAGCTGTCCGTTTTTGGCTTTAGTCAGTTTGCCTTTTACATTGGCCAACACAACATCACACCAGTTGAAAATGGTACCTCGATAGCAATCAATCGCCATCCGCATCTGGGACCCAGTGGCAATGTGTAAAGCGGCAGCCCCGCAAATTCTAGTAACTGTAAAAGCAATCACCATAAGTTCAGGGAAGGATATAGTTTTGATCTCTATCCCCTTCTCCTGAGTCTGAGTGTTACACCACTCTAGTCGGAGACTAGCGATGGACTGGCCATCCGGCCTAGTCCTGAACAGAGTCAAGTGTTCGCCTCTCTTGGGCAAACCAGTGAGGAAGTAGATATCTGCGGGCTCCATCTCGAGCTGGTGCCCTCCAATATAAAAACACTGGTCCTGAACGTTCCATCTTTCTACCAGCCACTCTAGAAATCTCACTTGGTCCCTCATGCCAGGTATGCCACGTATTTATAAAGGCCGCATGCCTTCAAAGCATCAATTGAGGGTTGATGATTAATGGCAGCCAAATCAACATCTTCATGCTCTCTCTCGTGCCAATCAAGCATGGTGAACAATCTACACACCAGAAAACATCCATTAGAAACCATGAAATAAAAAAAAATTGGTCCAATTTAGAGAATTTTGGGTTTGAAAACTCTTTGCGCGGAGTACACACCCCGCCTTTAGGAACATAGCGTAGGTACGCAGGTTCCCTTAAGGCAAGGTGCGTACGCCCGACATTTTCCCAACTGAGAAAATGTTGGGGTACGCGGGTCCCTAGTTTGGTACCTGCGTACGCCGAGAGGCGGTTCTTGAAACCCCAAAGCCTCCAAAAGATGAAATCTAGGGCCTAAAAAATAATTCTAAACGGATGAAATTGAAGAGGAGGATGTTCGAAATTACCTGAAAGAGACGGCGTCCGATTTCAACCGTCAGATTCTCCGCAATGTCCACGGGAAGTTTCTTGCCAAAATCCCTTTTTCTCTCCTCAACAGTAAAATGGTAAAAATGAATTGGTAAAAGCCCTTTTTATAGGTTTTTTGGATAAATAAATGGTAAATTTGTTTATTTTTCACCATGAAAATGTATTTTTCAAAGTATTTTTATCTATCTTTAAACAGGTATGAGTAATGTGTTGGTTTTTGTGCAGGATAAAGGATTTTCAGGGAAAATTGTCATTTTCTACAAACAAAAACATCAGAGTCATCTTTAAGCCCTTCTCTGACTCCTAAAACATGAAAAGATTGCCGAGCGTTTCTTTTACACTCGTTAAAATGGAATTAAAAGACGGTCCTCTTATAGCCCTTTTCTGACCATAAAAACATGAAAAGATTGCCGGATTTTTGTCATTTCAAATTCGATATTGGAAATAAAACGACATGTCCTTGATCGCTTTTTACTTTTCAGATCAGAGACACTAATCATGAAAGTACTCCTTGGTCGTAAAGATCAAGCGGTTCTCTCAAGTATTATTTTATACTTTTTTGGGCTTGGGAGACACAAATTTACAAAAAAGGTCAACCCTGGAGTCTTCTTAAGTTTTTCAGACTCTCTAAAATTGAAAAACGTCGAGTTTCTCCTATATTGGACTCGTTAAAATTTCACAGTAAAGGACCTGTTCGATTACAAACAGCAACAGACCACTCCTTCTTAGGGTTCGAATATAAACTAAGTTGGACTCATCCGAAGGATGAGCTTATAATCAAGCAAATGTTATCCTCCTCAAGCTTGTAAAAAATAAAGAGGTACTTGCCAGAAATGGTGGGGGAAAAGAGAGAAAAATGAGCCTATTTTTTATCCTTTGTCACAGAAAAACCTTATCACCACTCTTGAACACGACACTTTTTCATTCACCTGGATTGGGAAATCCTTTGCCTAACAGTTGATCAAACCACATTGAAAGTCTTCAGCCAGTTTCTGGGTATTAACTTTGGGTCACTTGTCACCAATCCATTTGTTGTGTCGTTATGTGTTCAAGAGGTCACTACAAATAAACCATTCATCTACAAAATACCTGTCATCCATCTTGACTATCCATGAGTCAGTCCTTACAGCTACATTTCTTCAACTTGATCTATGATTTCGTGTTGTGGGCTTGCCTGCAACGGGTCGCTTTCTATCGACATCAGCACATTATCTAGAAAGATGATCTAGAAATTGTCAGTACCTTGAGATCTGCATGCATCAATGGCAGGTTTCTCGCCTTTGACGATAGTTTACATCATTGACTTTCGATCGAATGATTCCGTGATATGTTCGACATCAACACATTCATTCACATCTCATGGATTGTACTGGGTACTTTGAGAACCATTGACATCACTGGTGGTCTCTCTCACACTTGTTAACAGTTTACATCATTGACTGGTAATCAAGTGGTTTCTACCATGTTCGACATCAACTCATTTATTCGCATGGATAGAATCGTACTATTTCGGGAAGTAGAAATGAAGACCTTGGATCTAGTTTCCACCATCCAGGCTGCGAGGAGTTTTGTATTCATTATATAGTAGTCTAATCATAAACAGATGGCTGCGTCCATACTGTGTCTACATGAGTCTATGATTATGATGTACTGCGAAATCATTCCTATATCAGAGCAGTAGTTAGTTTGTTAGTTAAAGGTTTTGATCTGAGTATGGGAATGCCTACCTCAGCGATGATATGATCTCATATATGTATTTTGTGTTGAATATTTGCAGGTTCCGACTGGGCTCTCCACAAGATAATCCTTGAAATGATAAAGTGCTTTACCCTTCCTGGATGATATGAAACCCTAATCTACTACAGGCTTCGCACTTTAGGGGGCAATCTGTTACACTAAAATTTGTCACCATGACTATTTGCAGTCAGTATGGCTCCATTGACAAGTCTTATACCTCTGCTCCTCATGTCAAACTCCAAGAAAGAGAGAAAGTCCTTAAAAGTCAATATAACTCTGGTTACGCAGTTTCTCTTACCCTTACCTGCGTGTACGCACCTCAAGTTCATAATACCTGTGTACTTGTATGCTCTGTCTATAAAGGGGTGCGTGCGTACTCCTGTAAAGGTCAAAAGGCGCAAGTTTTACTTCAAAAAACTTACTTGTGGTCGAATCTAGAGCATTCTAGAAGATGGTTTGACGTGGATTGAGTGCCTCCAGATGGTTCATGCATCCCAAAGAAAGAGGAGCTTATCCCATCAAGAGGGGAGCTATCCCATTGAAAGAGGGGCTTATCCCATTGATGGTGGACCTGATTAACTTCCTCCAAAGCATTATAAATACAGGCATTGGGCCAGAGGCAAAGGAGGTTGAAAGCTGAACATTCCTAAGGTTAGATGCTGCTGAAATTAGGACTCCCTTTTAGCGCTTGAGAGGAGAGATTCCCATCCTTTCTTAGCTTCATTTGGAAGTGGGTGAGCTGATCAAAGTAAAGGAGAACTCTTGCTGGACCCTGGGAGGGACCTGCACAACACCAAGGCACTGGTTGTAATGGTTTCTTTTGTTTCCAATTAATACAATTAAGTTCATTTTTCTCAACAAGTTGTTATATATAATTTGTTTCATAAACTCCTTGGTCTTTATGATGAATATGTTTTATTATATGAGTTATTCAGGTGCTATGTAATCGTTTGCTTGTTAGTGAATGCAGGCTTCAAAGAGAAGGAGGAGCTCATCTGGGTCAGAGAGGCTTAGCTGCTACAAATAGCGTTGGACTAAAGGTATGCTTTAAACACCTAGTTGCTTTTATTTTAAATGCATATTTAGGGAAAGATAGTGCTTGATTGTTTTGTTTGTCACTAGAAAGCCTTAGCTTCTAGGGAGGTCAGTTTTGTCCTAAAAATTGACTCTTTCCACATGACAGGATGTTCAGTGCTATTGTTGTGTATATGTTGTGCATGTTGTATATTCAGCGATTGTACCTATGGTGATGTGTAATGTTGCATATGTAGTATTATGTACATATGATGTTGTATGCCTGCTAAATATATGGTGATGTGTGTATATTACATATGTAGTGTTGGGTATAGATGGTGCTATGAATATGTCGGATATGCGATGTTGTGTACATATCGTATTGTGCGTATGTTGGATATGTGGTGTTGTGTGCATATGGTGTTGTGTGGATGTTGGAAATGAGGTGTTGTGTACATATGATGTTATGTACATGTTGTATATGCAGTGTTATGTACATATGGTGTTGTGTACATGTTGTACATATGGTACTATGTACATATGGTGTAGTGTGCATGATTGTACATGTGGTCTTGTGTGCAGGTGGTGTTGTATGCATGTTGTGCATGTGGCACTGTGTGCATCTGGTGTCATGTACATGGCGTGCATGTGGTGTTGTGTACATGTGGTATTGTGTACACAATGTGCAAGTGGTGCGGTGTACTTATGGCATTGTGTACATGTTGGGAAGGTGGTTCTGTGTACATGTGATGTTGTGTACACATTGTGCAAGTGGTGTTGTGTATACGTGGTACTATGTACATGTTGTACATGTGGTAATATGTGCATGTCATACATGTTGTGTTCTGTACATGCGGTACTATGTATGTACATTGTGTAGTCATGGCATCATGACATGTATATTTTTTGTTTTGTACTATGTGCATGTATGTGTATTATGTTGTACACCAGATATAGGAGTATGTATTGTGTTGTGTCTTATAATGGGTTTAGGTGTATGTGTTGTATGTCAGGTGTAGGTGCATGAATTGCATGGTGTTGTATGTCGTGTGTCGTTATATGTGTGTGATTTCCACTATGTGTATGTGTACATGGTTCAAGAGAAGGAATTGGGTGTTTTCTGGGTGTGGCAAATGATCTGGGGTGTGTACGAAAAGGACAAAGGTAGAAGCAAAGGAACGATTGAAGGACAAGTATTAATATGCCATTTAGTTTTATTATGAATTTGATCTATGATTTTGGTTTATGATGATTGCATGTCATTCATGATTGTTATTTATGATGGCTTTGTTTTGAGCTAACCAAATGTGATATGTTTATTCAGGATGATTTGGTCAAATATTTGGTTTGACTTGTTATGGAAGGAAGTAAATAGGATTGCAAGTGTACCTTACTAACGAGCTACAAATGAGGTATGATGTTGATTTATTTCAATTTATTATGAATCTAATGGAAGTTATGTTCTTGGTACAAAAGAGCATGAAAATGCCTGATTTGGGATGATTGAAAACTGACTGAAAGCATTAGAAACAACATCAAAAGGAATTGGAACAAGTAGTAGTATGATGGTAAAGCATTCACGAGCAGGGCCATTGTGGGACACTAGTACCCAATAATGTCCATTGATTTTCATGAGGGTGCATGACCGGTGTGATGGTTTGAGGCAGGGATATGCCTTGGTTTCTCGACCCTCTGATGTGAGGAAACCTTGCCGAGGAATGGATTTCCTAGGATGGGGGTGTCAACGAAACTTAGAAGGTGTGTGACTGCATGAAAGGGAGTGACTAGATTTCTCGAAGGATTGTGTAGCAGAGAAGGGAAGGTCGGGGATGGATTTGTTTTGGCTATTAGAATTTCCAGATGGAATAACATGCACATTGGTAATGTTCCCTTGAACTGTTAGGTCCCTATACTACTAGTTTAACCCCTTATTATATTTTTGTGCCCATATAGTCCCCATATTGTTATTATTGTGCCCCATAGAAGCCCAATATTGTTATTATTGTGCCCTTACATTATTATTGTTATGTCGGCTCTGATTATATTATGTCCCCTTAGACTCCTATATATAGAAAGGAGGTCTTGTCATTTGGATCATCCAAGAATTGTTCATTTGTGTAATGTAAAGGAGGTTTCCCCCTCAAAGAGGCTGAATTATAAGGCATTTATATTTCTTCTCTATCTTTTTGTGAGATGGTTTCATAACATTTGGTATCAGAGCTTTGGATTCTAGGGCTTCGCCGCTCCAAATAGGCCATCATGGCATTTGTGCTATAACATTTTTTCTGCAACGTTTCAAAAGCTAAAAAAAACCCATTTGAGACGCAATCACGCTGAACCTTGGGTCAAAATTTTAGGTCTTGTCTCGTTATATTTTAGGATATATGATCTTAGGAAGTTAGGGTTTTTGCAAGATCCAGAATTTCATCTAAAACAGGCCATCATGGAATTTTCGCTATAACTTTTTCGCTACGAAGTCTTAGAACCTAAAACAAAAGCCCATTTGAGAAGAGATTTGTCTGAACCTCAGGTCCAACTTTTAGATCTTTTATCGCTATATTTTCAGATATATGATCTGAGGAATTTAAGGTTTTTTAAATCTCCCGAATTACATCCTAAACCTTGGGAAAATCGTCATAACGTTCTCTCTGAGCATCAGATAGAAAATTCGTAAGAATTTAAAGAAAGAGGACAGACTTTGTTTTGTTTCGGTATAATTTTCAAAACCTAAGGTTGAAATAGTGACATGTGGCACGTCGTACAAGTTCAATCTACTAAACTAGTCTATAATTAGGTCATCGCAAGAGATTGGGAATAGATCTTTCTTAGGAATCCAAATGCGATCATACTTGCAGAGTTAGAAAGAGGAGTTAGAGTGTTATTATAGACCGAAATTTTAGAACAAAGATCTGAAAGTACAGAGTTACAGTTGTTTCAAGATCGAGCTCCTAAAATCAAGAAAAATCGAGATGAGGAAGTTTGATGGCAAGGATATAGTAAATTGGATACTACAGATGGAGAAATATTTTGATCTACATGGTGTACCACTGTTATAAAAGGTACATATTGCATCTAATTATTTAGAACTGAATCAATTTTTATGGTATAAAGGGCTTTGTTCTCATAAACCACTTGTCACTTGGTCAATTTTCACGGAAGAAATGATAGCACATTATGAGGATACAAAGAAAATGCCTTCTTTAGCTAATTGATAAATCTCAAACAATAGGGTTCAATGGCGAAGCACATTCAGGACTTCCAAAAATTGAATATAAGGGTAAATGATATTCTAGAGAAGAAAATGGTTGATGTCTTCATAGGTACTTTAAAGGATAACATTCAACACGATGTTTGTCTTTGGGAACCTAATTCATTGGACAAGGCATTCAGGTTGGAAAGAAAAATTGAAAGCGAAATTATGGAAACAAGGAATCCCACCACTCACGACTATAATTATGGAAGTGTTTTTTATCCTAGCCTTCCACAACCTACAATGTTTACACCACAACAATTGGAAGAAAAAAGATAAAAATGGATTTGTTACAATTGTGATAGCGAATATAATAAAGGTCATAAGTGTGCTGAGAAGAAATTATTTTACATATATTATGAAGAGGAGGAAGAAAAGGACCAAGAAACATCAAAAGAAGAGGATATACACCAGGAACCCACCCTAGAGAAAGAAGAAATGAATCTGACTACTAGTTTAACCCCTTATTGTTATTAGTACAACCCCCTTATTATATTTTTGTGCCCATCTAGTCCCCATATTGTTATTATTGTGCCCCATAGAAGCCCACTATTGTTATTATTGTGCCCTTACATTATTATTGTTATGTCGGCTCTGATTAAATTATGTCCCCTTCAAATCCTATATATAGAAAGGAGGCCTTGTCATTTGGATCATCCAAGAATTGTTCATTTGTGTAATATAAAGGATGTTTCCCACTCGAAGAGGCTGAATTCTAAGGCGTTTATCTTTCTTTTCTATCTTCTTGTGAGCTGGTTTCATAACATGAACAATAAACTGGTAACTGTTGGCTGAGAGGACAAGTGGTGTAGGATTATAGCACTAGACATTGCATGCATATTTTACCTTGAAGTGGATTCTAGACTTCCTTAGAAGGAGGTGAATCTTGGTATTACTTTGAGGGTGGAGGTTGGAGCCTCTCAATTCCCTTATTGCAGATGCATTCAGCGTATCCTTTTATTTGTTGGTTGAGAAAATGTGCATGTGTGTATATGTGTGTATATGTGTGTATTATTATAAATACTATATCTAGTTGGATTTATAAAGCTCCATGGACAATATGGTTATTTTCTAGTTAAAGAAAATGTGCTTAAATATATGTGGTTGTTATTATAAATATCATAATGAGTTTTTTTATAAATTTCTGGTAAATGGTAATGTTTGTCATGCTTCAGCAGTGGTCATTCTAAATACTACAATGAGCTAAGTTATAAAGCTTCATGGGAAATATGTTTAGTTGCAGCAGTCTTGTTGGTTATAAGTGTCATTGAACACTGAGGATGGTGTTACCCCAATAGGGAGGGTTTTGTAATAGCCCTGGTTAAAAATTCATGTAAAAAATTATAAGACCAAGGTCATGGGACATGTATTCAAAACTGAATGGTGGGAAAAACATCCTGGTGGGTGTTCCTTCGGTTTATTATGGCTAAGGAATTAGGAAAGGCAATGGAAAATTCTTTGGAAAGGAAACATAGGTTTTTTGGCACATTTATTTCTGAAAAATAAAGGAAAATAGGAGAAAAGTAAAGTGAAAGGTCACAAGTTGTATGTGAAGAGGAAAATGAAGGAAAATAATGGAAATTGAAGAAAATGGAGGCCCCATTGATAAAAAGGATTATGAGGATTAATTGGCAAGCTTTTGCTTGAGCTTGGTCGATGTACATTTTTGTCAGTTTAGTTTTGGATCTCTCTCATGATTCTCTCTCTCTCACACTCTTGGATACTTACAGTTTCCTTGGAGCATTTCTAGCTGTGGAGCATGGAAGGGAAAACAAAGCAAAGGAAGGACAAGGAAAATAAAGGAAATCAAAGAGCATGCTAAGAAGAGCGGGATCAAGCAGCTTTAGTAGGAATACTTGCAGGTGACATATTGCATGTGTGATTTCCTTGCTAGTTTTGAGATGCATGGATTTTCATGTTGGTATTTGGTTCTCTAGCTGTCAATGGCATGGTCTTCTCGGGTTATGAAAATGGTTTTCTGTCTTTAATCCAAGTCGATGTTGGTGGCCACCACCTATCCCACTTGGACCCCCACAACTGCCTCTTTCAGCTTTTCAGTTTCTTTAATAGTAGCACAATTTACTATTTTTAGCAGTTTTTTCTGGTCCTAAACTTCCAGAGTTGTTTTGAGGCTCTGAACAACGTTTTTTGGGAAATTTGGAAGCAACATGGGTCCATGGTGTTATAGACATTTTTGGGCACTACAAACCCAAGCATGAAATGTCCATAAACCAAGGGCTCCTAAGTCCCTAAAAGTGTTGTTCTAACCCCTAAAGGAACAAGGTCAACAGATTACAGCTTCTCCCAGAAGTTCTCCATGAAAAATTGCTCGGAATTGGTCAAAACAGGATCATTTTAGCTGCTCCACTGGCCAAGTGCGTTGCATCTCATCTAAATACACTGTGTGGGTGCGTTGCATTTCAAAAATCCCTTCTATGGGGTGCGATGGGTGAGAAATGACAAATGGCAGTGTCATTCTGCGAGGTGGAGAGGCAATGGAAGCTTCCAAGATCTTCTACTGTGACACTTGCCTCTCTGAATTCGACCAAGGATGACTGAGAGATCATCAATCTCCAAGTGGAAGCAAGAACTATCAAAGGGAAGACACTAATCAAACCATAAGCTGACTCATCTCCATTACAGATATCTATATATGGATCCCTCATCCCAGAGATCCAGAGGCTAAAATTTTGCATATTGTAAGGAATTGTTGTTGGTTTCTTGAGACAAACATCAGATTGTTGGGTGATCTAAGCTTTGTATGAGGTGAAGAGGGGCTTCCTTGCTGAGAGGTTGATGCTGGGTCAGAACAACTGGTTGTAACTCCTCTTGGCTCTTTCTTGTTTATAATTAAAAGCTATTCAAGTTTTCCTCCATGCTCTTGTGTCATTGATGTTTGCTACATTTGTATGGTCAATTTACATCTGATCCTAGATTGTTTATGATTATAGATCCATTTCTTTGTATAGTGCTATGCTACTGTGATCTTACAGATACTTGGTGAAGCTGGGCGTGCAAAGGAGCAGGTAGCTGAAGACTATCAAAGAAGAGAGGAATCAAATCAGGAGATTAGCGCAAGACAGAGGTTGGTGTTTCTGTTCCTCTCTATCTATAATTCATAAAGGAAAAACGAAAGTAGCTTTTCTCTGTTTGTTTCTAAGGCAGCTGTCACACCTTAGTGGGATAGAGAAGTTATATATAGACACTTTTCCCTGTAACAAAATGGCGACTCCGCTGGGGAAGAATTAGTTTGTTTGTTTATCATTCTTTTTTGTCTGTTTCATAAACTTACAGGTAGTATTCGAACTACATTTGCCATAACAAATGCAAATAAGATAAATGCTACTTCAATCCATCTACTGGATCTTTTTATGATTTAAACAACTGATTCACAAACCATCTGATTGCCCTTGTGATAGCTCTTAGATCCTCCTTAGATCTACTCCTGATTGTTGCATTACTGATTGCTTTTTTCTCGGCCAAAACCCAAGAACTGAACTGCAAACTGTGACCCGGAACCCAAACAGAATCTCGTTTCTGGCCCAGCGCAGGTACTGTTCAGAGAATTTGAACTTCAGCGCACTTCCCGAGTGGACAAGGTGCGCTGCATTTCAAATTCTCTATGTTACAGGTGCGCTGATCAGACTAGGCTCTGTGCAGTTTTGGTTTATGTGATTCATTCTTTCCAGTTCTATTCCTGAATTATGCTGCCTGTGATCAGTATATGTCTGTTCGAAACCCCTTTTCCTTGCTGTTATTCCGCTTCCTTTGTACAAAAGAACTGTAGATGTTTTTGTGTGTTTGTTGGGTCATTTTCATTTCTCCTTTGAAAATTAGCATAATCGTATTGTCGTCCTTTGATTTGAAACTGTCGCAAGTGTCGATTTCGATCATAGGAAAGAGTTTGATTGCTGTTGATGGTCGATTATCCTGTTACTATTGTTTTTGGTCTAAATTTGTAATTTTCTAGTGTCAAGAACAAGTATTCATTTCGAAATCATAAGGTGTTGTGATCGTCTCCATTTTTTATTTCGAAAAGAAACTTGTTGATATTTGTCGCTTGAAAAGAAATTCAGATTTGTGCATCAACTTTCCTTTTAGCATTCATATACTAAGAAAGTCGAAAACAAATACATGCATGTGCATTTGCATATAGACAGTCTGATTGGTTTGATTTAGGAAAGTGCATTTAGAGTGTGCTCTTTGCTCTTTGTGAAAAGATTTTGTCTTTCGTTCCTTAGTAGCTAGGATTTTCATTGCACAAAGAAGATAAAAAGTTTGTTTATCATCTTAGATTGCATTTTAGGAATTACATCTACATCTCGCGGTGAACCTGAAAGGCAAACTTCATAAACAAGATCAACTATAAAATAAATTCAATGAATCTAACAACACTTTGGAACTTAACGCACAACATTTAAAAGTCTAGGCTAGAGACGTATTCCGGTGTTGTAAAGCCTAGTAACTATTATTCTCACTGATGGTTGGGTGATTCCTCCACTTTGAGGCGATAAGTGCCAGTACGGACTTGTGCTCCCACGTACCATCGAGTATATTTTGGGAGACCCCAATAGGCTTAATCCTTTATCCATAGGAAGCTGTGTCTACCGCCCTATCGATCGCAATGCACTGAACACAGCACTCGGGAAGATTGACTGTCGTACCGTAAAAAGTATTCTGCAGTTTTGCGATTGGTTTGGTAATCCCTCTACCTAGATTTCCAGAGCAGTCCCTTTCATTCCTTTTCAGACTCCTTAACAGAAAAGGTCCATCTGAGCACTTGTCACTTCAGGCTCATTAAAAATCGAAGGAGACTAGAGTCATCTTTTGTTTTTTCTCGACTCTTAAAAATTGAAAAAACAAGTTGTGTCAAAGCATCTAAAATTCATTTAATTCGGAAACATACTTCCCCTTTATTTTAGTTGATCGAGTAATCCTCAATCGTGGAAGAAAGTCAATTGAAACCCCATCGTTCGCGGAGGCTTATGAGTCAACGTCTTTGTCTCCGGAATCGAAGTTAGTACGGACAAAGTGAACTTGTTTAACCGGTTCCAAATCTCCTGTTAAAATTAGAACAAGTGTTCCAACAACATCAGAGACTCTGGTTACTCCAAACATTTCTGGAATCCTTGCCTCTACAGAAGAAGTTCAGCAGCCACAAAAGGACAGTAGTACTGATCCTAGTCTGAGAGTAAACACTAGTGTTACCGAACCAGTTCCATTTACAACCGGTTCGGAGAGTCTTGCTCTTCAAACATTTGTCGCTGTCGATTCCATACCTTCTTTGGCACCAGAAATATTCTACGGACCTGACGGTCTACCCCTTCCACCTGGTCTGATTGCCATAGAAGAGATTGTGGAAGATCCTCCAACTAGTACTCCATCGCAATTTGGAGTCGGGATCACTCTGTATCCTTCTTCATCAAAAGTTAGTCTACCGCCAGCGGAAGCTCCTGTAGAATCGCTAGGTAATCTTTTGGATAGACTAGAAATGTCTGAACAACCGTCAACATCTAGGACTGTGTCGTCTGACACAACGATGGCAGAACTCCCTGCTATCACTCCAACAATGTTCGCCGGTATACCATCTGTCCCAACTAGCTCTCAACCGCTAGAAGGAGCCCACTCAGGGGCCGTTTCGACAGTATGGTCTGTTCCTGTTTGTTCAACCGGAATAATATCTGGAAACTCTTATGTTGAGTCTCAACAAATTGATCCATTTGGAGGTCAATTTGGGCAGTCCGGCCCTCAAGGGCAAACCATTCCCTTGAGTTCTGGATTACCACTGTATGGGGGGCACTATGCCCTTTCATTATCCCCTCAAGGAGGACAACCATACGGGAGTTCACAACAAAATTCGGGTTATGTTGGAATTACCTCTAGCGGTTGGGTACCGATACTACCTCAACAACCAAGAGTTGTATACTCGATGCAACAATTCTTACCTATGTTAAATATACTGAAAACGCCAGTTATTGTGACAGTGCCGCAAGTTCAATCACTGCCTATTGTATGTCCATCGAATCATGTGATGACCTTTCATCTGTGGTGTTCATCAAACACCCTAAATGATGATTCGATAAGGCTTCACCTTTTTCAGAGGACGTTAACTGGTCTAGCGGAAAAATGGTACATCGAATTGCCTAGAGCTTCATTCAACGACTTCATTACCTTGGCCACAACCTTTTTAACCCATTTTCAATTACCAATAAGGTACGAAACGAGAACGGAACTCCTTACCAACTTCAAATAGACGACAGCCACTCACATATCTGATCATATACATGAGTGGCGACGTCATCGTAGAATGGTAAAAACGTATGTTCCTGATCAGCTCTTAGCTGAATGGTTTATCAAGTCATTACTACCTTCCATCACGGAAGATGTGGCAAAGGGGGGAGTCGTAATAGAAGAGCAAGTTATCGCTCATGCACAATATTTGGACTTGATTTACACTCAGTCTGGCACGCTCTACGATAAAATACCTGACACCCCTAGACCGGAATTCTCATTTCCTCCTCCTCCTAAATCAAATAATGACTCTCATGTCGGCGATGGCATGATTGGCACAACAGGCACGAAATTGACAAAGGCTACATCCAAAAAGGCCCGTAAGATTTCAGGTCAAAATGCAAAAGATGAACTTCTTGCCTCGGAAGTAAATGTCGTATCGACAGATAAAGGCAAAGAAACCAAACAACCAGGGGGTAAGAAGAAAGGCAAAGGGAAGAAGAAGAAACAGGAAGAATCATCACCTGAAAAATCTTCTGCAAACCCTCCTGGAGATAGGAAACCAAAAAATCCATGCTTTATATGCGATGAGGATCATTGGACCGCAAATTGTCCACACAGAGCTGAGCTTAAAAAATTCTTCAAGAATTCAAAAACCTCCGCAGTGTTAACTGATCCGTTTCCAAATCCAGGAACAAATCTGGTTGAAAGTGGAAATGCTTCCCCGTCTCAAGTGCTAATGTTGTCGATTTCAAAACAGAAAAATGATGCTTTGATATCAACAAGGAACAAATATTATGGGAATCCATAGCTGTCGAACAACAAGGATAAAGATCAACCTAGTAGTTCGACAACAACTTCGACAGAAGTTGCACCGCCCATCATTCCTGAATTGACAATAAAATCGCCGAAGAGAGTAGTACACAAGTCGACGTTTAATCCTCGCACTAGAGCGGCACAGCATTATAATATAGTGGAAGATTTGGCCCAATCGCCATCCGCTATGTCGACTCTTGAAGTAATACAAAATTGCCCATCCCAAAAGCAGGCTTTATTATCAGCCATTGGTGGGATAGACCCAAAGGATTCCAATCTTGTATCCTTCGATCATAAAGGATACGATCCTCAATTACCAGCTCAACTAGCTTTCCTTGTTCAAGTGAAAGCCCTCAACAAAACTGTTCATCGAACAATTATTGATGAGGGGGCATCTACGTGCGTTATGTCGATGAGTTGCTGGAAAACTTTAGGATCTCCAACCTTGTCGTGATCTTCGACGACATTAAAAGCATTCGACGGAAGGACATATACCCCATATGGTATTCTAAGTAACTTGAAAGTTGAACTAGGAGGGAAAATAGTAGAAATAGATGTTGAAGTAATCAATGGAAATCTTGATTACAACATCCTACTAGGAAGACCATGGATATATGCTATGGCTGCTGTTGTGTCGACCTATTTTAGGAAGATTGCATTTCCCTTTCAAGGAGGGATTACAATCTTCGATCAACAAAACTTCCTCCCCAATGGTTCTCAAGTTACAGGAAGCATTCCTATGATCCATGGAAGCCCCCATTCGCTTCAAAATATTGGAGTAGGCCTACTAAAAGACCCTATATTAATGGGAACTTTCGCCCTTCCACCTCCAATCAATCTGGCAGAAGTAGCGTCGGTAGGAACCTGCAATATGATATCTTCTAAAAAGATCTCAGAAAACGATATCGACATGGATCATGCAATGGTTTTGCCCCCAAGCCCAACGAAAATATTGTAGCAATCAATGTTCCTAGCCTGGATGGCAAACCCAAATCAACGCTCATCAAGCGTTTGGATAGATAGGTCTAAAGAATATGGTACCCCTTTAGATCCTTGGTCGTGAGTGCATGTCACCGACGAAGGAATTGTTCAATCAATGGTAATTGAAGGAGCACCATGGAATGATTCCCACCATCGTTCCCTTCTTCCGGATTGTGGAGAAGATACCCCTGATGACCTTTATCATCCTTCAGTTTTTGATTTTCTATCAAATACTGTAAACACGGTGGATTCAGAGCGAAACTTGTCCAACATTGAAGAGACTATCGCCATAAATATCTCGACCAAAATAGATGTTGTAGAGAATATTTATGTTGGCAAATGTTGTTCTCCTTTAGAACTGGAAATATATGATGCTCTCTTTCACGAATTCAGAGATGTCTTTGCTTGGTCATATAGTGAAATTCCAGGCATTGACTCGAGTATCGTTGAACACGAAATTAAGATGTATCCAGATGTCAAACCAGTACGACAACAGCTACGGCAGGTGCACCCCAAGAAAGTCGCTGCCATTAAGGCAGAAGTTGAGAAACTTCTCCATGCTGGTTTCATTTACCCGGTTCCTCTAACCGATTGGGTATCGAATATTGTCCCTGTTATGAAAAAACAAGGAACAATTAGAGTGTGTGTCAATTATAGGGATGTAAATCAAGCTTTCCCAAAAGACAACTACCCTACACCCTTCATCGACCAGATAATTGACGAATGCGCCGGATGCGAAACCTTTTCATTCATGGATGGATTCTCCGGGTATAATCAAATAAATATCCACCCACAGGACCAGTCAAAGACTGCATTTATTTGTCCATGGGGCACATTCGCATATCGAAAATTACCCTTTGGTTTAAAGAACGAAGGGGCGATGTTTCAGAGGACAATGAATTATGCCTTCCATGACATCAAAAACATCGTTCAACCATACCTCGACGACCTTCCGGCTCATTCGCGAAAGTGGACTGATCACCCGCAGCATTTAAGAGCGATATTTCTATGTTGCCGACACTACAAGATACGAATCAATCCACACAAATGTGTATTTTGCGTCAGTTCTAGTCATTTGCTTGGCTTTGTAGTCTCAAAGGATGGGATTCGTCTCGACCCATGTAAGGTCCAAACAATCATAAATTTGCCTCCACCTTCGAATTTGCTTCAGATTCAGAAACTCCAAGGGAAAGCAAACTTTCTAAGGAGTTTCATTGCAAATTACACTGAACTTGCTAAAGGTTATACATGTCTTTTGAAAAAGGGAGTACCCTTTGTCTGGGATCAGGTTGCGCAAGCTTCCTTTGATGCTTTAAAAGAATCCCTAATGAAAGCATCATTAATGTACGCTCTGATTATCAAAAAGACTTTAACTTGTATCTGGCTGCAGCAGATACAACCATCGCAATGGTTTTAGTTCAAGAAGACAATGGAATTGAACATCCTATATATTATTTAAGTAAGAACTTAAATGATACAGAAAGCAAATATTCTTATGTTGAAAAGCTAGCGCTCGCAGCTGTTCAAGCGATACAGAGATTTCGACACTATGTCCTCTTTCGAAAAACTATCATTCTGTCAGATTGCAACCCCATGACTTATATATTGTCGCGAAAGTTGCTAGGGGGAAAATATTCAAAATGGATAGCAATCCTACAAGAGTTTGATCTGGAATTTGTAAAATCCAAGTCAAAGAAAGCTCTGGTTTTCGCAGAATTATTATGCAATCTCCCATCGTCGTCCAACGATGAAACAATCGTGGACGAAAGTTTGTTTCTGATATCTTCAAGCAATCAGTGGTATGGGGATATAATCATTTATCTCCAAACCCAAAAATATAGGCCAAATACCTCTCACTCTGAACAAAAACATATTCAATACCAAGCAAAAGACTACATGATCGTCGGTAATACACTATACCGTCGCAGTATCGATATAGTTCTGAGAAGGTGCCTCACCCATGAGGAGGCCGAAAAAGTCCTGAATGATTGCCATTCAGGCACGTGTGGGGGGCATCAATCCGGTTATGCTACAGCGCAAAAAATCTTACGAGCAGGATACTTCTGGCCAACAATGTTTAAAGATTGCATAAACGCAGTCAGAAGTTGCCATGCTTGTCAAATTTTCGATAGCAAAACCAGAAGACCACCCGCACCTCTACAGCCAATAGTTGTTGTCGGGCCATTCGCCAAATGGGGCATCGATTTCATGACATGTAACCCCACCTCGACCGGGGGGCATGGGTATATCATAGTCGCAGTTGACTATTTTACCAAATGGGCCGAGGCGATGCCTACATTAGATAATACTGGTGAAATAGCTGCCCTCTTCTTTTTCAATCATGTAGTCGCTAGATTCAGCATACCACAAGCTATAGTCACAGATCATGGATCACATTTTCGCAATCACATGATGGTCGAATTAGCTGCCAAACTAGGGTTGTCTCACGACAGCTCTACTCCATATTATCCGCAAGCCAACGGACAAGTTGAAGCAATCAACAAAGTCCTGAAGCGCATGCTGCAAAGGATGATTGGAGTTCACAAAAGAAGATGGCACCTAATCCTGTACTCAGCTTTGTGGGCTTACCGAACATCGGTAATGAATGTAACCGGGTTTACACCTTTCCAACTGGTATACGGCCTGGAAGCAGTCTTACCAATCCAGTGCAAAATCTCGTCCCTCAAACTCGCAATTGATCTCCTCCTCGGAACTTCAGAAGAAGAAGATCGTTTCATGGAACTAATCCAATTGGATGAAACCCGTCATGATGCCGCTTAGGCTAATGAAGCCCATAAGAAACGAGTCAAAGCACAATTCGAAAAAAATGTCAAACCCCGTGTCTTCTCAGAAGGCGACTTGGTCTTGCTTTATGACCAAGAATCCGATAAATTGGGAGCAAGTAAATTTAAGTCTTTATGGATGGGCCCCTATATTGTTAAGCGGGTGCTAGCAAAAGGAGCCTACGAGTTAATGGATTATGACGGAATTCCACTAGCGCAACCTCGTAACGGGTTGTACCTCAAGCGTTACTATGTGTAATGGTAACCTGTATGCTTTTCTTATGTTTTTGTTTTCGCTAAAGTGTTTATTTTGGTCAAGTAATCCACTTTTTACATTTGTTGCAGATGTCAAACCTATTGGAGTCATGTGTTGGATATGCCGACAAAGCGAGTCGTAGTTCGCGGAACCTATCTTCCGTAGTCTGGGCCATTTTTGATCCAAGCGGCGAGTTAGTAAGTTTCAGAGGGGTATGTATTGTTCGATCAACAAATAACATCGTTGAATATAGCGCGTTGATAGAACTTCTCTCTGATTCCATCACACATGGTATACGCCCACTGATTGTCAGGCTAGACTCACAACTCGTAATACTACAACTCACTGGTATCTATTCTGTCCGAAATCCAGCTATTTATCGCATGTTCCTAAGGGTTAAGATTTTGGAAAGACAATTTTATTTTATTCAATATCAACATATTTCTAGAAACTTAAACACATTAACTGACTCATTGGCAAATTATGTGTTAGATAGACACTTGCAACATTTATAAAAGGAAACATATCATCAATGTTTGCATTTGGATCATGTAACTTAACCAAAATAAAATTCCGAAAATCAAAAATATATATAACTGTTTATGGTTTACACATAATGTTCTATAACCAAGACAAAATTGGTCAAATGACCAAAAAACTAAAAATGCTAGGGGGCACCCTAGTCTAATGGTGCTCGTGATAGCAAGTCACAGCCTGTGCGATCATGCGTAAGAGACGAGTCCATCGTCTTGGCACACCAGTAGTATGTCGTTGTAACCTCAAAGGTAGCTTGTCAGTCCTCACATCTAGAATACCAAGAGTGAGGCCCTCAACCTACTCCTATAATGCTATGAGAGTCTCGACCACATCGAGGTCGTGAAGGATAGCCCTTCCAACGGCCTCTCCTGCTGGGGTGGCATCTGGCACTCTCAGGCGTGCTACGGGCCGAACAGGACCAACATCTGCATGTACACATGAGTTTGATTAAAGTCTTGATAGAATAAAGCATAAGGACATTATAAATGAAAAATGATAAATAGGAATATGGTCAAAGAATTTACCAATGGCGCCCCACTGTTCGCCATCCGGTAGTACTAAATCTGGATCATCCCGAAAGTCCATGCCAGCATATGGATACTTAGAATAAACCATCTCCTGACGATCGAACCACCTGAAGAAGGTATCAGAAAATGAAATCTGAGACTGACCAGCGTGCCTAGACATATGGTCAACCCATATCTGCATACGTGAAGGTAAATCGAGTGCAATATACTGTGGCTGCATCAGTGGTATCTTTTCCAAGGCAAAGGCGGTCAAAATAGAACCATACCCAAAGTTCTTCAACCTCCCGCTCTTTACCTTGGACAATTGTTCTTTCATCACAAGAAGTACCGCGTCGCACCAGTTGAACACCTTCGGTTGGAGGCATTCCAAGGCATACTGCATATAAGATCGGTTGGCTACATGAAGAGCCGCACCACCAGCCATCCTACCAAAGGTAAACAGAATAGTCCTGAGGGACCTGTCAGTGACATCACGGATGATGATCTTGCCGTCTTTACTCGGCTGAGATCCCTCTCTGCAATACCGGCGAACATAATCTCTCACAGATTCACCTCCTCGGGCCGAACCTGATAAAGAGATGGGGGCACCCCGCCTCGACAAGCCAGTCAAGAAATAGATGTCTACTACAGTCAAGGGGATAGATTTGCCCCTGATCTGGAACACCTGGTTGGTAGGATCCCAAGCATCGAGAAAATACTGCAGTAAGTTGATCTATTGTCTCATGCTAGAAATGCAGAAAAACTTTAGCAAGCCACAGTTCCGCAGTGCGTTTATTGTAACCGGATCATGTAGGGCAAGCATGTTCTCTTCTTCATGCTCACGTTCTCGCCATGTAATGGTCATCTTACTCCAAAGATCTCTGAAAAACAAACAAGAGAAGAGTTAGATCCTGATTTTGGTAAGAAACAAGCAAAATTTCCATCAAAAACTATGCATAAAATTCCTTCTCTGCGCCCATCGCACCTACAGTAGTGCTCTGGGTGCGTTGCATGTCAGATGGCCATTAGACAGGCCAACATCCAACGCACCTTTCGATACACAGAGGGTGCGCTGAAGGAAAAACGAGTTTTTCAAACCCCAGAGGCTCAGAAAAACCCAGAAGAAAGCTCAGAATGTAAAATGGAAAACATGAAATGAAAGAGCTCAGGTTTAGCTCCTACCTAGTCCAGACAGCGCCGAGAATCGCCCACAGAATCTCCTGAAATCAACTGATGAAAATCAAAGGGGGAAAAGCACCTCCAAAGCTCCAACAAACCAAAGTTCAAATGAAATGGTAAAATGAGAGGTAAAAACACTTTTTCATTACTTTTACGTAGTTCAAAGTAAAATATTAGTGTTCTAACTCGTTTTTCAAGCATATATTGTTCATTTCTGACTAATTTGATGAAGCATTTGAAAATACAGTACAATCTTTGAAAGAACAAAGCTATTTATGGTAAAGTCAAAAAGAGACCATTCAATCGAGCAGTTTTAGCACATAGCTCAAGCTCGTTAAAAAATAAACATAAGACATGAGCAAATGTTTCCCCCCGCGTTTAAGCTCATTAAAAAATGAACTATTCCCCGATAAATAACCATCATGAATGTAGTACTTCAGCCATTAAAGCCTTGGTCGTGTTTGGACCATCACCTCCACTTTTGCATTGGCTAATCATTCACCTCCATTTGATTGTTTACCCATTTTGAGGAACAGCTGCAAAGAGTGATTTCACTACCATCCTTGTAACACTGCCGTGATTGGAAAATTCCAAACCTTACCTGGAATTAGTTGCTACCCATTTTATCACTCGTTCCTCAAAAGACGAGTCTCCTTTAAGCTTTTTTCAATTGACTCGTAAAACATGAAAAGATTGCCGAGCCATTGGCCTCTCCAGCTCATTAAAGGGACCGGAAGTGCTATCTCTCCTCTAAATTTTAATCTTTTTGGACCTGAGAGATTATTACACAAAAAGATCGAGCGCTTGTTTTTTTCAGCTCGTTAAAAGTATCGAAAATTCATCCCTTCTGTATTGTTTTATAATTTTTCGGACTTAAGGGATTAGATGATGAAAAAGGAATTTTGGAGTTACCTTTACGTTCCTTTTCAGACTCTCTAAAATTGAAAAGGACGGAGTTATCTTTGTCGTTAAACTCGTTAAAAGTTTAATAGCAACAAACTTGTCTATAGACGAGAACGAGTTTCACTATCTCTAGGCTCGTTAAAACATAGTGATGGGTTTGCCCAAAGGGCAAATTATAGAACAAGCATATGTTATCCTCCTCAAGCTTGAAAAAAATAAAGAGGTACTGGCCAGCAATGACTGGGGAAAATTGGGAAGAAAACTTGAAGAAACTTTGTTGGTAGCAAGTCGCTCTTGAACATGACACTTCCACTCCATGTCCGAGTCGGGTTGGGTTGTTTCATTCACCGGTCACATCACCATGGTCCCATCATACCATCCACATTTGGGGTTAATGTTACCAATCCATCACATCAATGTCGCCAATATTTTCAAGAGAAGTCATTCAGAGAATTCACCTGTGTCTCACCCACTACCATACATTTATACTCCATTCTTTCATGACCGCCACCCTGAACCTTATATCACCAGATCGTTTTCACCTCCATTAAAATCATTTTCTCCATTCCGTGTCATTGATGTGGGATTCATTAAGGCCCTCCTGTGACGGATACCTTCTTGTCGACATCAGATCATTATCCAAGAAGTTGATCTAGGAACACCCCATTCAGTACTTTGAAGCTTGCATGCCCCAATGGCATGTTTCTCACTTCCGGCGACAGGTTTACATCAATGGCCTTCGACCGAAATATTTTTCGTGGTGTTCGACACCACGTCCTTTATTCACACCATGTGAATTGTACTGCAGTACCTTGAGGGTCATTATCATTATCGTTGATTCCTCTCGCACCTGCTAACAGCTTACATCATTGGCTGGTAATCAGGCGATGTCTTTCCATGTTCGACTCCAGAATAGCTTTCACATGGATCGACTTGTACTTCGAGTGAAGATCGAACGATATTGAAGACCCCGGATCTAGTTTCATCCATCCGGGCTGTGATATATATTCAGGGAAATAAAGACATCAAATGTACATCATTGCTGCACAGATAATCATCCAATCAAAAGGATGATGGCTCTATCAGAATCATCAGTCTACACTCAGACGATTGTCTATCCTATGTACATGAAAATGAATTTATAGAGCTGAGCATGGGAATGCCCGCCTCAGCTAGATCATGAAAATATTATGAAGATAATGTATTGTATTTTATCTTATTACAGGTCTCCTCCTAGCTTGAAAGAACTTCGGATCCTCATAATAAAGCATTTCACCTGACATCAAAAGATTAATGACCTCATGCTTTAGGGGGCAACTGTTATAGACATTTTTGAGCACTACAACCCCAAGCATGAAATTTCCATAAACCAAGGGCTCCTAAGTCCCTAAAAGTGTTGTTCTAACCCCTAAAGGATCAAGGTCAACAGATTACAGCTTCTCCCAAAAGTTCTCCATGAAAAACTGCTCAGAATTAGTCAAAACATAATCATTTCAGCCGCTCCACTGGCCAAGTGCATTGCATCTCACCTAAATACATTGTGTGGGTGCGTTTCATTTCAAAAATCCCTTCTATGGGGTGCGATGGGCAAGAAATGACAAATGGCAATGTCATTCCGCGAGGTGGAGAGGCAATGGAAGCTTCCAGGATCTTCTCCTGTGACACTTGCCTCTCTGAATTCGACCAAGGATGAGTAAGAGATCATCAATCTCCAAGTGGAAGCAAGAACTATCAGAGGGAAGACACTAATCAAATCATAAGCTGACTCGTCTCCATTACAGATATCTATATATGGATCCCTCATCCCAGAGATCCAGAGGTTGGAATTTTGCATATTATAAGGAATTGATGTTGGTTTCTTGAGACAAATATCAGATTGTTGGGTGATCTAAGCTTTGTATGAGGTGAAGAGGGGCTTCCTTACTGAGAGGTTGATGTTGGGTCAGAACAACTGGTTGTAACTCCTCTTGGCTCTTTCTTGTTTATCAATAAAAGCTATTCAAGTTTTCCTCCATGCTCTTGTGTCATTGATGTTTGCTACATTTGTATGGTCAATTTACATCTGATCCTAGATTGTTTATGATTATAGATCCATTTCTTTGTATAGTGCTATGCTACTGTGATATTACAGGTACTTGGTGAAGCTGGGCGTGCAAGGGAGCAGGTAGTTGAAGACTATCAAAGAAGAGAGGAATCAAATCAGGAGATTAGCGCAAGACAGAGGTTGGTCTTTCTATTCCTCTATATCTATAATTCATAAAGGAAAAACGAAAGTAGCTTTTCTCTGTTTGTTTCTAAGGCAGCTGTCACACCTTAGTGGGATAGAGCAGTTCTATATAGACACTTTTCCCTGTAACACATGGATTGATGTTTCCCTTCTCAAAGTTGTAGTTCTTAGATAGATCTTTCTAACGAGCTATTTTACGCATCAAATGGAGATCGTATGCCAAAGTTACGACCCCGGGAAGTTGATGTACCAACTTACCCAAAACAGGGCCCACAATTTGACGTTTTATATTCTAGGGTTAGGTTTTTGGATGGTAAGGGTTTTCTATTATTTCTCAACAATAAATAGGCCTTCGAGCCTCATTGTAACACAGTTCAGAGGCATGTAGCCGCCACATCTCTTCTTAGAGATAGTTACCATCGCCCTATCTAGTTTATTTCCATTTCTGTTTGTAAGCATATTTCAATATTTTACCGTAATGAAATGAAGTATTATTTCCATTGCATATTTGTGTTTATGGTTATCTCTGTATTTTTTTGCGTTCCCATTTAAATCCAGATCAGTGGTATCAGAGAAGTCTTCTTTTTCTCTGTTTTTCTTTGCATGTCCCCAACGAGGTCAGGATATAAGGAGTTAGGGCTTGAACTAGTTGAACCTTTGTAACACCAACCTCACAAATCTCGACTGCCTCCCATGGCGGATGAGAAGAAGGATGAAGGGGCAGGATATCCTATCAAAATCTTGCTCGAAGAAGCCCTCAAGCAACAAAGGAATGCAATGATAGACAACTTTGCTCACTGTCTCAGTCACACCCACTTGGGATTCATTCTAGGATGCCGTCAAGGAGTAGTACTAACCTATAAAAAGCTATGAGGACAAATACATAAAGTTGACCAAGCTGTGGTAGGCATGGGACCAAGATGTGTCGGATTTCACAAACATTTTTCATACCCTTCGCACATAGTTAGGTATCAAATATTTTGAGCTACATCTGGTACTCAAATACTGTGGTTGCCTACACAGATACATCCAAGAAGAGATGGAGTTCCTGAACATCTCCTCGCTTGGTGTGGCATACCAATATGCTGTCAAAATCAAGCAAAAGTTCAAACAGAAGAAGCGAGACTTTAGATCTGCAAATCTGAAGACCAAAGGACAAAGATAAGGCGGGGTGACCCAAGACAACCCATCGAAGCCATAAGAAAAGAACAACACCATGAAGCCAAAGAAGGATACACGAAAGTGGTGTGAGTTCCATAACGACCCCACTCACAACACAAGTGAGTGTCAGACCAAGTAGTCACTAGTGGCCGAGTTGAAGGCTTCAGAATCAGATGCATGTTCCAACCCTGAGTCAGAACCCAACAAGGGGAATGGCAAAGGGAAGTAGATCATTGATGCGGAACCCAACATCACTGTTGCCACTGCCGAGATCCAAAAGAATGAGCCTGAAGATCCAGAGGAGGGGGAGCAACTTTTCCACTCATAGATGTGGGTGAAGGGTTTTCCGCTGCAATTCATTGTCGACAGTGGCAACCAAAAGAACCTTATTTCAGCAGAGGCCATGAAGCGGTTGGGCCTATCGACTACACCACACCCGCAACCATACAATATCGAGTGGCTTCATGAAGGATGAGATCTCAAAGTTCGCTAGCAGTTCCATATTCCCTACAGCATCAAGCCCTTCACAGACGAGATATTGTGTGATGTTACACCTTTGGATGTTTGTGATTTTTATTGGGCTAGTCATACTTGTGGAGGTGACATGCTGTGTATGAGTCAAGGCCTCACGCTGTCATTATTTATTTGGATAATTCATTATACTAGATATAGGAGGTAGCCCCACCTACCACCACCTCCTTGATTGCTGCTAAGAAAGGCAACAAGCTCATCTCACAGACTAGGAAATTTATTTTTTGTCTAGTTCACTCCCAAAGTAAGGTGAAGATCGTTGCTACATCCATGACACCCATGAAGGGTTCCTCCACCCAGCAGCAACAACAAAGTGATATGGTCATGACAGAACACAGGAACAACTTCTCCTCACCCATAGGGGTACAACACAAGTTTCAGGTGGGTGACAAAGTTTGGTTACATCTGCAGAAAGAACGCCTTACAAGAGCCCATCAAAAGCTCAAACCACTCGACATGGTCCTTATAGCAGTACCAAGGCTATGGGGAACAATGCTTTGGAGCACAACATTCCCCCATTACTTCACCTACACCAAGTGTTCAATGTGGGCCACCGTTGACCATGCTTCCCACCATTACTGGAGACATCAGAGATTTAAAAACAAGTTCAGTAGATGGAGGAACTCAATGCAATGGGGACCATTGCTTCCTAAAGGGAGAGGAATGATGCAGGTGGATATTGGTGGCCACCCAGCTATCCCACTTGGATCTCCACAATTGTCTCTTTCAGCTTTTCAGTTTCCTTAACTGTAGCACAATTTACTATTTTTAGCATTTTTTCAGGTCCTGAATTTCCAGAGTCGTTTTGAGGCCTTAAACGACATTTTTTGGGAAATCTGGGAGCAACATGTGTCCATGGATTGATGTTTCTCTTCCTAAAGTTGTATTTCTTGGATAGATATTTCTAATGAGCTATTGTACGCATCAAACGGAGATCGTATGCCAAAGTTACGACCCCGGGAAGTTGATGTACCAACTTACCCAAAACGGGGCCCACAATTTGGCGTTTCATATTCTAGGGTTAGGTTTTGGAATGGTAAGGGTTTTCCATTGTTTCTCAACAATAAATAGGCCTTCAAGCCTCATTTTAACATAGTTCAGAGGCATGTATCTACCACATCTCTTCTCAGAGATAAGCTACTATCGCCCTATCTGGTTTATTTCCATTTCTGTTTATAAGCATATTTCAGTATTTTACAGTAATGAAATGAAGTATTATTTTTGCTGCATCTCTGTGTTTATGGTTATCTTTGTAATTTTTTGTATTCCCATTTAAATCTAGATCAGTCTTGCCTTTCCTTTTTTCAAATAGTCATGGTGTGATTGGATTGTTTCTCAATTTTGATCTTTGGAATTTCTGAATGGTTTCAGAATCCGAGGTGGAGGTGGTCTCAAGAAAATTCAGAAAGGCCTAGGAAACCCTTGACCGATTTTGGCAGGATACATAGTAAAGCCTGAGGGTGGAGTCTCATTTTAGGGCCTAGGGATCCATTGTGGATTGCATTAAAGCTTGAGAGATAAGGAGATGGAAAAGTCCTCAAGGATAGTGATGGAGTCCAGAGGCATTCCAAGCTTGGTTTGGTTGTGTTATCTCGGTGCCAGTTTTGGTGAGATCATGGTTTGGTGAGGGTGGAGATGGTTTAACCTATAGATTCCATTAGTTACTTTTGGATTGATTTATCCATTATATCCCACATTCATGCTTGGTATATGGCACAGGGGTGACTGGCCGAAAGAAAGATTTTTTTTAGCCATGTTTATGGTCGGGTGGTACATGGAAGTCCTGAACCTATTTGGCTCTTACCTATGTTTAATAAAAGCTAATTTCTCTTGCTTTTGTACTTGTTATTATGTGGCCTTAATGGTTGTTATCTCATTATTATTTACATGGTTTAATGTTGGTTATAAGCATGGTTATATGACTGGTTATAGTCATGGTTATTTCATGTATTTACTTTTAACTGAAAGGATAATGGATGCAAGACCTAATTGATGTCAAAACAATTAATGGAAGAGGGTGGTGTTCCTTCTTGTCAAGTCTCATATGAGTTATCAGTCGTTTATGCTTTGGCTTGTATTCATGTCCTATAAATTGCATTGATGTCAAGCATTTGACAAAATGCTAGTCTTGATTAGGGATGGTTAGGCCTAGTCCTGGAGTCAGTTTTTGATTTGTAATTATGCATTCTGAGTGCTACAGGGATTTATGGATAGTGATCTATATTATGGGCTTGAAAAGTGGCACAAATCCCAGAGTTGCAGGCATAGGTTTGAGGAGAAAAGTCCCTAGACTCATGCATGCCTTGCTGTGTGAGTTTCTGGAGCCTCCCAAACACACCCTTGTCCATACCAAGGGAGCCTCTAGAGGTTTAATGGTATAAAAATTCATTGGGACCTAGAGGCTGGTAAGGGGAATGCCTGTGATGCATTATATGAGTCCTGTAGCAGGTGCAGAAGGTTTGGTATGGTGTGTTTCCATCGATTTCACTTCCTTAAGGTCACTTAGGAGGTTTAGTCTTGTCATAGTAAACACTCATCTCATTCTTACCCTAGGTGAGCCAATGAAAATGGGTAGATGTGAGGGGATGCATCATTACATGCATCAATGCCAAAGGGGGAGTTTCTTGGCATTGTAGCATTGGAATTGGTGTCAACATGGTATTGTTGTTGTTCATCATATGCCTATGTCTACCTCATGATGTGTGATGAGTGTTTGGTTATTGTAGTGTTCATCTTGGTGGCCTTATTAGTTGCCATTGATGTCAACATATTTATGACATGACCTAGTGCAGGAATTGGAGGTTGATTAGAGATGGTTACAAGGTATGATATGATGACTTGTCATAGGTTGATGATTTCCTTTCCACATATGTTGGAGATGTTACAGTTGCAGGAGTTTGGAGTGTTGTTACATGTGCTACATATGCTTCTACATGTCTTGGAAGCATTAAAGATGTTGCTACATGTGCTGGAGGTGTTTAAACCAATGTTGGAGACAGTTGGATGACTTAATGTTGTTGTTACATGTGTTAAGGATGTTGTTATAGGTGTTGAAGGTGTTTAGATAGGTTATCATTGTTGCTTAAGGATTTGGAGTTGTTCGTATTGGTGATGAGGTTGGTAGAATAAGGACTTCTTGTCACTAACTTGTTGTAGCAGTTCTTGGCTTATGTCATTAGTTGCAGACTTGTCACAGAGGCTTGGAGGATTTTTCAAGAGCTGAAGAAGGTGATCCATTATTTGGAAGAGGTTTTGGACTGAAGTACCAATTATTTTATTTATCCTTTTCCCTAGTCATTTGGAGCCAAGCTTGTGGGAGCGACTTAAAGGCTTCAGTTATTGGTAGACAGGCCTATGGGAGCAACTAAGGAGTTCCAATTGATTTTGTACATTGTTGTGCATGTGACCAATCATTTTCACAATTTTCTCCACATTCCTCATGCAGCTCAACTATTTTGGTATTATAGTGAAATTCTTGATTTTAACTTTTCAACAAATGGTTGGAAAAGTTAGTTGGGCTTCCAAAAACTAATCAAAGTTGAAAATATCAAAAAGAAAGTGGAGTTAGTGGCTTGATTGAGTCAATGAACTAAATCTAGATCAAATCAAGCATATGAATAGAGTTGTGGGGCTCAGTAGTTCTTTGTAATTATTGTTTTGAGCACGTCAATTCATCTATATATTGGAGGAAGCTCAATGATAGTATGGTTTATTCTTTTGAGTGTGGAGTATGAGTTTTGAGAATTGTGTGGAAATTGTGTGAGTTGTCTATGAATATTTTCTGAAGCAATTTTCATTTGTAGCAACAGTTCAATGGAGTATGTTTTAGCCAATATCTTAAGTAGAGAGTGAGGAGTGTTGGTGTTGATTCATTAAGAGTTTATTTTATAAATAATTTTTTTGTTGTTTTGTGAAGGGGTTCAGTTTGAATTATTCTGAAATGTGGTTCTAGATGATCAACCTCTCGATATATCTTGGTGAAGAAGGGATGTGTGTTCCTTTTCAATGGTGGTTTGTAGCATCAGTACAGCAAGTAATATTCTCACAGTCTAATGGGTGTTGGACAAGGCTTGTTGGGGATAGAGGTCTCTAGTGGATGGATGTTCACAAAGTATATTTAGAGTGATAAAATTCCTTACTAGACATCGCCAAATATGATGATGTAAAATTATTTGTTGATTAATAAATTTGAAGTATAGCAAGATCAGCAGCAAGGGTGTTTTCTTTTCCCTCAAGAAGGGTTTTCCACTTGAAATAATTATGTCTTTTATGTTGAATGCTTGCATGATTTTCTTTGTGGATGATGCTCTAATATTTTCTTATGTGTTTTAGTTTATGCATGTTTAAATGAATAATAATTTGGAGAAAAAAATTATAAGTGCCATCACTACTGATTCACACACCCACCCCCCCCAGTAGTGATCTAGGTACAATAAAAAAGGTAGCTTTAGGTTCTGAATCTGGCACATGCATACTATCATTTTTTTATGAAGCTCTTTTTGTGACATTTTTGTATACTCTGAAATAGAGATTGCATCTACAACTTGTACTGAGTCACCTTAGAAAAACATGATTCCCATTTGCAATAACTGGGATTAGTGTGCACATTTGGTCCTCATTTAGTCTCATTCAACACTACATTGATTATTTTCTTTTGGTTTGAAACTGTATTTAGGTTTATTACACTTTATTTATCCCTTAAGGTAATACTTTCTCCTTAGGATTTAAATTTGGTATTTTTCGCTACCATTTTATTCATTAAAATAATTTGATACAATTATTATAGTTGAAGAACAACATTTCTATGAGAATAACCATATTCAGATAAGTATGAAATCATATCCTCATATATACTACCGCAGATAATTTTATGGTTCGTAATAAGCCATTTTTCCCATGTAATAGAGGGTTTTGATCAAGATTGAAGACCTTACCCAAACAGGTTGTGCTAGAAATATGATGACTAATTAGCCATGTTTTGTTCTATGGAGGCATATGTATCAATCATAGGAACTTAAGCTAATATGATATTTATTCATAACAGGTAAGTGCTACAACTTCCCTTGACACTTACCTTATAACGTTTTCAACCATATTTGGGAGGGTGTTGAGGTGTTTTGAGAAGTGGAAATTTGCACACTATTTGGCTTATTGTTAGTCCCCATAGAGTCAATTACCATGGATATTGATACCTTAATTTTGTTATTGGAAGCTTCTGAACATCTTGGAAAAACAACTTAACACATTTAAGACAAAGTATAACTTTTTCCTTTGAATTTAATCCCAAACTCATGTTATGTTTGAAGGTATAGGGAAAACCCTATGATGAATATGATTTGCAATAATATGCCAAGCAATATCCTAGAATCTTGCCTCCATTATATATAGATGTACCATTTTGATATGATTCTATGTCAACAAAAGATGGTATCTTCAACACCACATACAATAGTGAGCACAAAATTTGAGATCTATGCACAAGTATTTGTGCAATCAATTATGCTTGTTGTGAACCACTGAAGGGTTGTTCAAATAACAATGATGATAGAGTTATAATTGTATTCAAATATGACAATATTGATGACCATGGTATATAGTATGACATACACTTTGTACTGCCATTAGGAAAAAATGCACATAAAGTTTTTTTTTTTTGATCTAGCACCTATACAAGATGAATGTCCCCTGGGCTCACTAATACTATGTTGATAGTTGAAGCGGTTCATAAACTCATGGCTTCACTAAAATGATTTTTATTTTCATGACATGTAGACTCCTCTAGCTCATTGAAACTATTTTCATGAGAAGAATCCTCTTCTCCATCACTAGCCTTAATAGCTCTTGTAGATTACATTGAGAAAGCAATCTCAAATTATGGATCATTCAAGTTATGAACTAGTGCCTTGAATTCATCCTAATAGCCACTGCATGCTTCTCATCACTTTTTAAACCCTCCTCTGTGTAATTTTCAAGTTTCAATATCCACTTCTTATGATCATCTTCGTAGGATTGAATATATTTAGAGAAAGATATAACTTCAACACATTGTTTACCATAAGTTTCCCATGAGATTTTATGTCCATTAATGAGGGATAGCAAGCCCATACTTTTCCTTCCATTACTAAGCTTCCCCACTGAAGATCAAAGTATATCTCTTACACATTTTCATGAACTAAACATGATAATTACCACCAAAGTGACTGAATAATGTTGTTAATAATGGAAAATAAAAAAGCTAACAAAAATATAAATTGGAAATTGGAAAGCTTGCAGCTTAAACTACAAAGATGGGATTTCTAGACTAATTGAAATTTTTTTTTTCTAAACATAAAAACTAAACTATATTAGTGGATGGAACAAAGTTAATAGAAGGAAAATAGACTCAAATATATGCATTTTAATATTTCAAACTTTCATGAGGAGGTATGGTCCAACTCACACCCACAATATCGAAGGTTGTATATATGCTCCTCTTGGCCTGGTTTAGTCGACTAAGAAAACCTTTTAAGAAGAAAAAATGATTATATTGGATACCACAGTCATAATTTCACATTGAGAGTTTATGTAAATGATACCCACCTCTCTTGTGAAGTCAGATAAGAGGTTGTGTTACTAGTGGTATCAGAGCTATCAAGTTCAACAATTGGATCTAATGGGCTCTACTACTAACTTGAGGATGAGCTTGCAGTAACATGATCACCAAGTATAATGTTCAAATCCCCACAATTAATCAATTTTGAATGGAGTTGGGGAGAACTATACTTAGAACTTGAAACAATGCATACCCTCTTGTCATACTCCATGTGTAAGATATTTCTCATTTTCCTCTAGGGAAAAATAAAGCTTTCCCCTACACCTGTTAGTCGTGTTGAATGGAAATATTTTGTACATATAACTATGGTTTTATTTGTTTTATTTATTCTATTTTTATTTTTCAATATGTTTTATCAAGTCATCCATTGTGCTAATCTTTCATTCTACATTTTAGTTCTATAATATGAGTTATTTTTCAATATAAAAGTATGTCTTCGCATTTCCTATTCATCATTTGTCATTTATATGATTTGATTGTTTATATTTACAATGGTTATTGAGTTAAAATGTTTTTCTATGTAATCCATGACATGGACATATGACTCTATGTATAATCTCTTTTGATTTTTAAAAGATACTTTATTATTATTAATAATAATATATTTATGTACCATATATACATTCAATTACATTGCCTGATTTGTGTCACCCATGAGGCTGGAAAAGCGACAATTCATTTACAAGTCACAAGCAGGGAGTGTTATTTTTGGCTTGTTGCTACGAACTTGTTTTGCATTTATCTTCATCTGGATGAGTGTTGGGTGTAGGACACCCTATTTTCATACCTACCTTGGCACAGGTAGGACACCTTACTTGGTAGCTACTTGGAGAAGCATGCTTGGCAACAGTAATTATGTATCTACCTACCCTAGCACATATTATAGCACACCACCTAGGTTGCTACTTAGAGTTTGGTGCATGAGTTGGTTAGTGCACTTGGCACATGGATTTGTGCCCACCTAAATTTGGCACATATGGGGTGCATTCCTTGAGGAAGGGATTTTATTCTTTGCTTAAATATGGACCTAGTTTAGACAAAAAAATATTTTGTAGGATGCTTGGATTGGTTAACAATGGACTTTGCCTCATTGATTGTTCTACTTCTGGACCTAGAGAAATTGCTACTTGTCGGTCTAGTGTAGAGTGTGATTGTAGTCTCCTCCCTTATTCTATAAAAGACGAGGTGCTTCACTTTAATTGGACTAGAGTAGAAGATAACAATTTCTAGAGATTAGCATGAGGTTTTAATATCTAGGGTTTTAATATTATATTATTTTTCTTTATGATGACTAAAGAGAAAAAAAAATTGCATTGTAAGCTTGGGAGAAGCCAATTTTCTCTTTGGGTTTTGGAATTTCAATCCAAGAGAGACATATTTTTTGTGGTATATTCATATTTCACATGTAATAGAAAGATGTGTGCTTGTTGACCCAAATTTACTTGTAGATATTATTTTATAAATGTAACTTTTGGGTGTTGTAGTTGCCAAATTATTGTGTTGATGTAATGAAGAGTTAAGATAAATTTGAGTTGATTTAGAATTATTTAATTTATATTTTTGAATATTATTTAGGCTTGGTTGATGCTGATAAAATGTGATTACCTAAATATTTTTGAATTATTTTTGTTCGCGTTATCACCCTCAGTGAATCATTTAAAACATAATAAAATATGCAGATGAGAGATACATTACCTTACTCGGTGAGATGGTTCACCTCTGGAAGAAAACTCTCATAGATGCATCTCCATGTATTATGTATAGCCTATTGATCATTCTGGTGGCTAGATGCACCATGAGAAAAACTCTAATGAGGTAGCATAGACTTCAAGACACAAACTATTGGACAAAAAGAATCTCATTCCACTTCTTTCTTAGATGCTAGAAGAGCTTATGAGTTATAGATTTGTTGTTTTAAGGACTCTCTATTGTGGACCATAAAACCCTTGGTTATTTTGTCATTTTGGACTCTTTATGATTTGATGGTATTTGTTTAAACTTTGTACTTTCATTTATTTTACAATGCTTAAGGAGATTCTTACTGGTTATTGTAAATTTAAAATTTCATAGACCTTTTTTGCCACCAATATATCTTATTATTTAAATTAATATAAATTGACTTTTGTGGTGTTTTGAAAACAAAACCCATGAAGGGTCAATAGCCATATTTATACAATCAGAACAACTTGCAAGATAAGAGACACCATGGAGTTATTCACATGCATTAGATATACCCCGTGACTTTTATGCTAAGAAGCACATTGTTGGGAACTTAGCAACTGAAAAATGCTTATTGGTAGGTAGAAATATGATCATGGGTTGCACTTTGGATTATATGCTAACTTGAGTTGCATATCGGTTATGTGATACATTCTCCTTTTATGAATATGAAAGTTTAGAAATGTGATGCATGTTAATTAATTTTATGAGGTTGCATGTGTTTTGATAAGTTTTCCTTACTAAGAAGGTTGAATCTTGCTAAATGTTTAAACTTAATATGATAATGGTAATTTCGGTAGAGGGTTGGATTTCATCACTTCGTTAGCATGGCATTGGATTGAATTCTAAGATTTGCAATTGCAGTATAATGGTTATGGCTAATATGTGTGTGGGTGTGTGTGTATGTGTGACCTAGAATTTGAAAGAAAACTTATAAAAATGTTGTGTGAACAACTACAAGAAATCATGTTTATTCTCACTTGGTAAACCATTGATTATGTATTTTTATTGTTATTATAACTAATAATTGAGTGTGTGGCAACACATGGGAGGAATAGAAGAGTTGAAGGTTCACCTCAAGGAATTGGAGATTGAGCTCAAGTTCCACAAGGAAAATATAAATAAACTTGATGGGGAACAACAAGAACTAGTAGATTAGAACAAAGAACTACAAGAACACTTGCAGGAATTGACATGAGAAGTTCAACCCTCAACAAAGGGAAGTGATGATAACAGAAAAGACACCATGATACTAAGAAGGAAAGAAAAACTATTTGATGTTGGTCTTATGGGGAAGATCACATAAAATGAGATTGTCCTCGTAGGCTGAAAATGAATGGAAACTAATTTTGTTATATATGGTTGATATTTGACAATACCACGAGTGTTGGACTTAGGACATGGAGGAAGTTTTTGAACTAGTTGTTGATATTTTTATGCTATGCCTTTGAAATTTGAACTTGTGACTGGTTGTTTAATGATGGTCGAATATTTATGTCATGCTATTTTAATTGCAGTTTATTTAATGATTGTGATTATTGATTTTACTTCCTTTTATGTTGTTGCTTTTATTCTTGCCTCTTCAATTTCCTATTGATCTTATAATTGACTGTTAAACAACATACTTGGGGACCTTGAAGTAAGTTGGTTGAGGTGACAGAGAAGCCATTGATCCTCTATAAAGGGGAAACACATAAATCCCATGCTAAGTATGAACATGATAACAAGTACAATGAAAACATAAGTGATTGGGAAAAAAAATTTGTCGCATGACAGTTGGTTGAATCCATGAAAAGGATGGACAATAAAATGGAAAAATGGAGTCCTCTTAACCTTGAATTATTGCAAATGTACATATTTATTGCATACATGATGATAAATGTATAGATATAAGCATGAAAATGTCGTTATGTCTAACAATATTGTTAGGGATTATTTGAAAGGGAAAATTCTTGCATGGAGTGTAAGATTTTCAAGAAAAAGAAACATGAGAAAATAGGAAATTATATGATACAAAAGAATCACCAATTTAAAATTCTTGTTCAAAACCATCAGAGTGTTGGTATGTTGAGATATTAAATCATAGTATTTCATCATTGAGAGAGAGTCTTGAAAATAAAAAACCATATTGAGACTCTCAAACTAAAAATGACAGTGATGATCTTGGTTACTCCAAGACACCAGAAAAGCATGAAAGCTCTTAGGAATAATGCTGCAAATAGTTAGAGAACATCAGCTTTATGCCAAATCGAGCAAGTGTGAATTTAATCAAGACTAGAGTCAATATCGAGAACATGTAATTTCAAAAGAAGGAATTGCAAGGGACCCTAAAATGGTCAAAGTGATCCTTGATTAACATATACATAAAGGATGTAATATATATCAATTATTTATGGGGTTACAAACTAGTATTATAGATTCATTGGAGGTTTCAATGACTGGGCTATTATATATCATCTTCACAAAAGGAAATGTTTATGTTTTCTTAGAACCAAAAATGACAAGAAATTTTTGGTTGGTTGATACAATTGTTGATGTAACTCCTATATTTAAATATTCTTTTAGTTGATGCGACATGATAGAAAGGAAGAATGCCAATTATATTCCCTAGAGAATCCTATCGGAATTGCAAAATTTATCGTTGAGTGATTTATCCATAACTGTGAGGGGAAATCTCTTAACCTAGTTATTGCTAGTTTGATGTATTGTTGTCAAAGTTTTGAGAAAATTCCATAAGATAATGAATGATAGAATAGGCATGATAAAAGAATTGCATAAGATAAAATAGTGTAGATATTCATGTTCACCAAATAGATATCAATGATGAGATGTTAGGTGCATAAAATAATGCATATGCATGCACAAAAAGTCTGAGGAGTCTATTTTCCTAACAATAATTAAAATGATTAATAATGGGTAATAATAAACATGTAAGTAGAAGTAGGTTGAAAAATAGATTTTGAGACTAAGGAAATCGTTGCATAAAATCTTGAGGAATTGAGGATATGGAAAATAAGGTGTTTATGAGAGAATGACACAAGTGACATCGATTCTTGTTGATATTCATGTTGGGAGTGCATTAATCAAACATTGATACCAATTAGTAGTACTCTCTAGATAAATGTTCTAGAAATTTATTAATTATGGAAAAATTGTAAGAACATTTAAAGTATTGTTGAATGTTTGAATAAGTGCATGATATGATTATGTGCTTATGAAATTACATGAAAGAATGATCAAGTTTAAGATAATTGTACTAACACAATATTTGTTGAGATAATAGATATGTGTAAGAGTGCAAGGGGAAAACAACCCATAGTTGTTGCAAGAAAAAAAAGCATATAACCTTTAGATACTTGAATCAACTAATGTCAGAAGAGATGGTGTTATTGTGTTTTCTCCTCGATGGTGTACGAAAAGGAAACACTTTAGAATGTGGATGACAATCATTCCTAACAATATAAATGGATGCTAAACATTATAGATCTGCAGCAAATGATAGAAAAAAAACTTTCCAAAGCCCTGATCTATGCCACTATCATAGTTAAACAGAAAAATGGAATAGTGAAATAAACACAAATAACTCCAATAATCCAATGGCAACCAGATATATAAAGAATATATTTTATTAAACAACACCTGTGAAGGGAACAAATAATGTTACCAGTCCCTCTCTATGGGATGGGTTCTTGGCTATTCTCAAATGTCTTCAACTTTTGTAGAGTCTCCCCCTTTGTAATGTGTAAAACCCAGCAAATAAAATGTTTGAGCTCAATCAGAACTCAAATGAAAAATAAAATGTTGTGTGACAATGATAATAATAAGAGCTAAAAGAATGAGTGCAACAACGAAGATAATCAAAAGTGAATAATGAATGGAAAACCATTCTATTTATAACAAATATTAGGTTATCCTCGAATAATGAGAAATAATAAAATATTATTAACCCCATTCTAGAATTAACCACTTGGAATATTTTATTATATTTGGTTTGGAGGGAAAAAGTATTTAAACTTCTATTTAGAAATAATAAATAAATAAATAATTTATTTATCATCTCAATAAATATGGTTAAGGAATAATAAACAAATAATGATTTATTTAATTATTCATAAGGGATAAATAGTCAAACTTGACAAGGAAGAATAATTGATTAGTGACTAATTAATTATTCCTAGAGAAAAAATAAGATAATTAATGATTTATCTATTTATTTCTCATTACTAGGTCAAATGTGACAAAGGAATATTAATTAAACAATGGTTTAATTAATTATTCCTAGAAAATAATTAAATAAATAATGATTTACTTAATTATTCTTCATGGTTTTAATTATAAATTGCTTAACAAATGTTGTTCATTAAGTAATTTATCACAGTGAAAGCAATTTTACTCTCGTAAAATTAGCCCTACATGGTGTACTTCGACCCATCTAGTAAATTATGGCTAGATGATCAATTTTTTGTGATAACAGATTGCACTCCAAATTACAATTGTTAGGAGCAAAACATATGACTGAAGTACGTTGTAAGGACACAATCACTAGGCAACGAAGTGAAGTTAGAGAGAGAGAGAGAGAGAGACCAATGGAGCTGAAGTGAAAGAGGATAGAGACAGAGGGGGTTAGACTAATGCAAGTCTCCTTTTATGTTGTGGTTTTGGATCTCAGTGAGGCGGGGGAGGCATACCTATACCCTTCGAGATAACTTAATAAAAAAATAATGATGCACCCAGAAACATGGAACTGAGCAATAAAATGCATTCTGAATGGTACATGATATGCTAGCATAACTAAGCCAAAAAATAATACAATGTGTCCCATATACATAATGTGCCTGGAAAAAACATGAGCCAGGACTGAATAAATTAACATCTTAGTACATGAGATATAATTTCTCTTCCCTCGAAAAATGGGTGGGAGGGAGGGTAGAACAATCGAAGAAGCCTTGCTGAATAGGGAAGGGCTCTACAAAACTAAATGGATCATATGAAGGAGACATGGATGTTGTCAATGTTGCAAGCAGCAAGAACCGAACCCATCAAATCTGTGGAACTACATCTGAGGTTGTAGTATACTATGAAGTCATCCAAGCATGTGGAGGGCTACCTGAAGGGCCACCCCCTCATGAGGTTTGAAACATCTCACACACACCTGCAAACCACTTGGTAAGATCTGTTGCATCACTGGACCATTAAGTGTATGAATCATGAGCATGAAACAACCAAGTCAAAGGGAAATAATGAGTCCCTTTGCTTGATCGGAGGCACCGAACAAGGGTGGAAATTGGAACCAAGATACACCATCCTCTAGGTGGTTCTTCTAGAATAGATGTGATGATGTTGACAGAATAGGGTCTGTCATAGGTGAGGAAATGAGGATCCTCAACTAAGGCACGAGGGAAAATAGTAATGTGACTAATAGATTGACATGAGGGACAATGGGAAATATGGGATTAAGGGACAAAAATATGACAGCCCTTGTCAGAGCATAAAGTGCATGGTTGACCTGGAAGCAATTGACTTGACTTAGGAGGGGATGGGGGATGGTATGACTAGAGGTCAAAATAGGTAACATGAGATGAATGCTATGAAAATATGGATGGAATACTATGACATGATATAATGGGATATGAAACAGACTCCATGGATGCAAGGGTGACTCATCGTAGATGCTCTAAACATGGGTGACTTGATGACACTACCACACAGAATAGGCCTAGTGGGGACCATAAAGACATGAGAAAATTATGGTTACTTATGATGAAAACTGACACGGACGAAAAGCATTAAGGAGAGGTGGTCCCAAAGGTACAAGCGTCGCATATGAAGGAATTTGATTTTAAGAGGCAATGAAGTGACCATTCTTGGAAAAATGGCTTCCGCGTGAAGTGTGAACTCATCAAATGAAATGATGCAACCTACCTAAATTCATGATAGAAATAAATACACGCAAATAAATAGGAGATGCTATGGGTAAAATTTCTTAAGGTAGAGTGCATTATGAGGATTAGGAAGGAGTTGGCCTTTGAAATCCTCCAGGAGATATGCCCCCTTGCCTAAGTCCTTACGAATGATGTAAGGTCCTAGCCATAATGATTCGAACTTCCCATGTCCCAGGGTATCATGGGCCTAGTCATACACCAAAACAAGATTACCTTCATGGAAGGCACAAGGGTTGACTTTTTGATCATATTGCGCTTTGGTGCGCTTTTTGTCTGCTTCAATGTTTTGCAAAGCAACATGATAGTTTTCATAGGCGCATTCAAGCATGATAAGTCGTTCTAATGGTTGGGTGTTAGGGAGAAGTTAGATAGCTAGGTGAAGGGAAGGGATCTCACACTCGATTGGTAACACTGCCTCCTTGCCAAAAAAAGGGGGAAAGGAGTGAACCCAGTGGCAGTTTTAACAGAAGTTATATAGGCCGGTAAAGCTGGGAATAACATAACATGCAAGTTGGTCTTGTGCTTATTCACTGCCCACTGAAGCATCATTTTGAGAATCTTATTAACTACTTCAACATGTCCATTACCTTGGGGGTAATAAGATGATGAATATGGGTGTTGGAAGCCCAACAATTAGTATAACTCACGCCATACCTCATCTTCAAAATGTTGGCCATGGTCAAAGACCAACTGCTTCAGAACCCCAAATCAGGCGATAACATGGTTAAAAAATAAAAGGGCCATGGCAGCCATCGTGTTGTTGAACCTTGGCATGGCCTTATCCCATTTGGTAAAATAGTCAACTACCATGATAATATGCTTATGGTTATTAACAAACAGTGGTCGACACTCCACAAAATCAATGGACCATTTGCAGAAAGGATCGGATCTTGCCTTTGGTGAAAATTGTTGGCATTTGGGGTAGTGTTTGACTACCTCAATGCAATCGATGAAGATAGAAGGCCATAAGTAACCAACAAGTGTGGTTTTCTTGGAAATTTCCATACCGAAGAAGTGACCATCACAAGTACCACTGTGATAGACATTTATCACTTGTTCTACTTCAGGATGGGTGAGACAACGACGAAGGATAGAATCCACACTGTGACAATAAAGGTCATCACCAATGAGAAGGTAGTGAGGGGCCTGGTATCAAATTCGTCGTTGATCATCATGGGTGAGATGGGGGCAAACTTATGGGTTCACAAATATGTGATAATATCTTCGTACCAAGGATTTTCCAAAGTGATGAGGAACAAGTGTTCATCTGGGAGCTCGTCATTAACTGGTGGATCACGTGCACCAGTGGGTAGTTCAGAAATGAGTTTGGCAAGGGCCAAACCTTTTTTACTCTTAGGTGTAACAAAATGAAGATCAAATTCTTGGAGGATGACTATCCAACGTGCATACTTCCCATTTATGATCCATCGAATCAATAGGAAGGTCATGGGGTTGGATTTTGTTACGAACCTAGTGGTATGCATAAGGATATAGTGATGGAGCTTTTTGGAAGGAGAACACCACAGTCAGCACCAATTTCTCTTCATGAGAGTAGTTCATAGGGGGGCCTACGAGGTTCTTACTGACATAGTATATAACGTGCTCATTCCGATCATCATCTTCCTAAATAAGGGCCCCAATGATCAAAAGGGTAGAAGTTGAGATATAAAAGATGAAATCCTTGGTGAAGTCAAGGGGACTGATCAAGGGAGCGAAAGTGAGAACATGTTTCAGGGCATCAAAATATTGTTGAGCGTGATTATCCCAAATAAATGGAATGGTTGAGTGAAGGAGTCTAAGAAACCCATGTGCGATGGTCGCATAATCAGGCACGAACCTACTAAGGAAGTTGGCCTTGCCTTGAAGCCTTTGTAACTAGCACAGGGTACGAGGAGGTGGTAGTGCAAGAATGGCTTGAACTTTTAGGAGATCAAGAGTGATACCATCCTTCGACATAATGAAGCCTAACAGACGGTTGACAAGAACACAAAATACACATTTCAACGGATTAAGGTGGATGTTATAGTTGCAACATCAGAGGAAAATGGCGCACAAGTCATGAATATGTTGCGTCCGAGACCTAGAACGAGTGGTGAGATTGTCAAGGTAAGCAAGGATAAGGTGCACCAAGTCATTAAAACAGTATGACATGGCCTGTTGAAATGTGGCTCCAACATTCTTTAAACTGAATTGCATGACCTTATATGCAAAGGTTCCCCACATACTAATGAACACAGCCTTCAACTGATTGGCATGACGGATAATGATTTGGTTGTACCCGAAGAATCCATCCATAAAGGATAGAATATTGTGCCCCACATAAGTCATCAATGATTTGGTCAATAAAGGGTGTGGGGAAGTTGTCTTTGGGACAATATTTCTTTAGGTCACAAAAATGCATGCAGACATGAATGGTGCCTTGTTTTTTGAGAACGGGAACTGGGTTGGATACCCATGTGGTATACTCAATGGGATATATGAAATTAGCCTGCTTAAGCTTTTCGATATCAGATTTGATGACCTCACAACAAGAAGGGTGAATGGGTCTCAACTTCTGATGGACAGGAGTGGCATCGAGCCATGTGTCAATATGGTGTTCAATAATGGCGGGATCAAGTCAAGCATCTCTAAGTAAGACCAGGCAAAAACATCGTGGAATTCCTTGAAGACCTTGGTGTAAGCTTCAATTTCTTTCGAGGTAAATTATGCCCCCAAGGTAATGTTTTCTTAGATCCCTGGTTTATTTGAAATGTTGATTTTGAGAGTAGGAGAGATGTTAGCCATATTCCCTTCTTTGAAAGAATCTAGGGAAGGGATGGGATTTGAAAACCAATCGACTTCACCACAGATGAAGTATTTTGATTCCACATCGTATTGGCCATGAGACTGTTGTGGCATGAAGTATGCATGATGGTGCATATCATCCCAAGGGTAATCAGGGGTAGACATGGCTTCCATGATGTCCTCATCATAATGGAAGATGGGCGGACTGGAGGAATATTGACTACATGATGTAGTTGTGGTACCTAATGCATCATCCTAAGAAAGAAGGTTAACATACGCATCATTTGGAATGGTAGACGATGAGCTAGTAGATGAATGATCTACCGATTTTGAGACTTGGGTGATCAAAGCATGCACATAAACCTCAGAAAGGTTTTCCTGCGAGGAACCCAAGGATGACGATGGAGGTAATAGAGGATGTTCTGATGTATCAATGGGAAGGACAATAAAATGATCGTCTGAAGGACCTACTGTGCCCAAAGAATTTAGTAGAGCTTTCTTTTGAGATGGGCATGACTAGAGGACTTCCAGTGTCGACATGGCAATGGGGGATTGAGCCAAGTTGTCTACGTTATTATATGTATGGGAAAATTAGTTAGAAGCAGTCTTACGACATAATTGTCCCTTTGGGATATTAGGAATTGACTCAAATTTAGGTTGATGGATCTGTAACGGATGATTTGGTGTCATAAGAGGCTCGCTAGATGCTTTGGTTCTGGACTCAGTGGCAGACGAAGTCGATGGCTTGTCATATTGACACAACCAAGTTTACAAGTTGATATTAAAGGTATTAACCTCATCAAAATTCATCATGAGGATTTGGTTGTCACCAGGACCAGAAGGTTGGGGAAGGTGGGATGCTTGACCTTGCTAAGGCTGAATAAATACAAATCCTTGCTGAGGGAAAGGATTTGTGAGCACGGTCGGTTGAGATGGCACAGGATTCTGAGGCGGTTGTTGCATGGGCGGTTGACCTCTAGAAGCTACTTGGTCATACCTCATTTGTCACATTTGGAGTAAGAGGAGACACTCATGAGCATAATGGCCATGTACACCACAACATGCACAAGGCTTGTTTGTATGAATAGCCTTGCTTTTCTTGGGTTGGTTGCCCTATTGCTAATTGTTGGTGTTAGGCTAGTTCTCTTGGGGTTCATTAGGTTGATTAACTTGGTTACCCTTGTTACCTTCTCCTTATTCTTTTTCTTCAAATTTTGGGGATTTGGTCACACTCTGTTGTGCAAAAACTTGACCCTGAGGTGGTGGTGTTTGTTGGGGCTCAAGATGCATGGGAGGATGTGGCTCTAATGCCTAAGGGGCTGGAGCACTCGACATTGCATAGGTATAAGATGGTGCAGGGGCAATGGTCTACTAGATAGGTTGAGCACTAGCTGCCCCTGACATCTACTGATGTGGTCGGGTAAATGCATAATAGGTACTTTGTCATGAATACACGTTGCTGGCAGGAGGGGCATAAGTGTTGGAGGAACTAGTGCCCACCTACAGATAACCATAACTTTGCTAAGTATATGGTGAAGGATGCGAAATAGATCCAATGATACCGTTGACGGCATGAGATACCCCCGGTGCATTAGCACCACCGAGATGAGGGAGGTCTGGTATAATGCTATAGACATAATCAGATCGAGCATAAATCAAGTCATATCTTACAGAAATCTAGAGATCCTCTTCCTCTGTCCGAGGAAAATGAGACGCGACATCTTTGGTAATAGGCACTAAAAGAGTCCTAAGAAACCAATATAGGTAGGCACGATCTTTGAAGGGTGGAGCACCACACATGCTCCTCCATCTACACCATTCCTAAACATGATCAGAAAGACGGGTGGCAGAGGACTGATGGAATGAGGTCCAGAGCTATGTACTAATGTCATATCGGAGAGGTACCTGAAAATATGAAAGCAACACTTTAGCAAGTGTTGCAAAAGTGGAATGAGAGGCAGCAAGCTGGTCAACATACCACTTTGCAACATCTCCAGTGAGCATGTTTTGGAACAACTGAAGACGAGTGGAATCATCGGTGATAGAATTGGATGAACACCACATATGGAAGGAGAGGAGGTGATTGGTAGGGTCTTCTCTAGAATTACCCTCAAACTTGGGAATGTTAGAGGGAATCTTAATCGGCATAAATGGCCTACCAACATTGTGGTGTATAGGGTCATTGATAAATGGGATAAGATTGGGAGGCTTAACCCAGCCATGAAAGGTAGCATGGGAGCTGCATGGAGAGTTCCTGAGATGGTTCCGCTAGATGTGATCACCGGGGTAGAACCAAAACCAACACCAAGTTGGGTTCCTACACCTATAATGGGTCCTAACATGATGACGATGTGCGGTGAAGGAGACTCAGAATCAGATGAATGAGAAGAGGAGTCGGTATGGGGACTCGAAGGACTATGAACTCAAACCTTGTAGGGAGGAGTAATATGCCCAATCAAAACTGGGAATGAAGGCCTAGGAGTCTTCCCGACAAACACCTTGGTTGCACAATGGTTGTAAGACACAAGTGACATGGAAATGGTGAAGGGAGATAAACAAGATGTTTTTGTATCAGTGTGGGGAGATAAATTAATTAAGTTAAGTCTTGTCTTGGTGGTGTAAACCAAGTGCCCTTATCTTAAGGTGTCCTTATGTGTGCAAGTGTATTTATTAATTAGGACCAGATCGTGTTTGAAAAAGGAAAAAGATTGATGAAATAAACTGAAATTGAAAATAGAAAATGAACAACAAATCAACTTTCTAAACCCCACCCAAACTGGGTTTGCAAACATTGTGCTAGTTGGTGGCGAAATCAACTGAAAACACACCAAAAAGGTTAAGATATCTAAGTGTCGGTGTGACAGGATCAAATGACACTATGCTACTGGAAAGTGTTGCAACAACAACAAAAAACCTAGTAGGAAAATTGTTGCAAAATGATAGGGAGATAGGTGTGAAGCCTAGGGAAAACAATGGTGCCCTAAGGAAAATGACCAAACAAGGTTCAATATGGAACGCTAGATGGACACAACCTATCTTTTAAGATCTAAAACAGGAAGGTACATATTTGGAAGATATGGTTGAAAGTTCTGCAAAAACTCAGACTTCTTACTCAGTTAAACTCCTCCTGTAAATGTGGAAGCATGTTAGAAGCCCTAAGGGGCTGAATTCCACTCGACAAGAAAAACATAGTAGATCAAGGCCTAAGTGGGCTAGGATAGTGATCAACCAACCCAGCAGGCATCTCTCAGTAAAACCCAGAAATAGATAGGGAAAAATCAAAAAAAACCCTAAAAATTGCAGGTATTGACCTAATTCTTGGGATATCATACTTTTTGGGCCATAAAGTGCACTCTAGACCTCCATATCACAATTTTGGGATGGAAAAGTGTGATTTTTTCTCCTTGATTCTCAGTCGATAAGACTCGAAAAAATTTGTCGTCTCTATCACGACTAGTTACCGTGACCTACAGAAAATACTAGAAAACTTATGGAAGGTAAAATTTTGATTGTTATAGGGTTATTAAGCTAGTAAGCAGCATTAAGAGACTGAAAAAAGGAAAAACCTAAGCTAAAAGCTGAAGGTCACCCAAGTTTTCGGACCAGAATTAAAAACACAGTGGAGTCACCCATTTTGTTATTGTGTTTTCTCCTTGAAGGTGTACGAAATGGAAACACTTTAGAATGTGGATGAAAATAAATCCTAACAATATAAATTATTGTTAAACATTGTATATCTGCAGCAAATTATAGAAATAAAACCTTCCAAAGCCTTGATCTATGCCAAAATCATAGTTAAACAACAAATGGAATAGTAAAATAAACTCAAATAATCCAATGGAAACTAGATATATAAAAAATATATTTTATTAAACACATGTGAAAGGAACAAATAATGTTACTAGTCCCCCTCTGTGAGATGGGTTCCTCACTATCCTCAAATGTCTTCAGCTTTTGTAGAGTCTCTCTCCTCTATATTGTGTAAAACCCAGCAAATAAAATGTGTGAGCTCAATGAGAACTCAAATAAAAAGAAGATGGTGTGTGACAATGATAATAAGAGCTACAACAATGACTAAAACAATGAAAATAATCAAAAGTGAATAATGAATGGAAAAACCTACTATTTATAACAAAATATTAGGTTATCATCGAATAATGAGCAATAATAAAATATCCTTAACCTCATTCTAGAATTAAACACTTGGAATATTTTATTATATTTGGTTTGGAGGGAAAATGTATTTAAACTTTTATTTAGAAATAATAAATAAATAAATGATCTATTTATCATCTTAAGAAATATGGTTAAGGAATAATAAAAAAATAATGATTATTTAATTATTCCTAACGGATTTAGTCAAACTTTACAAGGAATAATAATTAGTTAGTGATTAATTAATTATTCCTAGAGAAAAAATAAGATAATTAATTATTTAACTATTTATTTCTCATAACTTGGTCAAATGTGACAAGGAATATTATTAAACAACGGTTTAATTAATTATTCCTAAAAAATAACTAGATAAATAGTGATTTACTTAATTATTCTTCATGGGTTTAATTATAAATTGCTTAACAAATGTGGTTTATTAATTAATTTTTCATAGTGAAAGCAATTTTACTCTCTTAAAATTGGCCCTACATGGTGTACTTCGACCCATCTAATAAATTATGGCTAGATGATCAAGTTGTGGGAAATTAATGGATCGGGTGCAGGAGAATGGTTGCATGTCTCTGTTGTTACAAATTTATTATTTTTTTTATTGTGGACATTGCACATGGTCATGTTGCAATTGGTTTATAGTGTGTTGCTATTATCGTTTTTTGTACTTTATTTTATTTCATTTTTTTCTTAATATAATTTTATGGTTTGTTGGGTGTGAGTAAAGTAAAATAAAAGGAGCTATGGAAGGAGAGCTAAATAGGAAACCTAACTAGAAATGGAAGACCCTAGTTAATCCCTATGCATAAAACAAATGGCAATAAGGGGGCAGAAGAAAATGATGATTCCAATTGAATATAATAGATAGTGATAAAAAAACCATGAAAATGGCATAAAAAGGAAGTTGTCCTAAACTTTAATATTGTATGGTCGAGATATATATCTATATATATATATATATGACTCTGTGAGGGACACGCAATCAAGATAAAAGCATAAGGATGTTATCTGGTGTGATATATCATTAGATTGTATCCATCATAAGTAGTATGGTGAGTAATAAACCTTAAAAAAATATATGATCGTTATGGGAATGTTATAAAAATGGAATTTGTGTTTCCATGTTTTGAATTATGCAATGAATTCATTGAATGAGTTCCCTATCACTTGAGAATATTCATTGGGTAAGTGTAAAAAAGAACCTACTGCTATTAACTACCGTATTTGATGTGTTTCAATTAATGCGTTGACCCTTGTTGGGTGCAGGAATGAAAATTTACAGCATCAATATAGTATAAATGAAGACATGTTGCAATTGAATGTGAATGTTAGATATGAGTGAACTTTACTCCAGAATCAATTCATTTATAAAATTAAGCGCAATGGAACCACTTCAACCTTGAAAATTCCACCATGGATATAGAAAATAAATGTGGGAGGAATTTACTTCATTTCGTAAGAGGGATAGAAGTAGAAGAAACATTGAGGATGATTTTTAATTCAAGGGGAGAAGATGTGATACCCCTGGTGCAATTTCTTTTGCAAATTTTATTATTTCATATTTATTTATCAATATTGAAGTAGAGATGTTGTTTATGGGGGAAAGAAATGGTTAACTGAATTATGTAAATAAACATTTTTTTTATCCTAGAAATAATATGGGAAACAACAATGAGTAATTTGGGCTTCCTAGCTATCCAAGTATTTGGTAAGTGGTTACTTCCAAATTGTGGATGGTAAAGAGGAAAGTGACATAGGTCACTCTTCTAATCTTCCCTAATTCTTTGAAAACTCCCTCGATAAATATTACCACTAAGAAACAAAATAATCGAAGAGAAATGTATGCTAGATAAAAAGATAAGCATAGATGGAGAGAAATGTTATGCTAGGTGAAAACATAAGAATCAAGATAACTGGAGAGAAATATTATGCTGGATAAACATAGTTGGAGAGAAAGACATGCTTATGAAGAAAATATGAAAGACTTTCCTAACTCGAAAAAGCAAAAAGGTGGGTGAAACTTAAAAGTAGGATGCTGATAGAAAATATGTTGGGAAGGAAAATACTAAATACCACAAAGCGAAAATAGTTTGGACATTGTTCAAATAATAAAGTGGAGGATTATGAAGTTTGATCCCAGGGGGATTTGTTAGGAGTGTAACTCATTGGTTTGGAGGAATGTGCCTTCTTCCCATATTATTTCCATGGGAGTAAATACCAAACAGATAAATACATGTTTTTATATTGAAATGATTATTCCGTGCTCATTAAGAAATGGATATTCCAAATATTGGTTATAAATTTGTATAGTTTGTGTTAATCATATAAAAAAATGGCTATATTTTTAATAAGAATGGTATGTGGAGGAATTTTTGAGAAAGCAAATTCCTCTATGAGGAGTATATATGTATATATATACTAATCTATGAGTTTATGTTACCATTCTAGAAGGTAAATAAAATATTGTCATATTAACTAAAAGTTTTGAGGATATTATTATTAGTTGTGATGTAGTGGGAGCTTTACAAGAGATTTTGACTAGCATTTTTTCATGCAAGCTAAGCAAGAGGTAGGTCATAAAATGCATATATATAATTAAAAGGATATGGGTAGATGTTATGTATGTTGTTAAGTATAGTAGGAACATAATGATATTTCAAATGGTCTTACCACCATATTTATTATGTATTTTATGAGCAGATATTCGTTGTTAGGAAACAATTAGAGTAACTATATTGTCAAGATCTAGTATTCTACAATAATATTTATGTTTGATTAAACAAGAAGTCCCAAGTTCAACGTTGAAAGAAAAACTATTAAGTCAAAAGGGAATTATTTGTACTTTTGAACGTAAGTATATGGAGAGAACATTTATGAATTTTGAGGTAATAAATTGTTAATTCGGGACTTCATATGTACAAAATAACTGAGATATAGAGCATATATCCAAAATATGGCATAAGTCATAACCTAGTTATATGATATACTACGATTAAATATAAAAAGCGGGTATGAAAATATTTCATCATCTATTAAAATTGGATGATAATAATATACATCAAACATTATTTATATATATAGTCATAGAGCAAGTAATACTAAACATTTTTATTATGTTGATAGATGTTTTATTATGGAATAATGTTTTTAAAATTTATATTTTGAAATAAACAAATCAAACAGACTACTAAGATTTAGTAAGGGAGCATTATTCTTAACCTTCTTCACAGATAAAAGATCATATTAAACTCTAACAACAATTTATCTATCCATCTATAATTAATGCTATGCAACCTTTACCAAATATATAGAGAAATGAAACCTTTAAAAATAAAGACTTTATTATTTATAATAAAATAAAGTTTTGATTTTCATAATAAGTTGGCATATTCTGAAAACTCGTCCCCGAATTATGATTGATCGTTCTACACTGCCTGTAATACCACTAAAGCACTAGGAAAGATTCAATGGAGACAATATTAGCACTGAGTTATTAGATGCTACAGTGTTCCTTCGTATTGAAGTAGTGAAAAATTTATATATGGGAGCTCATTCCCTTTTGGTCAGCTTCAGCCTCAAATAATAGCGGCCTTGAATCCCTGAGGCTTCCTTCTCGATGTATGTTTTCTTACCATTTTCTGCAACCTTTCTCTGTTCTCTTCCTTTTTGCTTACTTTGGCACGAGCTCGGACCTCTTCGGCATCGATCTTTGAGCGAGGACGGATGACAAAGTCGGCCGGAATTGGTTCAGGTATCTGAGTCATTGTGGATTTACTGGCCTTTCGCGCCTCGCTCTCCTCCGCCATTTGCTGCTGTAAGGCTTCCAGGTCAAAGTCATCCGACTCCAATTCGCAGGGTGAACGAGGTTGCGACACTTGTGGTCTTGCGCGTTTGCGATTTTGTTTCTGCGAATTCTCCATATATCTGAAACCAACCTCATCTAGACGAGCAGGCTTCTGAAAAAGGGGGCGGCTCCATTTGTCCACCATAGCCCTAGCAACTCTTTTATTTGCGACAGTTTCTTCATCTGATTTGGATAAGAACATCACCACTCTCCCGAGACCACTGTTTTTGAGCTGCTGTCGCCTTTCATCATCCCCGGTGTCGATAGACAGATTTGTGAGGATGTCCAGAAGAGCTGTGCGGAGTGTGGCGTTTGGCAGCGATTGGTCGGGGAGGGGCTCCAGCCAATTCTTTAACACCGATAGTATTCCTCGGTCCAAGAATTCCTCATGCAAAGGACGCTTCGCCATGACCTGAGTGAGCGCGGGAAGTAGCCTGAGCTTGTTGATGGCCGGCATGGATTGCCTGTTCAGCTCCGCGTCTTCCTCGGCTGCGACTTCCAGTCGGGCAATAAAACGCTCAATCTGTGCAGGGATATCTTTATCTGGGACTTTGTCACGACCAGGAGCTGCATCAACACCTGTAAGAGGTTCCAGGTGAACCACATTCGCGGGTTCATCCTCATCATTCTCCTCATCTTCCCTTTCTTGCCCAGCAGCAGCAGCAGAAGATTTAGAGGGCTTTCTTTTCTTGTTACCCACCTGCTTCGATCTCGATTTTTGTACCGAGGATTGCTGTCGCTGCACTTCATCATCATGAGAAGAGCTGGAACTTGCTTTCCTGAGTCTCTTTCGAACCGGAGAAGAGCTAAGTTCAGGTTCAGGTTGCGCTTGCCATTCTAATTCTTCGTCTCCAGGTTGCGCTGGCCATTCTGATTCTTCGTCTCCATGTTCATCCTCATGATTTTCCTTATCTTCCCTTTCTTGCCGAGCAGCAGCAGCAGATTTAGAGGGCTTTCTTTTCTTGTTACCGACCTGCTTCGATCTCGATTTTTGTGGCGAGGATTGCTGCACTTCATTATCATGAGAAGAGATGGAACTTAATTTCCTGAGTCTCTTTCGAACCGGAGAAGAGGTACGTTCAGGTTCAGGTTCAGGTTGCGCTTGCCATTCTAATTCTTCGTCTCCATGTTCAGGTTCAGGTTGCGCTAGCCATTCCAATTCTTCGCCTCCATATTCATCTGACATCTGATCTGGATCAAAAATGAATTCACCTTCTTCATCGCGGTATCTATCATCATCGTAGTAAGCCATGGGGACCTGTGACCAAAATATTATCACAAACCTTCCGAATACAAATCTCAACAACCAAATGCTAATTAAGAAAGCGCAGGTAAGAGGAAGATGTGTACGAAGATTTGCACGACTATATCTCCTATTTGATTAGGGAGTCTGGTATGTATACCCATTGCCCATTCACAAAAGTATGCCGACTCACAACCCTAAATTTGAGGTGCATTAATTTGTGTTCACAAATTCTTACTTCACATATGCAAGACATCTTGAAATTCAGAAACATTTCGCCCCTTAGCCCATTCACAAAAGTTGAGGTGCAATATATTGCTACAAATTCTTTGGAAGAAGATGTCTCAGAATTCATGAAGATTTTTTATTTTAGTATGTATTAATTAATTTAACTTGTTTTTATTTATTCACTAGAAAGGATATATTTTAATTCAACATGTATTAATTAATTTAACTATTTATTCACTAGGGAGATGTTATTATCAAGATTGTACCAAGCTCTTTATTTACATCTTAAGATAATTTAATTCCTTATAAAGTATCTTAATTCTTTATAAAGTGATTTTCTATCTTTAATATTTTTTTAAGATTTTGAGTTTTTTAAAGTGATTTTTACACTCAATGTTTCTTCATATTATATAACTTTGAGATCAAAAGAGAATAAGAATTAAGTCCCATTCAAATCAATTAGTTTATACTTCATAAATAAATATTATCTACATTGACATTTAAGTTATTTTCTTCATCACACTTTTCTTTAGTTAAATAAAATCATATCAAATTCTTTTCTTTTTATTGGGCTAGATTCAATTGTTTAAATTTGAACATTGAAGTGTGTTACATATTTTTTAAATCAAAGCTTGCTGGATTCAATTGTTAGATTTTAACATTTCAAATTATTACATATTTTTTAAATCCAAGCAATGTATCTTATTATTTAAAAGATTGAATAAAATCTAAATATTTTCAATAAGTTAGATATCCCTTTTAAATAAAATCTAAATATTTTCAATAAATAAAATATGTTTTTTATTTCATATTCCAAAAAGGATATTGTTCAAATTCTAACAACATTTTAATAATTTTAAAATTTATATTTCAAATTTTAAAAAGTAATCTAATGATTTTAACATGTGTATTTTAATTTTTAAAACAATCTAATAATTTTTATATCTATATTTTATGTTTTAAACTAATTTAATGATTTCCAAATTTTATTTTATATTTTGTTTTAATTGACATCGCTTTATTTGGAAAGGACTTTAATTATATATCATCTTTATTTGCTAATATCAAATAAATTTTATTATTATACCTGCCGACAGGTATATAGCGATCGATATCGCTTTGACTACTAATTAATTTCGTTTGACTTTTTAAATATCAACCGCTATTCAATACTTTAACCAAAGTTTTATGCAAAAAGTGAAATTTTTAAATCATTTAAATATTTTTCGATGGTTTTCATTGGCCATTCAGCTTTGGGGTCTTATTGCCGACATCGAACTTGCTTTTAACCGAAGTTTTGCCTTTATCCAAAGTTTTTGGAGTATCCAAGGTCGAAGGTTTTTCCCTCCTTCTATTCCGAGCCAAATTTCCTTATCCAAAGTTTTTTGTTGCCCCTTCTATATCCAAAGTTTTTGGTTGCCCTTCTGTATCCATTATATGATTATTTTCTTTAAAACTTAGGGTAACCAACAATGAATCGAGTTTAACAAATTTATGAACTTAATGTGACATTTGTTTTGTATATACAAAGTTATGTTGCCGCCTGTCTTGTAGCCTCAAAACCTGCCTCGCCACCTACAACATCAACACCTGCCTCCTCCACATGTCGTCACTTCCCTTCACATGGTAGCTTTCCTCTACAGCTGAGACGCCCAGGGTCATAACCTGGTCTTGAATTGCAGCTTCCAAGTGATGAGCGCAACATCCTAACCCACTTTCTTCCTCTACATCTGGAGAACTACGACCTAAGAGAGCTAAGAACATGAATCCTCCTGGAATTATTTCTTCTGCCCTCACTCCTACAAAATCCACCAAGTCTCGTCTAAATTATTTCTTCTGCCCTCGCTCCTAAGAAATCCGCGAAGTCTCGTCTGAATTGGTTGAGATAGGCATTGCCCACCACATCACTAGATATGTAGATATGTCCGCCATTCCAGGCTGGAGAATTTTTTCCCTCAACGCTAGCAGGAACCGGAAATTTAAAGAGATTAAATCTTCAAAATTGGATTTCACGGCAGGAAATCAAATGAATATACGTAGTATAGTCTGCTTCACTTACTTGTGAAAGCCAATGCAGGCTGATGGAGGAATGGCAGAAATGGAGGGTTTTCCGTCAGAAAAGTCTTCAGTAATGTGATCCCCTCACAACTGCTGTGGGGTAAGAGCTAATTGCGGAAGCCTTATTCTCATCGGTCGCTGCTGCTCTTTTTTCATCCCTGGGATTCATGTCGCCTCCTAGGCATGGAGGCAATGTCTGGAACAATGTATTGAAATCAATGGACTGAAAATCGCAGAAGTAAACATGGAATTTTGGGACATCCAGGGACTTTGTAGGTGCCTAAGGTGCAATTCAAAATCTTTTATCAGCCAGAGCCATAGAGTAATTGGTCAGCCTGTCCCGCAAGATCGTTGTCCCAGAGGTGTGAGAGGTGTGAGATATAGCAAAATTTATTTTCTATTAACCATTTGTGATTTGATGGATGATGCAGAAGTTTTGATGGATGCTACCCCTTGACGCTACCCATGCCCATAGCAGGGAGAACGCTCGTGCTGGGAAATGGGGTCATTTATCAGTTTGCTCAAGTTAAGTAGGGTGAGGGAGAACGGTCACGCTTGGAAATGGGGTCATTTATCAGTTTGAGGGGAGAACGGTCACACTGGGAACGGTCACGAGGACTGCATGTAGGGTAGGCGTTATGGTGGTGGGGGCAGTGGTGGCCATACTTGAAGTTGGTTTATTTTTTGAAATGGTTCTGTGTGGACCTAAGATAGAAGTGCTTATAAACGATTCTCCTAAGACAGAAGCAGGGGAGGGCGATTGTGCACAACACCTATGTGGTGGCACGGGAAGGGGGAAACTCCTTTTTTAGATGGAATGTAGGCCTTGCAGCCTGAACGCAATTGTGGTTCACTTGTCTTTTACAAGACTCCATTTCACTTTATTGAAATACAGGTGTGTATGCGCTTCCATTTAATATGCGTCTCTTCCTCCATTTCACATATGTTTCACAAGAATCCAGTTCATTTATGTGTCTCTTCTAAATTGTTTATATATATATATATATATATAATAGAATGTTATATTTCTAAATTTTTTATATCTATATACAATAGAATGCTATATTTCTTTTCGAACCTTAATTAAAGGTTGGAGGTTCAAGCCTTCTTTTCAGCATTGAGTAGATTTGTTGGTGACAGACTCATAGGTTTGCATTTTCCTTTTCCATTTCACAAGACTTAAAAGGTGAATCCAGTTCACTCTTCCTCTATTTCACATATGTTTCACAAGAATTCTAAATTGTTTATATATATATATATATATATATATATATATATAATAGAATGTTATATTTCTTTTCGAACCTTAACTGAAGGTTGGAGGTACTGGCAGCAAGACACATCCCAGACTTGCAGACTTATTATAAAGGCTCTGGCAGCAAGACAGACCGAAGACCTGACACAAAGTCAAACAAATTCTGAATTACTATTAATCTGTAAGGTGCTTCATGATAATTTGTGTTTGTGCAGGCTCATATGTAATGTGCTTCATGATAATTTTCACAAAATGTGCTTCATGGTTATTTGTGTTTGTGCAGGCTCGAGATGAGGGAGAGAATAAGCAGAGGAAGGATAAATAAATGGGTGGTTTCTTTTTTTCTTTCAAGAAAATAGTTGGTGCTGGCTGAAAGAAAACCCATGAGAACGAAGGATAAATGAAGGGGTGGTTTCTTTTTTGCTCTTTATCTTTTAAGTTGAGGAAGGATAAATCAATTGGTGGTTTCTTTTTTGCTTTTAGGAAAATAGTAAAATAGTTGGTGCTTTCTTAAAGAGAACCCATGATTCAATTTTATGCTAGTAGTCCACTTCCAGATGCTTCTGCCATTTAGAGTGGTTTTTCTTACGTCAAAATTTCAATTCGTCATCATTGATGTATAACATTTTATATAGTTTCCCATTCCCATTGCTTCATTTGGAGATTCTCTTTTGCTCCAAATGCAGTCCTATTTGCATGAGTGAATGTGTACTTATTTTATATGGCTTTCGTTGCTCCATCGATGGTATTCTTCTACATTATCATTTGTTTTGAAGTTCTTGCATAATTCTTTGTTCTTCTGCAATAATGGGCAAGTAAGTCCTACCATGTCCAATTCCTATGTTCACATATAAACTAAATGGTTGAAATGTTTGTTGTATGCTTTTGGTAAACAAATTGTGTATATGCCCAACTATGTTGATATGTTGAACTGTAATTAATTATTCTAGAATAAAAATTCTATGCAAGTACTATTTAAAAAAACCCTTAGTGTCCACTGTTAATCATAGGAATATATTAGAAAGTTCGATGAACGTGTCAAACATTTTGTACTTTAGAATAAACATCCACGGTTCATTTTGGAATAAACATCCACGGCTGTTCATGAGAATGTATTAGAAAACTCCACTGTTCTCGAAGGTATTTTTCACATTGTTGCATTTGGAATTGATTGTTTTAATTTTCTTTGCATGAGTTTTAGACAGTACACATATATATTTTACTCAAGGAATCTTGTTTTATAACTAGATGACATAGAGTAAACAAGGGATTTCATAATTTTTATGGCCTTGGATAAATATGAGGAGCTATTTTTTTTCTTTTTTCTTATTTCTGGATATGCATGTATTATAGTTCCAGCTATACCAATTATACAAAACTAAATTTTGTACCAGAATAGTATGTGGTAAATTTAAACATGGTTAAATAAAAAGGGTCTTGAAGAATTCATGCTTATATGCAACCTAAATTCTATATTAGTATTAGAGTTGTAGTTATACCAATTATACAAAACTAAATTTTGTACTAGAACAATATGTGGTAAATTTAAACATGGTTAAATAAAAAGGGTCCTGAAGAATTCATGCTTATATGCAACCAAAATTATGTATTAGAGTTCCAGTTATACCAATTATACAAAACTGAATTTTGTATTAGAGTTCCGGTTATACCAATTATAAAAAACTAGATATTCGAAGTGAGATATGGGCAACTTAATAACACAGACCAGCTTAACAATATGTCATATGCACTGGTATCAAGGTTTCTCATTCTCAACATAAGAATGAACGCAATGTTTATGACACTGCATATCATATTCTTTACATAAAAATGAACTTTGTTATTTATTTCGTTATTTGTTGCGTATAACTATAGTTTTGAATAGAGTTAGCAACCTTGGTATAATGGAAACAGTGAATTATCAAACCTTAGGGGAGGCAAAATTAAACTGTCTTAAATTACTATTAGATGATAATTTATATAAATATTAATGTGTATCTTCGAGGGGAAAGTGAGTCATATGAGATAATGTATCACCTATTGAGCAACATTCTGCCAGCAAATTCTGCTTTTCCATAGCCTGACTGTTTACCTCGTGTTGTTCTACAAGATTTGGAGAGCTACCATTGCAGTCTTGCGTCTTCTGTGATTTGCTTTTATGCTATTAGTTGGCCCTCCATCTTGCTCTGCAAATGGTGCAGGTGCTGAGCTTTCCACAAGTGCAGGATCTTTGGATTTATTGACTGGACTAATGAAGTTCCAGTCTAAGAAGCAGCCGAGCGGAAGACTAGCAATGTATGGTCAAACTGGAAACTAATACTTTGTTAGTCATGTGTCCTATGCTTCTTTTGAACTTGGTCAATCGACTTCGCTTATTATTTCAATCCAAGTTAATATACAAGCTATTTTCGACAGGTATGCCGTGTGCAACGCGAACTTGTTTAAGTAAATGTTGTTCTCTCCATTCAAAATTTATCATTATAACATAATCCATTTTGGAATTTCAAAATTAATTAATACATTTATAAACTTATAATTTTATAATTAAAAATTTATAAAATTTATTAGTTATATTATATTTTGCTTTCAAAATAAGCTTTTTTTTAATGATGAAGATGATATGACAAAAATTTTGACTAATTCGAAGCAATTAACATAGTGGGGGCGTGGTTTTTTTTGGTTTCATTTTTTAATGTTTAATAGTGACTTTAGTATGAAAAAGGTTTTATATTTGGTAGCATGTTGAGATGTATATTTCTATGTTCAAACTTTTGTTCAATTATGGTTCACGTTGGTTGTGTTTCTATTAATTTGGTTTGGGATATGAATCTCAAGTCTCTTGTTATGGGAAATACCTTGTTTAATGAATGAAGGCAAGGATGGTTGTTATTTTTATTTTTTATTTTTTTATTTTTATTTTGGTTTGTTTTTCGGATAGTACAAAATTTCATTTAACATTTAGTAATTTATTGGGAATGTTGATGATGATGTTAAGATCAAGTGGATATATAATAAAAATAATTATGTGAATCAATCGGTAAAGGAATTCATCTTTATCTTTGAAATTTTTCACACTCAAGATTCCAAGTTTATTAGAATAGTTGAGCTCTATTGCATCACTAAGTTCTTTGTGGCCTATGTTTTGCTCGGAAAATTGAATAATAAGATAGAATTCCAATACAAATTGGAGACGCTAGAAAAAAAAATATTAAATATTATCTTCTGATTACTCTCTTCTTCTTAGCTTGTGAAAAATAATGATGAGGTCTTTCCAACAGAGTTGTTGGGATCCTCCAATAACTCCCAAAGCACGCTTTGATATTTTTCCAAAGATGTAGCTAAAAGATGCAATCAAACCTAATTTCAATTTTCTTGATATGATATCTATTTCCAATATCACATGTTATAGTTTCGCTTGTTTTCTAGACTTCATTCTATGTTGTAAAATCATTTTGGGTCCAGTTTCCTATATGGCAAGCCCATATAGTTTCAATATGGGAACATATATTATGAGACTTCCACTTTAAAGATTAGTATGACTTGGTTTTTCAATTTTCTTGATATGATATCTATTTCCAATATCACATGTTATAGTTTCGCTTGTTTTCTAGACTTCATTCTATGTTGTAAAATCATTTTGGGTCCAGTTTCCTATATGGCAAGCCCATATAGTTTCAATATGGGAACATATATTATGAGACTTCCACTTTAAAGATTAGTATGACTTGGTTTTTCTTTGGATAGGTTACGTTATTTCTTTGAGTGTATGTGACTTCTTTGCCCACAGTGTTGTTTTGAGTCTATCTTTCCATATACATACTATAGTCTAGTTTTCTTTAAGTAAACTAGAATTGTAGCCTCTTTAATTATACTATAATTTGTATCTCACATTTCAAAATATGATAGAATATAAAATCTTTAAAAAATATATTTTCTAACATTTATAAACAAATTACCATTGTTAAGTATTTTTTAACTATAGGAATTTTATAAATATAAATTGACGCAATATTAACAATATTATGTAACTTTGGTTGCAATCGTAACGGCTTGAAAGAAGCCCATTTTTATAAGTATTTTGAAATTTATTTTCAATAAAAGCTAAATTATAACTATAATGTTGGAAAAAAATAAAATAATATGGAATATTCTTTTAGTCTTAAAGAAATTAAAAAGTTGTAGAATTGTGGTTGTAGAAAAGAAATTTTCTCTTAAATAACCTGGTTAACACACATGCACACATGCCCACGCACATGTGTGCACACACACATATAGATATAGATGGTGAATTTTAGGGTTATAGTGTTTCCTAAAACTAATTGGATGAAAATGAAGTAAATGGGCATGTAATTTTTTTCTTAAATAAATATCTTTAAATTTCATATGATAAATATACATGTTTAGGTCCTCAAGGGATTCTAAAAGGATCAGACCTGAAGTCATTACAAGGATATACTCATTATCAGCTTAACTTGTTACATGCGAGAATCGAACCCCATTGGAAAGGATCACAACATTTCTCCCATCCACTTGAGCTAGATCCATTTGAAAAGTGGAAATTTAATTTATAATAAATAATGTTAAAATATATGTAATAACCATTATCATATATGTGATTTAAAAAATGTTTTTAAAATTAAGTTTATTTTTTTGGTACTTAATTTACAAGTATATAATAGTAATATGAAGAATGAGATTCTTCCTATTACTTCAAACATGAATGAGAAATACTCAAGAATCTAAAGATGTTGGAGTATAGAAATAAAGTATTGGTTACACCATGTATGGATAATGAAGGAGGGTGCTCTCCAAAATAAAGATACTATGAAAATCTTTATAATAAGTAAGTTTTAAAAGACATTGTGCATGACATAAAAGTGTATAATAAAATTGATTTTAGAAAAATAAACCCTTCATCATAAGATAGAAAATAAAAAAAATATATAAAAATTATAAAAATAAAAACAAATTACCATGAGTTTTAATATAAAAGTTAACGCCTAAAAAATATATAAAAATTATAAAAATAAAAACAAATTACCATGAGTTGTAATATAAAAGTTAACGCCTGAAATGTTTTGGGAAAAAATGACAGGAATGTTTTGGAAAAAAATGATATATAAATATATGATATGATCAAAATAAATATTTTCCCCCGCCTAAAAAATATATAAAAATTATAAAAATAAAAACAAATTACCATGAGTTTTAATATAAAAGTTAACGCCTGAAATGTTTTGGAAAAAAATGACAGGAATGTTTTGGAAAAAAATGATATATAAATATATGATATGATCAAAATAAATATTTTCCCCCGCCTACTATAGCTTAGGTTCCCATTTGGTGTAAAATTCTTGAATAAGATCTCGTTAGATCCCGAGGGTGACTTAAAAAAAAGTCACCCACTACCACTTTAGTAGATTTTCCTTTCTCTTTTTAGCTTAAATGTCATTATCTAGTTGAGATTACCTAACATAAACTAAGTTCAATATGTTATAGATAGAAAGGGAGAACATGAGCTTATGGCATATTTGATATAGGGATTTAAGGGTACTTCAATATTTCAAATTTCAAATCAAAATTAATTATAATTACTTAGGTAAAAAAAACAATAAAATAATGATAATTTAATCAAATCAAATAGGAATTATATTTGAAATACAAGATTTTTTACTTTCCAAAAATTCAGGTCAAATTTAAAATGTCAAAATGGGATGAAGTGACTTAAATGAAAATATTTCCTCCTATATGTTTGTCACTATAATTTCTAGATTGTGGAAAAATAAATTTAATAATTTTTATATATTTTTGAGGTGGTCAAAACGGAATATTAGTGCTTTGTTTTTACTTTGGTTTATGGGATCAATGATGCATCTTTATAGGGAAATCCTATTGAATATGTAGGGGTCACTTTAGCTAGAAACACATGTCACTATAGGACTTAATTTTGGTAATAAAACTTTACAATTTTAAGGAAGGAAAAAGTTTATTGGTGATTCTCTTTCAAGAAAATACAATTATGTTTTTTTTTTAAATATTTCAATGAATGGAATAACTCCCAATATGTTTAAAGCATGAATTTTTATATTACAGAAACGGAAACAAATCATTTAATGATAGGGAGTATCACATGAGTATTAAAATGTAGCAAGGTTTCTCCCTTATGCATCCTGTCGGTGTTTAGATATGAATCATGCAATTCACCCAATTCCACATTAATTGTCAACCCGGGGCTCGACTGGTTATTTCAAGGCTATTATGCAAGTTATATGCAAGCCACAGTTTCCCTACCCAACATTGAACATTTAATCATAACATAACAATGTGTAACAACAAGTTATAATTGTAACAACAAATAAGAGTAACAACAAGTTAAGACTCACAACAACACACTGAAATCATTACACAATAAAGAGATAACACAACAAAAAATAAACATGTGCACACATCTAATCCAATAGTGCCTAGTCAGGAAAGTGGGTCCAACTCATTAATCAAGGCTGTAGCAAAATCAAGATCTATAAAATACTCAAAAGATCAACAATTGTATTATTCAAAATATAATTACAAAGGTCTACTATTACAACTCCGAAAAATCATATATCCAATAGTGGATTTCCCAGCCCCGTAATCACTACTTATACATTTCATTAATCAAATAACAGTGCCTAAGATTATGGAAGCTATTTTCCTGCAAATACATAGTAGTTTCTTGAGATATAACAGAATACAAGGATAGCACTTGTGTTGGTCAATAGGTTGATCCACCATTGCAATTGATACTCGAAGATAATGTTGCCAGCTCAATAGTCATCATACTTTGAATCATGCCTTTGATCATCATTCCTCCAAATGTGCATGAAAACTTAAGCTAGAAAGTCGCTTTAGGAAATAATCCCCTACGAATACGCTTAATTAATTAACAATTCACAAAGACATGACAATAGGTGTACCTTCGCTGTTTAGAGTGAAAATCGACAAACAAGTGCATGAAATGAGTATAGAAAGGGATAAAAAGGTGGGTAAAAAGTGGGCAAAATTAGCAACCAACATCTCCCCCCAACTATCCTTTCTACATGTCCTCATGCAGCTCGTCTTTTGTGCAGATCTGTGTTGGAGCCACTACGATCAACATGGAGTTGTGCAAGGTCATACTTCACAACCATTTATTTTCTGGGAACGTTATATCCATATATGTGAAGGACTTCTTTCCATGAATCCTTGTGTACCATGTAAGATGGTGTGTACTACTTAGTTGGCAACCAAACAATGGGAAAACGAAATCTCAAACCCATCCATCGAGTCCCATAGGTCTGAATACATGCGATATATTGGGGTAATCTGTCCAAATTCTGAAAAAAATTAGGGGCCCCAAACGGTTCGTGTATCCTTACTGCAGTTGATGAAAACACCCATCATTTCTAACAGTTGACCCCTGCCTCCTCCTGACAAGTAAAAATTTTATTTGTACATATGTCAGTACACCACTTCTATGTTAGCGACATCTGGCCCTTCCTCCATTCTATTCCCAAGAAGATATGATATTTGTTAAAAATATTCACAACCTGAAAATGCTTTGCCTGAACTACAAGTGGCATGTTCACTTGGTTCTCTTCGAATGTGTCAAAGGCTTTCTTCCACTTAACCTGGTTAATCATGAAGGAGGTGGAGGCTCTCAACTGAATATCTCCCACATATAACATTGGATTAAATGATTGATCAAGCCCTAGAAAATAATCATGCATGTAGAGTATGCACATCAAGTTCTAGTTCAGGATATTGTGACCCTTCACGATCCATAGAAACTATATTAGATCTTCGATTTCGTGACTTATCTCCTTATGGATGTTCTCCAAATAGAATAACATGTATTGTTCATGGAGGAACAGAGGACAAATATAAGCAGGAGGTCAATACGCCATTACTTATTACGTTAGAGCAACCATTTCATCTTTGTCAGCCTTCAGTAGTTGCACTTTTTCTTGTAGTTCCTCAATCCTAATTTCCTCTGCTTTTCCTATTGTTGCTTTGCTTTATCCATCTTGGTCATGTAATTAGTCACTACTCTCACAACGTTTTCTCTAATTCCTCTCACTCCTTCTCGGTGGTCTTCCAAAGAGATAGATCCACGTTGAAGGCAAGATGCAGTAGCCTTCCATTTCTAAATTTCAGTCGTGAAGAATAATTCTTGTGACTCAAAAAAAGTGACAATGGTTCGATCTGTACTATTGCTAAAGTGGTTTCAGCTCCAAGATTTGTGGCAACTCGAACGACATTATTCTTATGCTTCTTCACCGTCTTTGTAAGCGTAACACCTTCTTCCTTAACTTAATAATCTCCAATTTTAATTTTATATTTCTTTAAATTGTGACTAGTACCTTTCTTGGATGGGGGGCCTTATTTTTGCACAATGTTCAATAAAGTATTTCTTGATAACAACCTCCTCCACTTGTCTCGTGGCTAGTATTGGATTTGGTGGGTTGATGTCAGGAAATTCATCCACTGGTTCCTATTTCACCCTTATTTCTTCTCTCTGCTCCTCAACTCGGGGGGCGGCCCCAACATCTTCTTTCGCAAGTATTAAAACCTCCACATCTTCCCTGAATGACTCTAAAACAATTGCATGCCCTTGCAGAGTATCGTTTCAAAACCTTTCTCCACGGTTTCTCTGTTGTCTCATTATCTTCCTCCATTTTCTCAAAATTTGGTTTTGGCCCTTACGAGTTGATACCAACAACAACGTTTTCTTCCAACGGCTCTGTACGAATAGAAATAGCCATAGTTTCTTTAATTGTTTGCTCAAAAATTGGTTCTAGTACTTACAGATTGATACCATCAACAGTGTTTTCTTCCAATGGCTCTTTTTGAGCACCACGAACCACAGTTTCCTCAACTTTTCCCTCAATCGACGCTGGTTCTTGTATATAGTGTCGAACACCAGTCCTTCGATTTTCCCAATTTTTCCACTAGTTAACATTGATTCTTATGTGACAATGTCAACAATGGTTCCTCTAGTTGTCCCTACATATTTCTGTATCAAGGGAGAGATTTTTTATTTCAAAAAGCATCTATGTGTGCAAAATTTCCTTTCCCCTCTTTACAAGGAGGTGGAAAGCAAAGAACAAGGGATATCCTCCTTGATTTCCATCCTTTCTGAACCTGTTGTTTTAATTCCTTCTCCTTCCCATAGCTTTTATGTACTTTCCTTCTCCTTTTCCTGTGCGACTTTCTTTTCTGTTTCATCTACTTTCTCAACAGTCAATGCAGGTTCTTGTGTAGTAGTGTCGACCACGACTTCCACTTCTTCCACTAGTTTCTCCATCATTTTCGTAGGTGACGCCGATTCTTGTTTAACAACATCGCCTGCAATTTCTTCTATTGCTGACAATTCTTCCATCATCTTAGTGGTCGATGCTGGTTCTTGTGTAGTAGCATTGATTGCACTTCCTTCCACTTCCATTTCTCCTACTCCCAGGTCGGCAGTCGACATTTTTCTTGTGTAGTAGCATCACCTACACTCGCTTCTACCTCTATTTCTTCTTCTTCTAGGTCAACAGTCGATGTTGGTTCTATTGAAAATAGCAATAATAAATGATAAAAATACAATCTCGAAATTCCAGTTTAATTTGTCCTTGAATTAAACTGAGAATTAAAATCAAATTTTATTCTCATAGGAACTTGTAATAGTTAACTAGAGTGAATTGACTTAGTTAACTTAGTTAACTTAGGAATTTCAAGTTGGAAGTCTTTTGAAGTCATGTATATGTTCTCCCTATATTATAGGGGTCAAGGATGACTTAAGTATGAGTGGTAATTAGTTAACTCAGATTACTGAGTTAAGTCTAGTTAAATTAGCTCCAAACTATTTAAGGAACTAATTGTGAGTTAACACTCAGTTGATGCATTAGTGCACTCAACTGGTGCTACTCCAGTTAACTGAATATTCCCTCATCAGAAACTCATGCATGTCGATTTTGAGAAAGACCTAGTTGAGACTAGAGTGTAGGGACAATGTACTATTTGTTGTGTAATTTTATGAGTTGTACAAATGGTTCATGCAATCAAGAACTAAACCTAGAAGGGATTGTGCAGTTATGAATAAGGAATTTCCCTCTAAATATGGGATAATTGTCTTAGGAATTGTGAAAAGAATTAGAATCTTAGAGGCTTGGAAATTTGGCTAAGTAATGGCCAAAGGAATTCATCAGGTAGAGGATATGAAATACTTGTGCAGGTTAAGCTCAAGCTTGAGCAGATCATATTTTATTTATCCAAATCATTTGACCAAAGGCGCAAGGAAATAGGAGGCTTGGAGAGCAAAGAAGAGGCCTGGATTTGGCTTGAGCTTGCTTGTGTGCTGGAGATTGATTTTACTGAGTGTTGGGATTATTCTTGAGAGAAAAAACATTGTAAATTCATCTTGATTTTCTGAATTAATACAATATAGTAGTGGGGTTTTGAGCTATGGATTTCCTTGGATATTTATTGTGTTATGTGCCATTGATTTGTCTTCGTCTTATTGATTATAGTTTGCATCGATCTATTGGCTTCCTCTGCTTGAAAGTAAAAGTAGATTCTTGTCATATGCTTTAGTAAATTGCATGATCTTGTGAATCTACAATATTTTCTACATGGTATTGGAGCTAGGTTTTTTTTGGGCCTCGATTTTGCAAAGAATTTATAAAAAAAATTGTGCAAAATTTTTAGAAACAAATAGCATATCTGGATTCCTTGTTAAAAAATACCCAAATTCAAAAAACATTCAGCCAAGTCGGAGTTCGGCTGAGGGAGATATCGCTGATTGAAAATCACCTCTTTTTCCAGAAAATTTTGTGATGTGGGATAGAGGAAGATATAGAATAGTTATCAAGACTTTGTCAATGGTTCGAACAAGTTGCCAAATTGGGAACGACTATGATCAGAATTGATTCAGGAGGAGATCAAAAGGAACACCAGAGATGGGACCTCTTCCAAGGAAGTGGAAGAGGATTGTGTCTTAGCAAGTAAGGCAAAGTGGGCCAAGGGATAGAAGTCTCAAGGCGAGGAGGGCAGAATGAATATGGAATTAACGAAAGTTAAGTGTTTTCACTATCACTAGCATGGGCACTATGCCAAGAACTGCCCACATAAGAAAGCGAGCAATAAGGACCTAACAGTAGTGGCAGTAGGTGAGGCTCTAGATTCAAAATTCGAACTTGATTTCACTCTCGTTGCATGCATGGCCAGCACTTTCATGGGAGGCATGTGGTTTCCTGACAGTGATGTCTCATTCCATATGATGGGGAATAGAGATATATTTAGTGATTTTAAGGAGAAATACCTCAAGCAGAGCATAGAGTTTGGAGATGACGAGAGGTATAGAGCTACTGGGATCGGTACGGTTACCTTTCAGAGGGAGTCTGGCTCCCCTCTCAGGATCACATATGTGATGTATGTTCCAGGACTAAAGAAGAATCTTATTTCAGTTGCGGTATTGGAAGACTATGGCTATGATGTGGTTTTTAGTAAGGGAAAAGTTTTCCTTAGAAATATCACAACAGGACAGGTGAAACAGATTGGTGCATGAGTCAAGGACCTGTATTCTCTTGAGGTTCAATATGCATGCAAAGCATTGAGGAGCAAGGAAAAGGTTAGAGACTTTGTGGTTGAGAGGGAGAGTAAATTACCTCTCAACATGCAACCCTTGGAGGAGTCTCAGAAGTTGTTGGGTCCCTATAATACTAGTGATTACCCCATTAATATTGTATTTGTACCCCTTATTAATATTTTTGTGCCCCTATTGCCCCCATATTGTTATTATTGTGCCCCATAGAATCCCTCTATTGTTATTTTTGTGGCTTTATATTATTATTGTTAGGTCAGTTGGGTTATATTGTGACTCCTTAGGCTCCTATATATAGAAAGGAGGTTTTGTCATTTGAACCATCAAAGAATTTTTCATTTATGTAATGTAAAGGAGGTTTCCCCCTCAAAGAGGATGAATTTTAAGGCGTTGATCTATCTTTTCTATCTTTTTCTTGAGCTGGTTTCATAACATTTGGTATCGGAGCTTTCGATTCTAGGGTTTCATTGCTCCAAACAGGTCATCGTGGCATTTTCGCTATAAATTTTTTTTCTGTGATGTTTCAGAAGCTTAAAAAAAACCCATTTGAGAAGACATTGCGCTAAATCTCGAGTCTGAGTTTTATAGCTTTTTGCGCTATATTTGTGGAGATATGATCTGAGGAAGTTGGTCTTTTTGCAGACTCCTGAATTACATTCCAAACATGTGACCTAGGGAAAATCGTCATAAATTTTTCTCTAAGGATTGGATTGAAATTTCGTAAGAAGGTACAGAAAGAGGACGGAGTGTAGTTTCTTGTATATATTTTTTAGAGCTAGAGGTCAAAACAGTGACTTGTGGCACGTCGTACAAGTTCGTTTTACTGAACTAGTCTATAATTCGGTCACTGTGGGAGATTTCGCATAACTCTTCCTTGGAGAATCCAATTATGTATTAGACTGGTGGCATTGGAAAGAGGACACAGAGGGCTACCACAGGTTGCAATTTTAGAACTGGATGATCTAAAAGTACAGAGATACATCAGAGGCAATATCGAGCTCCTACAAAGTGAAAAAAAAGGTGTGTAGATTCTTTTAAATTTTTGCTTAAGATTGGTTTGAAAATTTATTTTGAAGCAATTCAAAGGGGTAGTAGAGCATTATTATCGGTAACTTATGCCCCGAGGAAAGAAAATGCAAACACCTAGTAAGGAACCTGAAAGCTCTAGCAATGCTCATGAAGAAGAAGAAGAAATGTTATATGATATATCAAAATTACAAGAACAAGTGCAACAAGTGTCACTTGCACAAAAGCAACAGAATCTAAGATGGATGGTTTAAGGAAATATGTAGAAGCTAAGATGGATGGTTTAAAGAAAGGTGTAGAAGCTAATATGGATTGTTTAAAGAAAGGCGTAGAAGCTAAGATGGATGGCATGGAAGCTAAGATGAATGGCATGGACGCTAAAATTGATGGCATGGATGATAAGATGGAAAAATTGAAGATAAATATGAACAAGTTGCTACAAGAAATGGTCACTAATAGTGAAAGGGTACTAAAGGAAACTCATGATGAGAACAAAAGAAATGTTAATCATGATTCCATAGACTCTAATGTTGGATCGAAGACCCACCATATTCCAAAAATTGATATGAGGAAGTTTGATGGCAAGGATCCCGCAACATGGATATTACAGATGGAGCAATTTTTCGATCTCAATAATGTGCAAAACACACAAAAGGTACGTATGGCAACTTTATATTTGGAACCAAATCAGTTTGTATGGTATCAATGGCTTTGCTCTCGTAAACAATTTATCACTTGGGCAATTTTTACGGAAGAATTGATAGCACATTATGAGGATACAAAAAGCAACACTTTTTTTAGCCAATTGATAAGTCTCAAACAAAAGGGTTCAATAATGGAGCACATTGAGGAGTTCCAAAAATTGAACATAAGGGTAAAAGATATTCCAGAGGAGCATAGGATTGATGTGTTCATAGGGTCTTTAAAGGATAATATCCAACATGATGTTCGCCTTTGGGAACCTGATTCATTAGAGAAGGCATTCAGGTTAGCAAGAAAAATGGAAAGCAAAATTATGGCAACCAAGAAGCATACCACTCACAACTATAAAGACGGAAGTGTTGTTGCCCCTAGTCTTCCACAACCCATAAGGTTGACACCACAACAATTGGAAGAAAAAAGAGCCAAAGGACTTTGTTACAGTTGTGATAGCAAATACACTAAAGGTCATAAGTGTGCTGAGAAGAAATTATTCTACATAGATTGTGAAGAGGAAGAAGAAAAGGAGCAAGAAAGGTCAAAAGAAGAGGATATACTCCCGGAACAAAGCTTAGATGAAGAAAAAATGAATCCGACCATATCTTGTAATGCATTGGCGGGAATTACCACTCCTCAAACCATCAAGATAGAAGGACAAATCAAGAAGAAAAAGGTAATAGTGTTGATTGATTCAGGAAGCACCCACAATTTTATTCATTGTAAGGTAGCAAAAGAATTGAATTGCTTCCTATATCCAGCACCAGAGTGTCAAGTGATGATTGCAAATAGAGGAACAATAAATTGCTCTGGAAAGTGCCATAATATCAAGCTATCCATGGGAGAATATGTATTGACTAGCCCAATGCTTTCCATTCCAATGGGAGGTGTTGATGTTGTACTAGGAGTCCAATGGCTACAATCCTTGGGTACAATAGCTTTTAATTTTCAAGAACTTTTCATCAAATTTTCTACGGAAGGAAAGGAATTTGAATTAAGGGGTATTGCAGGGAAACCATGAAAGATAATCAGCTCTAATGGTATGACAAAGCTTCTAAAAAGGAACAAAGAGGTGTAATTGCACAATTATGTTCGCTAGATGTTTCCACATCGGAATCATCTATTTCTCCAAATCTCCAAAAAGTCCTGGACAATCATTCCAAGGTATTTGAGACTCCCAAAGGTCTCCCACCTATGCGTGATCATGATCATGCTATTCATCTGATTCCAGGAAGTGTTCCTCCAAACATCAGGCCGTACAGATATCCCTATGTCCAAAAGAGTGAAATTGAACGTATGGTTGCAGAAATGCTAGAGGCTGGTATAATTCAACTGAGTCAAAGTTCTTTCTCTGCTCTAGTAGTATTGGTGCACAAGAAGGATGGATCATGGCGCATGTGTCCAGATTATAGGGAGCTCAACAAGCTCACTATTAAAGATAAGTTTCCCATTCTTGTCATTGATGAATTACTGGATGAATTGCATGGATCAATTTACTTCACCAAGTTGGATCTTCGTTCAGGATATCATCAAATCAGAATGAAGATTGAAGACATTCCGAAAACAACATTTAGAACTCATGAGGGTCATTATGAATTTTTGGTCATGCCTTTTGGCCTTACCAATGCACCTTCAACATTTCAAGGTTTGATGAATTCAATTTTCAAACCATTCCTTAGAAAATTTGTGTTAGTATTTTTTGATGATATACTAATCTACAGCAAGTCTTGGAAGGATCATGTTGAACATGTTGACAGGGTGCTACAACTATTGGAGGAGAAACAATTATATGCAAAAAGATCCAAATGTTTCTTTGGAGTCCAAGAGGTGGAATATCTGGGTCATATTGTATCTCATGAAGGAGTTAAGGTAGACCCTAGAAAAATTAAAGCCATTAAGGAATGGAAAATCCCCACATCCATAAAGCATCTGTGAGGATTTCTCGGGTTGACATGGTATTATCACAAGTTTGTTAAGAATTATGGGAGAATAGCAGCACCTCTAACAACATTATTGAAGAAAGATGCATTTTCATGGACTCCGGAAGCAACAAAGGCCTTTGAACATCTTAAAGAGGCAATGTGCCAAGCACCGGTCTTAGCTACACCCGGACTTCACAAAAACCTTTATTGTGGAATGTGATGCTTCAGGAAACGGAAATGGTGTTTTTCTATTGCAAGATGAAAAACCCATTGCTTTTGAAAGTCGTCCAATCAAGGGAAAGTTTTTACACAAAGCTATTTATGAGAAGGAAATGTTGGCAATACTCCATGAACTTAAGAAATGGCGACCCTACCTAATGGAAAAACACTTCAAGGTAAAAATAGATCATGATAGCCTTAAATACTTTTTAGAACAAAAATTATCCTCTGAAGAGCAACAAAAGTGGGTCACAAAGATGTTGGGTTATGAATTTGAAATAATCTACAAAAAAGGGAAGCAAAATGTGGTGGCAGATGCACTCTCAAGAAAGGATGAGGATGTGGAAGCATTGTTGTGTGCCATTTATATTATCCAACCAGATTGGATAAACGAAGCAAGGGAGGAATGGAAGAATGATGAAGAAGTGTGGGCACTTATTCGAAAGTTACAACAAGATTCCAGTATGTGTGATACATTTAGCTGGCAAAATGATTTGTTATGGTACAAAGATCGCTTATACCTCTGTAAGAATTCCCAGCTAAAACAAAAGATTCTTATGGAATTGCACACTTCTCCCTTAGGAGGGCACTCAGGATTTTTAAAAACTTACCACAGGGTTAAGAAGGAATTTTTTTGGGATGGCCTTAAATCAGATATTCAAAAGTTTGTGGCGGAATGTTTGGTTTGCCAACAAAATAAAGTTGAAACAATTAAGGCACCGGTCTATTACAACCTTTATCCATTCCAAGCCAATGTTGGGAGGAGGTTTCAATGGATTTTATCACAGGTTTACCCAAGTCTGAGGGAAAGAGTGTCATCATGGTGGTAGTTGAGAGACTTACCAAGTATGCACACTTTTGTGCATTATCACATCCATTTAAAGCCAGTACAGTTTATACTGCACTGGAAATTTTTGGACAGAATTATTTTCTTGTCTTGGTACTCAGTTAGCTCATAGCTCATCTTATCATCCTCAATCAGATGGGCAAACTGAGATAGTAAACAAATGTTTGGAAGGATATCTTCGTTGCTTTGTATCTGATAAATAGACACAATGGGTCAAATGGTTGCCTCTGGCTGAATGGTGGTATAACACTTCCTTCCATACAGCAAAAAAAATAACCCCATTTATGGCACTTTATGGGTATCAACCACCATCCATCACATCATATTTAAGAGAAATTTCTAAGGTTCAGGCAGTGGAACATCACATCGAACATCAACAACAAGTCCTCCAACTCTTAAAGGATAACCTCGTGTTGGCACAGAATAGAATGAAACAACAGGCAGATCAACATCGCAGAGAAAGAAGTTTTGATGTAGGTGATTGGGTATTCCTACGGCTACAACCATATAAGCAAATGTCCCTCAAGCAAGCTAAGAAGGATAATAAACTATCACCAAAGTATTATGGTCCGTACAAGGTGTTGCAAAAGATTGGTACTATGGCATACAAATTGGAGCTTCCTGCAGCTTCTCGATTGCACCCAGTTTTCCATGTTTCATGTTTAAAGAAGGTTATAGGTGACAAGCTCCCAGTTCAAACAATATTTCCAGAACTTGACGAGGAAGGAAAAATTACATTGAAACCAGAAGCAGTCACATAAACAAGAACTCGATAGCTACAAAATCGATCAATTTCAGAGTATCTTATCAAGTGGAAGAACTTATCCGTTGAAGATTCCACATGGGAGGATGAGAACTTTATACAGAAGTATCCAAAACTACTCAAACGTTGAGGACAACACTTTTTTGAAGGAGAGGGGCATGTTGGGTCCCTATAATACTAGTGATTACCCCATTACTATTGTAGTTGTACCCCTTATTAATATTGTTGTGCCCCTATTGCCCCCATATTGTTATTATTGTGCCCCATAGAATCCCTCTATTGTTATTTTTGTGGCTTTATATTATTATTAGTAGGTCGGCTGGGTTATTTTGTGACTCCTTAGACTCCTATATATAGAAAGGAGGTTTTGTCATTTGAATCATCAAAGAATTGTTCATTTATGTAATGTAAAGGAGGTTTCCCCCTCAAAGAGGCTGAATTTTAAGGCGTTGATCTATCTTTTCTATCTTTTTCTTGAGCTGGTTTCATAACAGAAGTTGTCTCAAACAATTATGTAGCAACCACAATTAGAGAAGATGAGAGGAGACTGAGTGGAGGCATCTAGTCATGAAGAGACCTCCAGTAGGGGGGAATTTTGAGCCAAGTGGGCAGAGGGATCACATGCAGCCATACCTCCATGGCTGAGGTGGGGCGATGTAAAGTGATAGTCCCAAGAGGGTTGAAATTGGGTTGGGTCCATTGAGTAGTTTTATCTCATAGATTATACCTTGCTACAGGAGCCCAAAGTACATAGTAGTGGGAGGAATCAGTGCGATTCATGCAGTGAGATATTAGAGTGGCAGAGGCTAGAGCAGTCAGATACTGAAGAGCACGGAGAGGGTTGTCAATAGTGCAGAAAGACAGAGTCAGCAGAAGCGCAGAGTTTTCAGTCGGCAAAGGCAATAACAGTCAGAGACTTCGATGATAGAGGCATCATTCTAATTCAGGTTGGATATTTTTTGTTTCTTGAGTTGTTGGAGCAACAACACTAGAGAGAAGTGTTTCATGTAGAAAATTCCAAAGGTTCAGGATGAGGATCGAGTTGAATTTGTTTCTTGTTGAGGGGGAGTGTTGAAAATAGCAACAAGAAATGATAAAAATAGAATCCAGAAATTCCATTTTAATTTGTCCTTGAATCAAATTGAGAATTAAAATTGAATTTTATTATCATAACAACTTGTAATAGTTAACTAGAGTGAATTGACTTAGTTAACTTAGGAATTTTGAGTTGGAAGTCTTTTTGAAGTCATGTATATGTTCTCCCTATACTATAGGGGTCCAGGATGAGTTAAGTATGAGTAATAATTAGTAACTTGGTTTATTGAGTTAAGTCCAGTTAAATTAGTTCCAAACTATTTGAGGAACTAATAGTGAGTTAATAGTCTATTGATGCATCAATGCAATCAACTAGTGCTACTCCAGTTAACTGAAGATTCCCTCGTTAGAAACTCATGCATGTCGATTCTGAGAAAGACCCAATTGAGACTAGAGTGCAGGGACAATGTATTATGTTTTGTATAATTTTATGAGTTGCATAGATGGTGCATGCAATCAGGAACTGAAACTAGAAGGGATTGCGCAGTTATGGATGAGTAATTCCCCTTTAAATATGGCTAATTCTCTTAGGAATTGTGAAAAGAATTAGAAGCTTGGAGGCTTGGAAATTTGGTTAAGTATTGGCCAAAGGAATTCATCGGGCAAAGGATAGGAAATACTTGTGCAAGTTAAGCTCACAGTTGAGCAGAGCATATGTATGTATCTAAATTATTTGACCCAGGGTGCAAGGAAATAGGAGGCTTAGAGAGCAGTGAAGAGGCCTAGATTTGGATTGAGCTTGCTTGTGAGCTGGAGATTGATTTTATTGAGTGCTAGGATTTTTCTTGAGAGAAAAATCATTTTAATTTCATCTTGATTTTCTGGATTATTACAATACAGTAGTGGGGTTTTGAGTTGTGGCTTTCCCTGGATATTTATTGTGTTATGCCCCAATGATTTGTCTTCCTCTTGTCAATTATTGTTTTTATTGATCTATTGGCTTCTGCTGGTTGAAAGTAGAAGTATATTCTTGTCCTATGTTTTAGTAAATTGCATGAGCTTGTGAATCTACAGGATTTTCTACAGGTTCTTATGTAACAACATCGTTTGTGGCCCCTTTCTCTATTGGTGATTCTATTGTAGCCTGCTCCGTCTCCAATGCTTCCAATTGTTTGGCAGCCAACGCTAGTTCTTATGTAATAACATCGTCTACGAATTCTCCCTCTGCCACCAATCCCCCTTCCTCTCTTGTTGATGGTCACAAGTTCCTCTTTCGCTAATTCAGTGAATTGTGGCCAAGCCACAAAAATTTTTGACAGGGCATGCACCACCACCAACCTAACAAGCCCATGGTTTGTGAGGACCGCCAATGGTTGTCGCGATTGACGATCAGATTGTGCCATTAACTCAATATTATACAATAAGAAATGTGGAAAATACAAAGATTGCACATGATGGAACCAAAGGTATGCATGAAGTTTAAAATGGTATTTGAACAGGATAGCAAGCCGCCCTTCAGAAGAGATGTATCACACTACAAAATACATGACCTCGACCCATGGGTGTGTCAAGGATTTCCAATCATATCCCCTTCCCTTTTGGACCACGGTTTCTCTTACCTACAAGAATAATTATGGAAATTCTGGTAGAGGTGATTACTAGGTGAACCCTTTTTTCCCACCTTGTGGAAATCCACTAACAATCAAGATAACTTCCTCTATGATAGGAATGTCCAGCCCACGAAATTTGGAATAATTCCAATCCAAATTCAATGTGAATTAGATTGTAACCACTTCATTGAATCCCTGTAACCTCTGAAAAAGGTATGCCACCCCGCATTCTAAAAAACTTGCCATACATCTAGATGGCGTCAGACCTACTCTATGTCTTCAAGTTCATGCCTAACATATTTCCCACCCATTCTAAAAAATTCTCTGTAGCAACACTCGAAGTAGCAGAAAAATAGTTGAGGAGAGGGTTAGCTGGTAAAGTTGTGAGGACAGGGATTGCGATTGAAAGGGATGCTGTGAAAGGGAAATCCAAGAGAATATTATGGGAAAAATACATGGTGGATTATGGTAAATAATGGCAATTATTACAATGCATTGGAAAGGACCATATTTCAATACAATCGTATGTAGTTTGAGTTCCAATGCATATGGATAAATGCGTAAGGTATGGTGATGATTAAAATGATGATTTTGAATGTACAAGTTGGCACGAGGTTCAAGAAAAATAATGATTGATCATTATTTCTGTTAAATACGTCATGTTTAACATTAATATAGTACCTCTCCCCAACTAATGGATGATCGTCCATGGTCATGTCTAATCATGTCATAGGTGAAATGTCAATCAAATCCACTAATTCAGTTGGGGACATACTTGGAAACTTACCTTGACAGAGTAACAACACTAGAGGAGTAACAACACTAGTGGAATTAGAAAAAATCACAACAAATAGAGTAACAACACTAGAGGATTAATAACACCAATGTACTTAGATGAAATCGCGACAAACGGAGTAAACAACACCAGTGTACTTAGACAATCGCAACGAATGGAGTAACAACACCAATGAAGTACTTAGGCGAAATCAACATCTGCAAAGTAACAACACCAGAGGAGTAACATCACTAGTGGAGTAACAACAACAGTGAAGTACTTAGGTGAAATCAACATCTGCAAAGTAACAACACCTGTGGAGTAACAACACCAGTGAAGTACTTAATCGAAATCAGCATTCACAGAGTATCAGCACCAAAGGAGTAACAACACCATCAAAGTACCTGCAAGAAAAATAATGATAGAGTGGTAACAACATTTAGTTTTATATGTATGTGTGTATGTGTGTATTTTTGTACTCAAGAGGTGCAGAGGAAGAATTATCTGCACTAAAAATTTCAAAACAAGAATTATGAGAGAGATGTTTAATAAAGGATTCTTTCGAAACTTGACAACGATACAATCTAAGGCGATGCCCATTTACAACTATGGGAGTATGTGCCTCATCGATTGTTACGATTCTAACAACCCCGTTATCAAACACAGTGTCAACTTCATATGGTACCATCCATCTATAGCAAAATTTTCTTTTAAAATATTTGAATCGAGAGTCATAGAGAAATGCCCAATCTCCTCTTTGAAACAGTTTTTTCTTAATAAATTTATCATTCCATTTAGTTCGTTGTTGTTGAATTGCAGCAGTGTTTTGGACATCTACCAAAATAATATCATCCAACTCATTTAACTATTCCAGTCAGTGTTTTTGGGCTTCTGAAATATCCAAACCTACTTCAAGGGTTGTCCTCAGCATCTTAATTTTGAATTGCACGGAAACAAAGGGGATTTCCCATAGACAACCTCTTATGGTGAAAATATTGTTGTATTCTGCCATGTTTTTCTATATGCCCAAAGTGCCTTAGGAATCTTTTTAGCCCAGTTTCAGTGATGGTTTGCTACAGTATTCATAAGGATATTATCCAACACTTTATTTGTACTCTCGACTTGACCATTCGAATGAGGATGATATGGAGATGTTACCCTGTGCTTGATTCCATACTTCTTCATAATTCCTGCTATTAGATGTGATGTGAATTGTGCCCCTCCATCTAAAACTATCTCTCTAGGAGCTTCGTACTAAGAAAAAAATTATTCGAACAAGAAGTCTGAGACAACCTATTCTATTACTTTCACAACATCCTTGGCCTCTACCTACTTTGTCACATAATCTATGTAGACCAGAATGTGGACTTTCTAATATGAAGATGAATTGAATGTCCCAAAGAAATTGATAACCCATTTCTCAAAGGGCTCAAGAACTAGTTGAGGCTGTAACGACATCTCATTTGACCGACTAGGCTATCCCATCCACTGGTAGCTATCGCACCTTCAGAAATATTTCCTTGCATCATGAAAAATAGAGTGGAAATAGTACCCCATTTGTAACACCTTATGACTTGTCCTCTTATCTGCAAAATTCCCTCCATAGGGGCCATCATGAGCAACTTTTAGGACATCATAGATGTCATCTTCACCTATGCAGTTTCGGATTTGTTGATCAATTCCAGTATAAAATAGGTATCCCTCTATCCATGAATATCAGGCACTATGATGGATAATCCTTCGCTACTCTTTGTATGGTAGGTGTTGAGGTACTTTTTCTGTAGCAAGATAGTTAGCAATATTTTCATACCACAGAGTGTGAGTAGAAATTGCAAAAATATGTTCATTTAGAAAACTATCCTCTATAGGTGCACCTTCACCATTAGTATCTAGCCTAGATAGAAAATATGAAACTACATTATCTTTCCCTGGATTATCTACAACGGTAATATCAACTTCTTGAATTAATAATAACCATCTCGTAATACGACCAGGATTTATTATTTTATTCATCAGATACCTGATGGTTGTATGATTAGTGTGCATGAAAGTGGGATACCCTGTAATTTAATGTCAAAACTCATTAATAGCATTAAAAACTTTTTTTTTAGTTATCATATAGTTCGGTTCAGCAGGATTCATATTCTTGTTGACATAATAAATTGGGTACAATTTCTTCTCCTCCTACTGTCCGAATAATTCCCATACTACTATGTGAGAAGCATCTATAGAGATATGAAATGGGAGTTTCCAGTCAGGACCACATAATATCGGAGCTTTATAAACTAGTTCTTTGATTTTCAAAAAGGTTGTTTCACATTCATTTGTCCACACAAACTCTGCATCCTTAGCTAACAATTGAAAGAGTGGAGATTTCATTTTAGAACTTTTTTCTATAAAACATATATAATACCCAACATAACAAATGAAACTATGTACCTATGTCGATGTCTTAAGTGTAGGAAAATTTAATATTACCTCTACCTTGGCGGGATCAACCTGAATTCTTGCAACTGAAAGCAAATGTCCTAGCACTATTCCTTCCTTCATCATCATATGGAATTTTATTGTACTATGAGAAACATGTGTTTTCTTACATCTTTTAATTACTTTCTCTAAGTTTTCTATACCTTCTTCAAAAGAATCCCCATATGGAGTGAAGTCGTCCATGTATATTTCAACACTATCATTGACTAGATCTGAAAATCCCCCAATATTTCCCATTGAAGGTAGCAGGTGCATTAAAAAGACCAAATGGGAGGACTTGGTATGCAAAGTTTCTCCAAGGGCATGTGAAGGTAGTTTTATCTTGATCCTCAAGATTTATTTAGATCTGGTTGTATGCACTAAATCTATCTGGAAAGGAGAAGAACTTCTTTCCAGCTAATGTATCAAGAACATAGTCAATAAAAGTAAGGGAAAATGATCCTCCTGAGTTGCTTTATTTAATTCCCTATAATCAACACAAATACACCACTTTCCATTCCTTTTCGGAACAATGACTAGTGGGGATATCCATTGACTATCCGAGATTGGGTAAATAAATCCCACATCCAATAGTTTATGTAATTCATCATTAACAATGTTATTTAAAGAAGAATTTATTCTTCTCTATGGTTGCCTAACATGTCAACATTCTTCTTTAATTTATATGTGATTAGTACATAAATCAGCAGGGATCCCTTTTATGTTTGTATATTCCCAAACAAATGCTTCTTTCTGTTCCCAAAGGAATTTTAGTAATCCATTTAGGTTGGGAAGGTGAAAGGTCATGATTAACGTTAAATGTCTTCCCTGGTTCAATTTCTACAAGAATATTGTTACGAGGCACAATTATAGGAACATTTTCAACTTCAGTCTCTAGTTCAATGGCTTCCTAAACATTGCAACTCATAACATATTCTAATAGCTAGCGGGTTGAGTCAGAAACAAAGTTGGGGATGCTAATAAAAGTACTAATGGCATCATCTTTTGTTTCATCCTTAAAATAGAGGACCTCACCAATAGTAAGAATTGGTCTAATTTCTTCATTTTCAGGTTTGAGCCCTTTTGCAGGTAGAGATTTTTGTTTTAATATAAATCTTGGTTTATCTGATGAGCTTGATTCTATAGGGGATAAAGGATAATATTCTTTGTAACTTCCCCATTAGGTATTACCATATTTCCTAAACAACACCCAATGTAAGTATTTGTGGTCACAAGCCCAGGTCTTCCTAAAATAAAAGGATTCCCACTGGCTGGGGATTGGGTATGTAATACCAAAACATTGAAATGGTATTACCACGAATATATTGAAATAGTTCTATCTTTCAACTTCCCTACCGGTCTTATAGTAGACCAATATGCCAATTCTAGGATGGTGAGGTTTTGTAGGCCCAAGGTAATCACAGTTGCAGAAGTTATGACATTGATTTCTACCCCCAAGTCTAACAACACGTTTGGGATATCAACCCCATGATTATATAATGTAAGAATCAGGTTTCCTGGATCTTCGTACTTAATAGGTATAGACTTCTCCAACGTTATTTCTTCTAATTTTCCCATAACAAGAATAGTGAGTGGATCCTTTGGTTTTCTTCCAGGCTTCTTAGAGAAATAGTATTTGCATGTTTTGGCATAAATCGGTATGTCCTTCATAGTCTGAAGTAATGAGATTTTGACAAATAAATTTTGCAATTCCCCTAAAAAGTCAAATTCAGGACGAGGAATCTACTTTCTCAAGGATAGTCTCTCAAGATAAGGTGGAACAGTATGACATCCTCTAGTAACAATTGTTTGAGAAGGGGGTTGTTGTTCCATGGGAATTTGTGTTGACTCATCCCTAGTTGTTCCAACATAATTCATAAGTACTGGTTCTTAGACTTCATCATCAATATGTTTAACAATTATTAGTGAAGTTTGAGTATTTACCACTCGACAAGACCAAAGATTTAATTCATTACATTCCACAATGACAATATTGTATGAAGAAGGTTGAGTGTGCCAACCAATTGAGCCCCCCTATTGTTTGGATTTGGGTTGCGTTGAATAGGCAGTTGTGGACGAATAGGAGGATCACTAGTGGAGGCATTAGAGGGCAGCTATATCTGGTGTTGTGGCATAGGCTAAGGGAATTGTCCTAAAGGAGGAGGAGATCCACGCCAATATTAGGACCATGAAGGAGTTGGACCAGACTGAGGGAGTTATGGTTGCTAGGGCATTGGATATTGACAGGACTACAGCCATGAAGGTGAAAAAGGTACAGACTGAGGCCCAAAATTCAAATTATTAAAATACTGAGAAGGGTCTTTAGACATACCTTTATTCATGTTTTGTGGTCATGGTTTCCATGGTTTCCTTGATCCCATGAAGTATAATTGATCTACTTCTTCATGTTATCCCTGAAAAATTTCCTTCAACCTAGGAAGAGATGGGTAGGTGTTAATGGAATGGCTTTGTTCACATATTATACAAGTCTTGATAGTATTCAGTGGACATTCATTCAGTGCGTGCATCTTCCCGCATTGAGGGCAGAAAATGGACATGGCCTTGATCCAAATTGGATCCATATAAAGACTGTCGAGAACCATGACTGAATCAGGTCGAACAAATCTCTAAAGAAATCCAAAACAATATCAAAAACACCCTGAACCAGTGGCCATGGAAGCTGACGTGGAACGATGAGGACCTCGGTCAAAGCGCGCTAACCGAGGCCCATGGAGACCGTGCAAGAAGCCAAAGTAGCCCCTAGGAGCTCCAGAATGGGAAAAGGATGAGGTTTTTGATGCGCAATTAGCGCTAATCACACGAGCCCAAGCACTCAGTCACATCGAGAGCCAGGAAACCGTGGGCGGAAAAAGTAAAAAATGCTAACGTACGAAGGCAGGACCTGCGCGTTGGAAAACCGGCGGTATTGATCGGGGTGCCCTTAAACGGTAAGAGGTTTTGGACAGGAGCAGAGTGATTCCATACACTGATCGATGCATGGCAGGTGAAGGTGAGAGAAAACCACCGTTGATCATGCACTATCAGTCGAGCAAGTCAACCACGTGCAACATGCTTCTGGCATCGGATCTGGAGGGCCCAGATCGAACAGCTGAGATTACACCCGATGGAAAGAAGTGGAATCAATAGGGAATTAAGCCGCATTCTAAAGGGATTTGGGATCTGTTTGACCGCCATGGTGGAGGAAGAACGCATCCATGGTGTAACTGAAGAAATGAACTGACGAAGCATGTTGGCGCCATTTAGAGGAGGACAAGTGGCCACTCCCTGACCATTCATGATGACGCCGAATGTAGGGAACTCCAAGCGCAGCTGCAGAAGGTGAACCGGCACAGGTGGAAGAGGAACTGAACAGGCATAGGGATTGAATGGCTAAAGCCATGAACAGAGATAGTCGAAAGAGTGAGAGTCAGATTTGGATTCAGAATTGAGAAGAGTCCAAGCGACCAAGAGAGACAGTGAACAGTGAACCCTTAGAGGAGGACTGAACATAAAGAACAGTAAAGCTAAGTAGAAGAGACAGAGGGCCAAACTGACCAGAGGCAGCATCGAGCACCAGAGAACTTGAAGATTCAAGCCTTCCCATAGAGGAATCTGTCCAGACTGAGCATCACATTTGGCTCTTTCCGCTGTAGACCAAGAGGTCACAGAGCTAGTAGGAAGAAGAAGAGTCTATGTACTCCAAGTGGCTTGGGGAATCAAAGAACCACTCTGCCAAGCAAAATTTGCTTCAGGAGAACTCATATTTAGTCCCTGTATTGTAATTTCTCTGCTTAAAGACACAATAAAACAAGGCCACCACTGAAGTTGGATCGGAGACCTAGACCTGGAGAATAAGATGAACTCCTTATTAAAATTGCTTGTGTCTTTATGATTGCTTACTGTATTTCTCTACTGTCTCTCCATTTTATTTGTCTGTGTATTGGAAATCTAATCGATCCGTTGTTACAATAACACAAAACACACGCCAGCACATGAGTCTGTAATACCTTAGTTTAATAAATCTTTAACTAGTGGCACTTATAGGGTGAATATCAAATCAAGTGGTATCATAGCTCAAGGTTGTAAGGTTAGACAAGCTTGTGTTGGTATAGCTGTGAATGCTCACAAGATCAAAGCTCAAATTAGGAGAAGGAGAGTTGGTGGAAACTAATCTTGAAATTGGGAGAGTCTATCCTTGAAAGACCATGTCGCACGGAATGAGTCGATCTTGCAGACAAGATAGACCTTCCTAGAATCTAAAAAATACCTAATGACAAGAAAACCAACTAGACACTATCTTTCTCTAAATATGCTTTAATAAACAATAGCAAACAAGTGTTTTTAGGGCCTACCTTTGGTCCAACGCAAGCTTGTGGATGCCCTCGCTCCTTTGATCCAAATGAGCTCCTTTTCGCGAATCTGCAAACACAAACAAGGAAAACAAATTAAATAGCACCTGAAAAACCAATTGCATAAAACATATTTAACATGAAATTCAAGGAGTACATGAAACAAATAACATAAGATACTTGTTGAGAAAAATGAGTTTGATTGTATTCATTCAAAAGAAGAAGAACCTTACAACCTTTGCCTTGACGTTGTACAAGCTCCTCCCAGGGTCCAACAAGAACTCTCCTCTACTTTGACAAGTTTCACTCACTCCCCAATGAAGCCAAAAAGGTATGTGATCTCTCCTCTTAAGCTCAACTAGGAAGTCTTAATTTCACCAACATTTACCCTCAAAATGTTCAGCTTCTAACCTCTCTAGTCCTCACCCCAATGCCTGTATTTATAGTGCAATGGAGGGAAGTTACTAGGTCCTCCTTAAAAGGGATAAAGCCCTCCTTCAAAGGGATATCTCCTTTAGTAAAGGGATTAGCTCCTTCTCTTTTGGGATGCATGAACCACCTCAGAGCGAACAATCCACGTCAAAATTCCTTCTAGAAAACTCTAGAATTAACGCAAAGTGAGTTTTTTAAGATAAAACTTGTGCCTTTTGACTTTCACAGGGGTCCGCACCTACACCGTTAGGGACAGAGCGGGTAGGTACGCAGCTTTTGTACACATAAGGTGCGGTACCGCAGGTGACCATGAGAGAAAGTGCGGAACCAGAGTTACATTGATTTTTAATGTCTTTCTCCCATTTCCAAAGCTTGATTTGAAGAGCTGAGGTCCTAGACTTGCTCAGGAGGACAGTACAAGTGATGATAGACCCATACTGACTGCAAATAATCATGGTGACGACATTTTTGTGTAACAAACCATGTCAGAAGAAATTTCTATGGGGCTAGACCCTCAATTCATAGAGAGTTTCCTAGCTATAAAGTCTATGGTTGAAGAAATGTACAGAGACTTTAGAAAGCAAAAGGTGGAAGATGCATCAGGCTCTAAGCAAGAGAAAGAAGATGATGAGTCTCACTTCCATGACAACTCCAAAGGAAAGGGGAAAGACGAAAACTTTCTCACACCTCCTAATAGCCCTATACATAATAAGAAAGCATCTTTGATTAAGTTAAATGTTAAATTTGATTTGCCTATATATGATGGACAGCTAAATGCTGGAAAATTGGATAATTGGATTAGACAAATTGATGTGTATTGCAGGGTACAAAACATAAACTCAGACAAGAGTAAGATTCAGTTGGCAAGCATATGCCTAGGAGGCACTGCCTTGGTTTGGTGGGAAGGTAGAACCTAAGCTAATATGAAAATCCATGGTAAGACCATCTCTGTCTGGAGTGACTTCGTTTCTGCAATCAAAAAACAGTTCTATCCATTAGCCTACAGGCAGCAGGCCATGACGAGTTGGAAAACTCTTCGGTAGTTGAAGGGGAAAAGTGTAAAAGGGTATCCTCAAGAGTTCATAAAGACAGCATTGACATTGGTTATCTCACTAGACTCACCAGAGACTCTTTTGAAGTACATTGGTGGTCTACACAACTACATGAGGCATGCCATCCTCATGTTTAATCCCACTAGTATAGATGAGGTATATGTACAAGCTACTCATCTAGAGGCTAGAGGAAAGAATGGAAATCTAGAAGTTGGGGGACCATCTCAACCCACTGTAAGCAAGAGCAAGGAGAAAAGAAAACAGAAGTGGAAAGAAAGGAAGGCTAACACTACACAAAAATCCAAAGCTTCATGCACTCACTGTAAAAGGAGGGGTGTGATGATGAGCATTTTTGGATTCTGAATCCAAAGCTGAGACCTAATAAGTCTGAGGGCAAGAAGAAGAAGACAACTGTAGCTATTCAGAGAGATTTGGGGTCAGGCTCGGGAGATGAAACAACTATAACAGCCACAGGTATAAGAGGTAAGAATTCTAAAGCATCTACTAGTAATTCTGCTCAATCTATTATTGATGAAGAAAATGAGAGAAAAATACATGAGCTTTTCCATATTTGAGTTATTTCCAAAAATCAAAAGATTGATACTTTGTTTGATAGTGGCTCTCAAGTAAATTTGATTTTTGAAGCAATTGTAAAGAAATTGGATTATCAACTACACCTCACAAGAAACCATACCCATTAGGATGGTTGAATGATAAAGCACAAGTACAAGTGACTAGATAGGGCAAACTCAAGTTTTCTTTTGGGTCAGCATTTGTAGATGAGGTTGAGTTAGACATAATTCCTTTGGATACATGTGGAATTGTTTTAGGAAGTCCTTACTTGTATGATAGAAAGGCCATTTTCTATAGAGATGAGAATAAGTATCTACTGGTTAAAGATGGAATCGAATACTTTGTAAGAGCTCATGAGCTCAAGAATAATTATACTCTCATAAACTCAGGACAGATGAAAAGAATGATTAATTCATGCAAACAATTCTTACTGATGGTTGTAAAGGAAAAGAAACCTGATAAAACCAATGCATTTGAGGGTTGTAATGTTGAATAGCAAGTTGATATAAAAAAGGTTGTTTCAGAGTATGATGTCTTGTTTCAAGAACCTAAAGGTTTGCCACCCAAAAAGGGAATAGTACATGATATTATTTTGCAACAAGATGTTCCATTGCCTAATATTAGGATGTACAAGTCATCTTCTTTAGAGAATGTTGAAATCAAGAAGCAGGTACAGGAGTTGCTCGAGAAGGGCTTCATCAGGCCTAGCACATCACCATGTGGGTCACCAATCGTTTTGGTGAGAAAGAAAGATGGCTCATGGAGAATGTGCATTGATTACCGAGAACTGAATAAGATAACAATAAAAAATCGTTATCCCCTTCCTCGCATAGATGATCTTCTAGATCAATTAAAAGAAGTTGTTTATTTCACCAAGCTAGATTTGCATAGTGGATACCATCAGGTCAGAGTTGCAAAGAAAGATGCATGGAAGATTGCTTTCAAAACAAAGTAGGGATTGTATGAATGGTTGGTTATGCCTTTTGGCTTAACTAATGCTCCTACTACTTTCATGAGATTAATGAATGATGTACTCGGGCCTTTTCTTGATGATTTTGTTATTGTGTATTTGGATGACATTCTGATTTTTAGTAAAATGTGGGAAGAACATTTAAAGCATGTTAAGCAGACATTAGATGTTTTGAAAAGAGAAAAACTTTATGTTAAACTCTCAAAATGTAAATTTGGAAAAACATCTCTAAACTAATTGGGTCACATAGTAGGGGGAAGTGAATTGAAAATAGATCCCTCTAAAGTGGCAGTCATTGTGAACTAGCCTAAACCTAGGTTTGCTGCAGAAGTAAGAAGCTTCCTAGGAGCAGCACAATATTGGAGGAAGTTCATATCTAACTTCTCCTTGATTGCAACTCCCTTACATGCTTTAACATGATTAAATAAGGTGTTTCAGTGGGGAGGCAAACATCAGAAAGCCTTCAACACCTTGAAAGAGAAAATAAGTACAGTACCTGTACTAGCACTACCAAATTTACAAAGACCATTTGAGATCCAAATGGATGCCAGTGACTATGCCATGGGAGTAGTGTTGACACAGCACGAAAAACCCATATGTTATCATTCTGAGACTTTTAATCCTACAGTAGTTAACTATCCTACATATGATAAAGAATTGTATGCATTAGTTCAGAGTGTGAAAAAGTGGAAACATTATTTAATGGGAAAAGGGATAGTAATACATACTGATCATCAGCCACTTCAATATCTACACTCCCAAACTAAGTTGCAACAATCAAGACACTACATATGGATGGGTTTTCTACAACAGTTTCACTTAGTCATCAGATATAAAAAGGGCATACATAACAACGTTGCAGACATGTTATCTAGACCCATTATAAATGCATCTACCATACTTAAACATAATTTTGTGCTACATGAAAGCTACATAGAACAATATGCTCAGGATATGGATTTTAAAGATGTATATGCAACTTTGAGTCAAAGCAAAAGAGTAGAAGAATTGGACTATCATATAAGGGACCGACTCTTATACCATTGTGGGAAACTCTGCATTCCAAAAACTGAGAAGATAAAGATAATTAGGGAAGCACACACTTCTCTGATATCAGGTCACTTTGGGGTAAGTAAAACAGTTGCATAGCTACAAAGATTCTACTATTGGCCAAAAATGAATGAGACAGTTTCTAGATATGTAAGAGGGTGTGCCATGTGTGCTAAAAGAAAGCTCAGCAATAGAAAACTAGGCTTGTGCACTCGATTTCCATTTCCTTCTCACACTTGGGAAAGTGTTTCCATGGATTTGTTGGAGGACTGCCTAAATCTAGGAAAGGTCATGATTATCTATATGTTGTTGTGGATAGGTTCAGCAAAATGTGTATTTTGATACCTTGTAGTAAATGAATCACAGCTAAACAGACTACAAAATTGTTCTTTGAACGTGTATGGGTTCATTTAGGATTACCCACTTCCATTGTATCTGATCGAGACACCCGATTTGTGGGGAAGTTTTGGTCTAGTCTGTGGGAACTGATGGACACCAAGTTAAATAAAAGCACAGCTTTTCATCCACAAACAGATGGCCAGACAGAAGTAGTAAACAGGACTGTGATCCAATTACTAAGAGGTTATTGTAGTAAACATCGTAAGCTCTGGGATGAACACTTGTGTTATGTGCAACATGCTTACAACAGAGCCAACCACTCTTCTACACAGAGATCTCCTTTTGAGAGCTGCTTTGGTTTCACACCAAGGTCTCCTTTGGATTTTGTCTTTGGTAAAGACACCATGGTTGATGGACATAGTAATGTGGACAAGGCAACCAGGTTCATTGAACAAATCTAGGAGATCCATCAGGCAGTACAGGAACAGCTGGAAAAGAGCCAAGCCAAGTACAAGGCTACGCATGATAAGCATCGGATGGAGCATAGTTTTCAAGTTGGAGACCAAGTCTGGCTATATATCAGCAGGGACAGGATGCAAGGTGAAGGTAAAAGCTAAAGCCTATCAGGTATGGACCTTTTAGAATACTTGAGAAAATTGGTGAAAATGATTTTCACCTTGATCTACCAGCTTACATGCACATCTACTCAGTCGTAAATGCAGAATGCTTGAGATTTTTTCAACCTTCAATGATTGAGGACCCTGAAGAGTAAAGTCAATTGCCTTCTATTGATGACCTGTTACCTGAATACCTCAATGAGTTGCAGGAAGACACCATGTTGGACAGAAAGGTGAGGACAACGTGCAAGGGAGATGTTGAGTACCTCAGGATTGGGCTCAAAGGTTCAAAGCCGAGCAGCGCAAAGTGGATTGGGATTGGACAAGTGAAGAAACAGTATCCTCACTTAGTCGATGCTTGAAAAACAACTTTTGGTGGTCCAAAAGCTTTTCAGTAGGGAGGTCGTGATCCGAATTGGATCCATAGAAATACTGTCGAGAACTATGACTGAATTAGGTCGAACAAATCTCTAAAGAAATCCAAAACAGTATCAAAAACACCCTGAACCAGTGGCCATGGCAACCGACATGGAACAACGAGGACCTTGGTCAAAGCGCGCTAACCGAGGCCCATGGAGACCGTGCAAGAGGCCAAAGTAGCCCCTAGGAGCATCGCTAGGTGAACAAGGCCTTGAAGGGGGAGCCTGAGCACTCGGTCACATCGGGAGCCAGGAAACCGCTAGCGGAAAAAGCGAAAAACGCTAACATACGAAGGCGGGACTCGCACACTAGAAAATCAGCGATATTGATCGGGGTTCCCTTAAACGGTAAGAGGTTTTGGATAGGAGCAGAGTGATTCCATACACCGATCGATGCATGGTAGGCAGAGGTGAGAGAAAACCACCATTGATTGCGCGCTATCAGTCGAGCAAGTCAACCACACGAAATGTGTGTCTGGCGTCGAATCTGGAGGGCCCAAATCGGACGGCTGAGATTTCACATGATGGAAAGAAGCGAAATCGACAGGGAATTAAGCTGCATTCTAAAGGGATTTGGGATCCGTTTGACTGCCACAGTGGAGGAAGAATGCATCCATGGTGTAAGTGAAGAAACGAACCGATGAAGCATGCTGGCACCATTTAGAGGAGGACAAGTGGCCACTCCCTGAGCATTCATGATGATGTCGAACACAGGGAACTCCAATCTCAACTGTAGAAGGTGAATTGGCACATGCAGAAGAGGAACTGAACAGGCATAGGGATCAAATGGCTAAAGCCATGAATAGAGACAGTCAAAAGAGTGAGAGTCAGATTTGGATTCAGAATTGAGAAGAGTCCAAGCAACCAAGAGAGACAGTGAACAATGAACCCTGAGAGGAGGACTGAACACAAAGAATAGTAAATCTAAGTAGAAGAGACAGAGGGTCGAACTGACTAGAGGCAGCATCGAGCACCAGAGACCTTGAAGATTCAAGCCTTCCCATAGAGGAATCTGTCCGGATTGAGCATCATATTTGGCTCTTTCCACTATAGACCAAGAGGTCACAGAGCTGGTAGGAAGAAGAAAATTATGTGTACTCCAAGTGGCTTGGGGAATCCAAGAACCACCCTGCCAAGTAAAATCTGCTTCAGGAGAACTCATATTGAGTCCCTGTATTGTAATTTCTCTGCTTAAAGACACAATAAAACAAGGCCACCACTGAAGCTGGACCAGAGACGTAGCCCTGGAGAATAGGGTCAACTACTTATTAAAATTTCTTGTCTCTTTATGATTGCTTACTGTATTTCTCTTTTGTCTCTCCATTTTATTTGTCTGTGTGTTGGCAATCTGATTGATCTATTGTTACAATAACACAGAACACACACCAGCACATGAGTCTGTAATACCTTAGTTTAATAAATCTATAACTGATGGCACTCATAGGGTGAATATCATATCAAGCCTTCTCTACTTCCATCTACTTATGTTTCACCTTTAAAATTTCCATATGTGAGGATAGTGTGCTCGAGATATTAGTCCTCAAGTTGTCTAACAAGTTTCTAATTTCTGCTTTGTTAACTCCACCGTTGGGGGTATTGAGGGTTCAGATCCTCTGCCTCTACCTCGTAACTCCATGTGAACACTTAATGCACAAATCACAGATGGTTTTGAAATAATCCTTTGATATATCTCCCTTTCCTACTACGTTCAAAAGTTTCAAAGATTCCTCCCTTAGTGCCTGAAGAAAAATTATCTTCAAGATGTCCTTATCCATATCACCATGGCCTGGTCTCTGCAAACTATATTGGAAATGTTCTACAAATTCCTCCATTTTCTCATTCTCTTTCTGCATAATATTAAATATCTCTTCCTTAACATCTCAGGATTTTCATTAGTCTTGATACATTTTTAGGAAAATCATCTTCATATCATCCCATGTAGTAATAGTTTTCCATCCTAAACCCATGAGCCATCTCAAGGTTGTTCCCCTCAAAGTGGTGGATAATATATTCAATTTGTAAGCATCATAAATATATTCATACGCCTGATAGACAACATTGAATTCAAACAGGAATTTGTTCAGATATTTAGAAGAAATACCATGAAACTTAGGTAATGCTTTCAAAGGAATAGCCTTCATAGGCACATCACCCCTTATATCTCTAATTGCGAACTCAATCGAAGAATTTGCAGCAGCCATGAATATCTTCCAATATTCACTTGGAATCTCAATAGGTTCTAGTTATTCTATAATTCGTAGTTGAGTATATTTAACAACACTCCCTCAATAAAATGATGCAGTGAATTCCCTCAGGTCTCCTTTTTCTTATGAACTCACAGTGCTCAGTTCTTTCGATCCTCTGCTTGCTACTTATTCTTCCCTGTATTGTGCTTTTGTTATTGGGGGAGGTTCTAGTTGTGAAACAAACTTCCCTCTAGATCTCGTATGAGATCTCACCCTAACAGCACCTCGTGGCAATGCCTTTGATTCAAATTTTGAAATGATTTCTTGGAAATATGTATTTCTTCCTAGATCTCCCCTTCCTCTTTTTTGGGGTCTTCCTTTGCCCCTTTTATTTGTATCTCTATTCATACAGTTAGGAAATAAAAGGAAAACATTCAAGCAAATTGAAAGCTCAGGACCTAGAGCAGGGTGAAAAACTCCCTCCCTAGGATGAGATAATGGCCCCTAAAATGAAAGTAAATAAGGAAAACAAACCAACCACAAAATTCTAAGCTCAGGACCTGAAATAATGTAAAAAAATGTCCCTTCCCAAGACGACAGAATGGTTCCTATGAAAAATAAAAATAAACAATCTAATGCTCAAGACCTGGAGTAGGGTGAAAAACTTCCCTCCCTAGGACGAGAGAATGGTCTTATGGTTAATACTAGTCGTACTTTCATGCCTTTGATAGCATCCCCGACAATGACGCCAAAATGTTGGTGTTCAGATATGAATCATGCAATTCACCCAATTCCACATTAATTGTCAACGAAGGCTCGACTAGTTCTTTCAAGGCTACCATGCAAGCTATATGCAAGACACAGTTTCCCTACCCAGCATTGAACATTTAATCATAACATAACAATGTGTAACAATAGTTTATAACTGTAACAAAAAATAAGAGTAACACCAAGTTAAGACTCACAACAAAACACTGAAATCATTACACAACAAAGATATAACACAACATAAAATAAACCTATGCACACATCTAATCCAACAACATCTAGTCAGGAGAGTGGCCCTAACTCCCTGATCAAGGCTATGGAAAAATCGTGATCTATAAAATACACAAAATATCAGCAATTACATTCATCAAAATATCATTATAGAGTTCTGTTGTTATAGCTCAGAAAAATTGTATATCTCCTAGTGGTGGCTTTCCCAACCCCGTAATCACTACTTACACATTTCATTAATCAAATGACACTGCCTAAGATTAGGACAACTATCTTCCTGAAAATACATAGTGATTTCTTGAGATATAGCATAATACAAGTATAGCACTTGTGTTGGTCGATAGGTTAATCCACTGTTGCAGATGATACCCAAAGATAGTGTTGCCAACTCAGTAGTCATCATACTCTGAATCATGCCTCTGATCATCATTCCTCCAAATCTACACGAAAACTTAAGTTAGCAAGTCTCTTTAGGCAATAATCCCCTACGAATACGCTCATTGATTACCAATTCACAAAGACATGAGAATAGGTGTACCTTCGCTGTTTAGAATGCAAATCGACCAACAAGGGCATGAAATGAGTATAGGAAAGGGATAAAATGTGGGAAAAATTAGCAACCAAAAGCTCCTTGAGTTGAGTTTGACAATCCAAAAATATAAAATTTTAGTCAACAATAGGCATCAAGTACATTTACCACACACATATCAAAGATCCATAACCAATTCACAATCTTGAAAACAACAAGAGTGATTTTATTTCAAAATATTTATGAGAATTTTACATTATAATTACAACTTGAGGAGTTGTTATTTATATTTTTATAGCTCAACTAATTAAAAAATAAAATAATAATGATCTTGAACTAATTTTATATCTACTAGAGGATATGATAAAATATAAATATCCCCTAATTAAATTAAGGGGGATAATTAACAAAATGATACAATATGGTGGACTAATGCCACATATACAAACTACAACAACAAATGGATCAATAATGTGGATACTCTCCTCAAATCATGTGTAGAAATGAGTGAACATCATGAATAATAGCTTCATGGGGGATTGATCCATTATTAACCAACTATATACCCAAAACAATCCAAACATCTAGGTTTTAGCCTCTAATTTTGATCACATAAATGTGGCCTAAGATCATGGAAAAGAGGGGACTCCACTAAGAAATATCCAATATATGTTTAAACCAAATGAATGTATGCAAAGAATAGAACACATGGTATATCCTATGCAATCATCTCATTCAAATATCTAAAATATATGTGAACCATCCTCTCTAGAACGGAAAGTGTGAACCTAGCAAGGGGATGACTCGCCTCCCAAGTGCAATGATGTTCATGAACTATGCCAAATTAAGTGGATCCAATGAATATTTAGTTGGATAAAAATAAAAAAATCATTATGAAGCATGTATTAAGTCAATTAAAACCAAATTAAATTCCCAAATATATGGGATGAATTCTCTCCAAAGATAAAAAGTGATAAACCATTAGTGTTGCCTTCATATGTGTGCAATAGAGGGAGTGATCAATGAAAGTAATGCACTTTTTGATTAAAAAAAGTTTCTATCATTAAATTATTCCACGGAGATGAAGATATATAGGAAATTAAATTATGATTTAAGGAAAATAAAGAGTGTCAACCCCTGAAGATATGACCCACCATAGATAAAATCCATGCAATAAAGGGCGTTATATATGGAAATCAATAACAAGTGCATCAAAAATAATGATAGGAACATCGTGATCATTTATAGAGCTAGTTAACTCTCACAAGGAGATATGATATAATCAAAATCTCATTTTTCATCCATGATGCATATATAAGGCATCCGATGATATAATAAAATACCACCATGTAATCACCATAACAAAGACACATCCATTGTGTTATGAGAAATAATCAGTTAGTAGAACTTGTGATAAATCTCATCCCACCATATCCTATAAATAATCAATCTAAAGTTATAATATTAGGTACTAATTATAACACCATATCATTGAAATGCTACGAGGGCTATAAACATAAATCTCTAGACACCTACTTCCTTCGAGACACCACAACATCAACTATTGATGAATAGTTAATAATTACATTACTATGAAAGTAACTGAATTACCATGAGGGTAATGCTATGAGAAGCCCATAAACATATCCTCCATATTTCCTCTAGGAAAAATAGAAATCAACCATGACCTTCAAGACGCATTTAAAAATCTTCTCATATGATATGAGGGGAAACAAATAGTTCCAACATGGGCACATGAGCTTTGGATGAGAGTATATGAGAACTCTAGAATATTGGTCAAAACACCTAATACAACACAATATTGTAAATATAAGACCCACATAATAGGGAAAGACACTCACCCTAGTCTATCATAAGATATATTTGAATAAATGGGATAAATATTATAAATAATACATGAAATTAAAAAATGGTTGTGAAACAAGACAAGAGCCATTATGTCAAATATTGGATGGAAATAAACCATTATGATAAACTACTGCTTGTATGACCCTATTCATTCCTACTTTTAGAATGATAACATGGATTAATTTCCATTTGAAAATAAATGATTCAAAGTTCACCCATTCATACACATTTACAATATTTCTCCACTAAAGTGGATGATGAAGAAATAATTTGTGTTGGCTACATCTTCTATCCTATAATGTGTGAGCCACAATGTGTTGAATGCCCCATGCTTAATATGATTTTATCCTTATTTATCCCACTTCAAGACCATATATTCTTTTTGGAAATTTCTCTAATGGTCCCTTTTATCAAATACTCCCTTAACCTTGCCTTGGTTTTTTATAACATGGTCAAATTATTTTCATCGTTTTTCATCCACCTCTACAAGATGATTCATCTTTGCTTGATCTACTTCCGTATATTGTGAAATGCTATAATAAGTCATATAATAGGACCTTCAAATGGATTGGAATTGTTATATCCATCTAGAATACACCAAATGAAATGTGTTTTTTCCCATGACCCATTTCTTCATTATTTTATTTTACCATAAAAAATACTTGATATTACTATACCAAAGTACGTTTTTTGCTTTCAACAATATTTTTGACAATGACCATTAAAATTGTGTTTCTTGATTCTACCATGCCATTTCCTTATGGTAATATTTCGATTACTACTATGATATTTCTTTCATCAAAGAAACATGTGTATAATTCCATTAGTAATCCTCTCTTCCAAGAATTCCTTCCCCACACTATCTATTTTCATATTTATGGGTATAGCCTCAATCCACCTAGTAAACTAATTATTGGTAGTAGGGATCCATTTGAATGAATTGCTAGATTGGTTTTTGAACTCCCTATTGAAATCCAATCCCCATTATTGGAATGGGTCCTCCACTGCTACTAGTTGTAAATGTAATGATTTCATGCACAATTTTATGGAAAATATATGATATTATTGGTTTGTTTTAACAAATATGTGGACATACACAAATATAGTTGTATAATAATATCCAAATTATCTTAATATTTTGTGCATTATGGTTAGAGCTACTTTATGTCCATCACATAATATTTCTCACAATTCCTTCATAAGATTTTGTACCTATATATTCTCAACATACCTCAAAATCAACCCATCTTGATATCTCCAAACAAGGCCTCGTTAGAACATAAAATATTTTGATGCTTTTAGTCTTAGGTCCCTTTAATTATAATCAACAAGGTGATTTTGACATGTTACTTTTTTCAAGTCACGGTTGATGTCCACATACCACTCATGTTGGTATAATCTATCAAAAGTTATATATATCATTTTAGGAGTCTCTTGTTTATCCGCATCCATTTCCCTCTCATTTCCCTTAGGAATCATCATATCCTTTCCCTAACTTTATAGGTCTAATTTCTATTTCATATTCCTTAATTTTGGACATATGTTTCTTATGGATAACCAAACAATATTGTTTAGTTAATATACCCTTAATCATGACATATGAATATCCCATAGAAGGATAGAATGTATAAGGGCACAAGAATACATATCCATCATAGCATACTTCAATTCTAAATTCTTAAGTACCATGCTAATGAATGTTATAGGATGTTGCATATTTTTATCATTATTCTATAACAAAATGAAAGCTATTGTATATTTTTAAGAGGAAAAAAACACCCCGAACTCCCTTGAATGGTACAAACTTACTAAGACTACTACCAAATCTATAAAATTCTTAGTCATATTGAATGCTTTCATGTTGTCATAATTTCACTTCAAATATTGATCCTTCTTTATCATATTATATGTGGGTTTTGTAATTTCCATGAAGTTTGGTATGATCCTTCACATAAAGTTTAGTCTATAATTACTAAGACTAGTGCCAAATCTATAGCATTGTTAATTACTTTCAATGTTCTCATGCTATCATCATTCCACTTAAAACCTTTATCCTACTTCATCAAATTAGATATGGGATTTGTAATCTCCATGAAATTTGGGATGAACCTTCCTATAAAGTTTATCTTCCCAAAGAAATATTGCACCATCCTCCTTCTTGTGGGTAAGGGAACTTATTGAATGACCTCTATACTAGATGAATCAATATTAAATCCTTCTTTAGAAAAATAAGTCTCTCGTAATCATACCTTCATCAACTCTAAAAGTTAATTCTTTAGATGTATACATATATCATATTTCCTACACTTATCAAACACTTCCCTCAATTTCCTTACATGATTACTTATTTCCTTGGATAACATCCTTTATCCTACTTCATCAAATTAGATATGGGATTTGTAATCTCCATGAAATTTGGGATGAACCTTCCTATAAAGTTTATCTTCCCAAAGAAATATTGCACCATCCTCCTTCTTGTGGGTAAGGGAACTTATTGAATGACCTCTATACTAGATGAATCAATATTAAATCCTTCTTTAGAAAAATAAGTCTCTCGTAATCATACCTTCATCAACTCTAAAAGTTAATTCTTTAGATATATACATATATCATATTTCCTACACTTATCAAACACTTCCCCCTCAATTTCCTTACATGATTACTTATTTCCTTGGATAACATAGATTGATCATTGTAATATATTTGTAAGGTTCCAACTTAATGACCACGAAAACCTAAAGAATCTAAATTCATTATAGGCATGTTTTTTTCTCAAAAGTCCACTCATCATTACAATGATTGGTAATGATTGATATTATTATATCTACAAGTAATGATGTTATCATGTAAACAAGTAATGTTATAGTTAACAAATTTATAACTTTTATCACATATTTGACAGATTGACATATTAGTAGCTATAAATGTATTCTACCACAACCCAAGTACACACATGACACAATTGTAGATGTATTCTCAACAATACAACTATAAACATATTTTTCAGTTGTATTTTATTGAATCACTCAAAATTATTGAATCACATACTAGATTAATTGTATAAAATCTATTTTCATCATTCGTGAAACACACAGCATGCAATATAACACCTATAGCTCTATAAAATATAATATCATCAAAATTTAATAAATTACTAATTGAATTCACAAATAACATTAATAATATAAATGCATGCCATTGACATAATTTCTATAATAAAAATATAGCTATATTGCATAAACCTTCTTGCATGCCCTCTTCAATTTTTTACTTCCTTGAAGAAGTTTATAGAGTGAGAAAAGGGAATATAAGAAGAAATATTATATAATTTTAGATTTAATAGTATATTACTATCATTTAACCTTGCATCCCAATATGTTTTACTTATGCCATATAGTTGTCTAGCTACCTAAAATGTTAACTAAAATAAATTCTACCTAATACTCAATAACTAGAAATAGTTGTTTGATTCTTTCATCTTGTAAATTTAAATTAATTTCCTAAGGAGGTTATAAATCATTCCAAATACATAGAATGACACAATATATCAATATTTTGTTAGAATCTAGGAAAATACTAAGGGGGGGGGTGGTGATTCAATATTATAGGACTTTTACCAACTTAAAACTTTCTTTCACTTATGACAGAGCCCTAGGACACCATGTAATACTTAAAAATTTATTCACATAAACATGACATGAAGAAGAATAAGAAAACAAAAGGGAACACACATGTGCTTCAAGCTTTTCTTCACTTAGTTCACATGGCAAGCTACAAGTTGTTACAATTCTCTGGATACAACCAATAGGAAGCTACAACTCCCTGATTTATCAGCTATAAATATATGGAGCTACAACTCCAAATATTGACCAACACCTACTAGAAGGAGCACCAATCCCTAATCTACAAGTTTCCATTTGCTTGACATCAATGGTTCATCTTTCATCCATTTTCATACTAGAACCATGAATGCCACCTATGCTTACAAATAATAAAAAATATTCCTTAATCACCAATACCTTCAACAATATCTAATTACTAAATACACCAATGCCTCACACATAATTCTTGTCAAAAAAACTTTCGTCAATCCTTCTTGATCAAACCTACTTATAAAGATTGTTGCTTTTCTATTTTAGGCCTCTTTGCTTTTCATACATTCTTGCATGAGTTATTTATTTTTGGCTTTCGCCTACTCAAAATATGTCTTTTGAATGTGTTCAAAAAGTTATCATAACCTTATCACCTATTTTTGCAAATCAAGCTAGTTATGTTTTCTTATTTTAGCAATTCTGGCACTTTTACAAGTTTTAGCAAGACTTTTACAAAGACAGTGAGATCTAACTTTGGCTTAACCTCCAATTCTTCCTCTTAAACTGTATGTTCCACCAACATAGAGTTTATCCCATTTCATGTTGGTGCTTAGCCCCTTATCCACCATAAAACCACATGTCATGACCTTCGCTTAATATTTTAGGCACTTATTCACTTTTAAGCCTCTGCAGGCTAATTTTCTTTACGAATCTACTTTTGTGCCCCTGTTCTCTTTGTTGTAAAAATGTGTCCTAACGCTAAGTCTTGGTCCCCGAAACCTTTATCCTGATTTTATTCATTGTGTGTTCATTCTAAACCTATGGGGTCAGGGTGACAGGATGACTTGTCCCGTGGGGCCACCCACCGTCATTTCTCATTGGTTGTTGACTATATGTTGTCAGTGTTGACATGTCCTAGTGCTTGTATCCTAACAGTGATTTGACCACATGTTAAGAATTTTATGGGGTGGGATTTTAGGGATGAGTTGCCTAAGTGGGGTCTGCCTACTCATTATGGGTCAATCACAATGTTTCTAAGGAACACTAGCTCTGACAGTTTCCACATGTGTCAACAGCTAGTCAACCTGTCAATCTTCTTGTGCACCTTGCTCAAGCCTTCTCGGTTTGGCCTATGGGATGATGTCATGATAATGTCACATGTTCCATTTGTCACTTCCAGAGTGGTCCACGTGTTACCTATAAATGGGCCATTTTGGTACCCAAAAACACTAAATCGACATGCCACGTGTCCACCTCTGATGGGTCCTATGATGACATCACCATCAACCACTCGCATGTTTCCACATAGCTGGCCTATTTCATACCAATCTTTGACTCCTATGAACTCTTACAAATTTTTGGATACACCGAGTGGGACAATATTTCATGGGATCCACTCTTTGACTAGTAATTTGCTACCATGTGTCCTCCTTTTAGAGGAGAGAGAAAGGGGATTGATGCCTTGTTTTGCATCAATTTACTTTATTAAATAATTTAATAAAACCATCATGTTCAAACCTATATCCTACTTCCGACTTCCCTATGCTAGCCTAGATTTTATTTTATTGGCTCCCACTTTGCTACGATATCCCGACTCTAACTTATCCTTGGCACTCCTTTATCACTTAACTTCAAACCTTCCAGGCTAATCTTAGTAGGCTTATCTATAAGTAGCTTCCTCTCGATTTAAGTCTCTGCCAATAAACTTACCTACCACTTCTTTTCAAATCCACATCTTCCCTAGCTCACGTCATCCCCTAAAGCTCCTTTATGCACTCTCAAAAACCCATCGGGGTAACTATGTCGGGATGATGTGTATGGTGGCTCCACCTTGGGCCAATTAATTCATGTTGTGCATTTTTGTTAGGACACGTCCAACTTTCTCACATCATCCCACTAAATCCCTTAAGCACTCCTTAAGGTTTTATTGGGGTAAACCCGCTGGGATATCTCCACCGATCTAAGATGTCAAGTGGGCGCCACCGTGAGCTAATAGAAGCTTTCCCGTTCTCTGTTGTTGTCTACTCTATCGTCTGAACTTGCCCATAACCATTTTTATCCACCATGCTAACCTTCCCACTATGTTTGGTTGTAGGAAAAACTTAATTATGCACCCAAAAGGTCTCCAGATCACCTTTATCCACTTTATCTCAGTCATATTTAAATTTTGAAGCCCTAACTTTGACTCGCTCTAAATTTTGATATAGGAGGCAATTTTTCAATTTCACAATTTCCACATACCACTAGAAAGCTCTTTTAAAGTTATAGCCATGTAGCTGGGTTCCACTTGAATCGGGACTTGGTGTATAAGAAATAAATTCAAAGTCTCTGCAACATCTTACCATGAATGTTGATCTTCATTCTTATTTTTGTTCCTGAACCTGGTTCCTAAACCTATTCACCTATGGCACTTTGACACCTTTACCGTTAGAGACAACATATTTCCAACATTCTTCCCCTTTGGAATTAATGGCAATACCATAATCAAACAAAACATCCATTGTAAAGTGGGCTCAAACGTGCAAGTGCTTAGCTCAAAAGAGCTTATGCTCTAATGTATCTTTTGAATGTTTCTCCCCTTGTGATGTAATCCTATGGTGTTTTACTACTACTATTTTTGTGGTGCTACTATGGTTCTAGTTGATGTTTTTTTATCACTAAGACCCTCCTCATTTTTCTTAGTCACCCTAATCTCTCCCCCTTTGACATTAATGGAAAAGACACCAACATGCTCCCTTGTAACCTTACTCCCCTATCAACAAGCTTCCATTGTCATGTTGATCATGACATGTGGATTATATACCAAGCTCCTTCTCCCACTTGAATAAAGATCTAGTTGAGGGAGGCAAGAGGAACAACTCCTAATTTTTTCCTCAAATACTCAAATTAAGTTCTTGGAAATGATCTAGTGAAGATATCAACAACCTATTATTTTATAGGTACATAATCCAATTTCACAATATGATTGGAAACTTTCTCTCTCAAGAAATGATGCTTGACTTAAATATGCTTTATCTTGGCATGAAAAGCAGGATTCTTCAACATGATGATTTCACTTATGTTGTCACAAATAATAGGAATATTTATCATAAAAAGCTTGTTCATCCTGCAAGGTTTGCTTCATCCACAATAGTTGAGTGCAACAAGAATTTGTTACAATATATTTTGCTTCAACTATAGATAACAATATGGAAGCTTTCTTCTTGCTCAACCATGAAACTCGACAATATCCAAGAAAGAATGCACCACCACTAGTTCTCTTTTGATAATCTACATTACTTACCCAATCAATATTAGTATAAATAGTTAATGAGGAATATTTACCTTTGGGGTACCACAACGCATAGTTCATTTTTCTCTGATATATCTGAGAATCCTCTTGGTTGCTAGAAGATGGCTTTATCTTGGGGCTTCCTGAAATCTTCCAACAGTACCAGCTACCTGCATAATTCCTGACCTTGAAGTTGTCAAATACAATATGCTACCAATGATAGATCAATATAAAGTCTGATGAATTTTAGGTGATTCATCAGTCTTAATAAGCTTGCAATCTATCACCATTGGTGTGCTTAGTAAAGAGCATTCCTCCATACCAAACTTCTTTAATGCATCCTTGAGATAATTTCTTTGTGAAATGAAGATCCCTTTGGGAGACTACACAATTTGAAATCTAATAAAATAAGAGAGTTCTCCAAGCATGGACATCTCAAACTCAACCTTCATATCTGCTGCAAATTGACTAGTTAGAAAATATAAATCACTTGAAAAAATAATGGCATCAACATATACAACTACCACTATTAATTTTCCTTCTTTGGATTTGACATATAAATGGTTGTCAATTGCACCTCTTTTGAATCCACGTTTGAGCAAGTAGGTGCCCAACTTGGAATGCCACACCCTAGGGGCTTGCTTGAGACCATACAAGGCCTTCTTAAGCTTGCAAACATAATCATGCTTCTTTGTTAGATGAAAACCATCTGGCAGCTCTATGTAAACTTCTTCCTATAGTTATCCATTTAGAAAGGAAAATTTGGCATCCATTTGATATATTTTGAACTTTTTGAAACAAGAAAATGACAAAAACATTCTAATTTCTTAACACTTCCACACAATCATTTAACTTATTCCTGAAGACCCATTTTGTGCTAGTGAGGTTCTTGTTTGATGACCTTGGAAGAAGTTCCCATGTTTGTTTTTTCTCTATTTGGTCCAATTATTCATGCATGGATTTTAACCAATTATGGTCATGAATGGCTTGTGCAACATATGTTGGTTCCTCCATGAATATCATGGGTACATGTGCTTGCACAATGAGATTGAGAAACCCCCTTTACAATAATTTAATTCAACCATAATCTAATCAGCGGGGTGGTGTTTTTTCACATACTTTGAAGGATCCTTGACTTGAGGACTAATGGGATCTTCATTTCCTTCTTTTAAAAGTGACTCATGGTCCCCATTGTTGGTAACAAGTTCATTAACACTAGTATTTATTAACTATTGGACTTTAGATTCAATATTTGCATCCACATTAACATGAATGCAATCAACAATTCTCTTTGAGTTCTTATTATAACATCTATATCCCTTGTTTTTATGACAATATCCAAGAAAAATACCTTCATCTACTCTTGCATCAAACTTACCAAGTTTATCATCATTCTTCTTGATGTAACATCTACTACCAAAAGCTCTGAAGTGCTTGACTATTGCAGGTCTTCCATACCAAAGATCATAGGTAATTTTTTCACTGTTTGGTGTGAACTGATCTTTATTCGCTATTACCATGACTGTGTGAATGCTTTCTACTCAAAATCTCTATTGAACTTCTATTTCATCCATCGTAGCTCTAGCTAGATGCTAGAAAAATTTGTTTTCCCTCTTTGCTACACCATTTTGTTGTGGAGTCCTTGCTATTGTGAATTTCCTCTGATGCCATTCCTTTTTAAAAATTCATCAAATTTTTTTGAAGTGAACTCACCTCCATTGTTAGAGCTTATGATCTTGATTTTGAAATTAGTTTCATTTTCAACCATAGCTTTGAACTCTTTGAACTTCTCAAAAGATTCACATTTCTCTCCTAGGAAGGAAACCCACATAATCCTTCTAAAATCATCAATTATTAGCATGAAATATAATTTCCTTGTGGTTGATTTGGTCCTTGATGGTCCACAGAAGTCCATGTGCACCAGTTGTAATGGCTTTAATGATGAGCTTTCCTTTGACTTGAATGAAACACGAGTTTTCTTACCTAATTGATAAAATTTGTAAATGTTCTCTAGTTTTGACAGCCTAGGAAGATCCTTGACATCATTATTCTTTCTTAGTTTGACTATCTGATCAAAGTTCATATGTCCATGTCTCCTATGCCATAACCAACTCTCATCTATCTTTGATAAGTAACACCTCTCAATTTTCTCCTTTAGAACATAAACATTATTATATGTTCTCGTAGCTTAAACCATTATTTCACCTGTGCCTATAGACTTGATTTCACAAATTTTAGCTTTAAAAATCACATCATAGTCTTGATCACACATCTATGAAAAACTAAGTAGGTTATGCTTTTGTGCATCAATATATAAGACATTTTTCTCTTTACCTTTTCCATTTGATAGAATGACAACTCCTTTTCCAACATCTTACCGGGTGTGTTGTTACCAAAGGTCACATTACCCTTTTCCACTTATATCCAAGTCAAGAAACTACTTATGTCTTCTGACATGTTCCTAGAACAGCCACTATCTGCATACCAATGACTCCCTTTATTATGAGCATAAAAACAATTTCACATTTCTCTATTTTCTATTTTCTCTTTTTCTTTATAGACCTTGGGCTTTTGACTGATTTCTTCAATAACTGGTTTAAGCCTCTTGTCCTTAAGTATGTAATCAACAAGTATATGTCCATAATTTTGAAACTTATAACATTGCACCAGATAGTTCAAGGGAGAAAATGAATTGTTGTACCTATTTTTCCTTTTCCTCTGTTGATTTCTTCCTCTATATATGAGTCACCTATAAGACAAATTGACTCTATAATTTTCTTCTTTGTGTCCATAATTATTGTAGGTGAAAAATATCCTAGAAAAATATCAACATACCTAGGAGTATGTCTTCTATGTTGGAATGTCTTCTAAGTATTTTGTTTTGCCTAACCAACGTTGTTCTATTGTTGCTGTTGATAATTTATTATCTGGTTTTTTGGCTACATATATCCTTTTTTTTGTTGCGCTACATCTTGTTTTGTTGTTCGTATAAAAGTAATTGGTTTCTTTCCGCTCAACTCTGCTACTGTGTGGGACTCGACCTCAAATCCAAAACCAATTTGATCTTTGGATACTTAATATGCTTCCAATTTTCCATTCAAGTTTTTAGTTCCTTTTCCAAATTTATGATTGAAACTTAGATGCATTTTTTCCTTGTCTTACTCTTTTCTCAACAACACAATTTATCCTTCTAGTCTTTCACTAATCTAGGTGGCTCTAGAAATGCTCAGAATTCAGAAGTGGCTTTGGAAAATCTCAAAAATCAAAGTCACTGGATTAAAGTGGAACCAAGGTTAGATCAAATATCTCAACACAATATTTCCAATAGCATGAACGACACCTCAATCTGCATTTGTATGTGAAAGTTATGGCCAGTCAAAGTTTTGGTCAAACTAGTCTTAGTGGCAACCACTAACGAGACAACAATTTAGAATTTACTGGCGCATAGGTTTTGGCCACCGGAATGGGTGAATTTTTCACCTCATTAATTTTTCCAATGAACCTAAAAATCCGGTGACAAAATTTTGTCTAAGTAGTTCTATTAAAAAAAATTAATAAGGGCGGGTCCACACCCCCAACCAATGTTTAATATATATATATATATATATATATATAGATATATATATATATATATGGCCTTTCGAATATCAAGAAAGGGCTTCGGAGGCGCGGCGACTTAGGGTTTTCTGGGCTTGGCTGCTGCTTGGCCTGCGGCGGCAGGGCCTTCGCGGGCGGGGATCTGGTCGGCCTCCATCCTCGCCGGGGCTTGCTGGTTCTGCGGTTCCGGATCCGGAGGTTTTGTGGCTGCGGTGAGACATCCTCTTCGGAGATCCGGGTTTTGACCTGAGCGGCGGCGGCATTCTTCTGCACATTCTCAGACTAGGCGGTTTTTGCAAGGGGTTTTAGCCTCTGTGCGTTTTGTGCTGCGCCGCTGTGTGGGAACCGGGGCTTAGGGCCTGATATCCTTCATGGGGGCGAGGTGGCTGCCCTAGCCGCCTCTGCCCCCGCACCGACCCGCCTCAGCATTTTGGGACCTGTTCGGGCTCTTTTGCTGCTGCTGGGTTCATATTTTTGTCTTCCATTGCAGCTTTGGAGAGTGTTGAGGGATCTGCGATTCGTGCCCCTCTTCTATGGCTGTATTTGGTTCGTATCTTTTCTGGTTTCACTGGACAGTTGTGTGGATTTCTGCGGGTTTTTGGTGGAGAGTTGAGGGGATGGGGGTGTGGCCTCCATTTCGTGCCTCTTCCCTCTGGCTGCATCTTCCTGCACTTCCCACTGGAGCCATCGATATTTACTGTTTTTATTAGCTGTTTTGGGTAGGGTTTACTCTTGTATTGGGGTTTACATACCCAGTTTCTGAGCATTTGTTTTATTTACTGTTTTTATTAGCTAGTTTATGGGTTGTCGTATTCTCCTGTTGGGGTTTACATACCCTGTTTCTGGATGCCCCCTGTGGGCTTTACTTGCATACTTCTCCGAAGTATTGGATATTGTAAGTGGTTTTTCGCCACACTTCTGCATATGCCTTGGCATCAACAGCATGTAATCTCTATTATCTACTTTTAATAGAAATTATGAACTCTATTTTCCCCGGAAAAAATATATATATATATATATATATATATATATATATATATATATATATATATATATATATATATATATATATATATATATATATATATATATATATATATATATACATATATATATATAAATATATATATATATATGGCCTATGACCATTTTTAAATAGCCAACGTTGACCACCATTCAAACCAGGGCCAAATCGGATCAAACACACCTGACCATTGGCTGGTACGCTCCACAAGCGACCCCATGCACACTCGCTTCCATATATTGGCAACCGCACTCACAAAAACAGGCAACACCAATACCAACTGTTAAAATTTGCAACCAAGGAAAAACTTCATGTGGGTCATCTTATTCATGGCTAATAATATTTTTATTAGATTCCTCTCGTCGAGAGGTGTAGGATTGATATAAAGATCATCCAATTCCGATAAGTATTCATGGAGATATGAATTTATTTTGATTATGGAATTATTATCAAGCCGACCTACAACTCATGTAGGCTCAAAAGCCCAACAGTCGCATCTATTCACCCACCAACGTTGTGTATAAATATAAGAGGACTTTTCCTCATTTAGACTCACTCATCTCATCACATCTCTCTCTCTCTACTGCGCAGATATGAGTCTCTTCTCTACTGCGCTGAAATGGGTCTCTCTCTCTCACACATGTGAAGTCGGAAGCTGTTGAATTTGAAGCTGCAACTGCAGAAGTAAAGATTGACTTGCGTGACCTAGAAGATCTCCTCTTTGGAACTGTGTTGTAGTTTCATCTAAACCTCCTTTGAAAGCCGCAACTTTTGGTGGTGGAATGAAGTCAATCCGACGAACGGTTTGCAAGATATCGACTGCCCTAGTTTGAAGCCGGAAACTGCTGAAACTGAAGCTGCAACTGCAGAAGTAAAGATTGACTTGCATGGCCTAGAAGATCTCCTCATCTGAACTACGCTGTAGGTTCATCTGAACCTTCTTTGAAAGCCGCAACTTTTGGTGGTGGAATGAAGTCAATCCGACGAACGGTTTGCAAGATATTGACTGCCCTAGTTTGAAGCCGAAAACTGCTGAAACTGAAGCTGCAATTGCAGAAGTAAAGATTGACTTGCGTGGCCTAGAAGGTCTCCTCATCTGAACTGCGTTGTAGGTTCATCTGAACCTCCTCTAGAATTCGAAACTTTTGGTGGTGGAATGAAGTCAATCCGACTGTCGGTTTGTGAGATATGGTCTGCCCTAGTTTGATAATGAAGCCGCTAATGCTGATGCTACTGATCTAGGGTTTTCTACTGCTGATATGAATCAGATTTATTGTACTATTTCTCTCTGCTGAATTATTGAAGATAAAAGAAGATTTGATCAAAGGGTTTCCCCACACATTGTGGGGTTTGTCCCTGGCTAGCCGCCACATCTTATGTCTCTTGTCTTGGCTTGTTTTCTGTCGATCGTTTAATGTTCTATCTAGACTTTACTTTATGTACATGTGATTGCTAATCGGTGGAATATAATAAGAAAAAGAAGTAAACTGTTATAAGCATAGAACATACCATAACTTAACATGGTATCAGAGCTGAGGTGAAGACAAAGCCCGAGCAAGAGCAAGAGCAATCATTGAAGAGAAGATTGGCAATGCTATCCTAAAAGAACTATGGGGTCCTCAACACTCTTTCCTGCCGAAGACAAGCTCCGTGAGAAAGATGACTATCACGGATGAAAGATGTCTATCGATCTAGCCCTTGAAGATCAAGGAGTGCTGGACCATGTAAGAGGAAATATTGTTGAGCCTTCATCAAATGCATCTGCTGCTGCCTGGAACAAATGGAAAAATGGAGAAGTCAAAACAAAGAAGATCATCCGGGACTCTATCGACAAGCGCTTGGTGGCCTATCTAATCTAGACACCTCCAAGGAAATCTACGACAGACTGGTGAGTTTATTTAAAGTTAATGATGCAAATCAAGTTTTGTTTCTTAGAAATAAGCTGAGGGAAATCAAGAAGGGTAAAGATGAAAGTATGCAAGCATACTTCTTAAGAATCACCGAGATCAAGAACGATCTCCTATCTATTGGGGAAACTATTACTGACAGAGAAATGGCACTCACAACTCTTGAAGGATTACCATCTGAATGGTATGTGTTCAGGACTACTCTTTTGAACTATAATATAATTCCTGGTTTCAAGGAATTAATGGCTAGATGCATTCAAGAAGAAACAAGGGAAGAAGTGTAAGAAATGCCCATGCCTAAAGGTCCTCCTGCTACCTTTTCTTTTCATCAAAAGGAAAGGTTGGACCTAAGGCTAGAAGAAAATGGCGATGTTAAATTTGCGATAAAGCAAGTCACTATGCAAGGGAGTGCCCTGATAGAAAGGACTCACTCTAGGACGATGATCAAAATCCCTCTGATGGCAATCAAAGGAATGACAAATTCAACAGCAAAGGTAAGAGGAGAGCTGGGAATCAAGGAAGAGGACAAGAATTCAAGAAGGCCATAAATTCCAGGATGTATTAAATGCACCTGACCTCAAAAAGAACCTAGTGTCCATCTCGGGAACGGAAGACAAAGGCTACAAGGTAACCTTCAGCGATGGCACGGTATGTATATGGAAAAATAATGTTAAAGATGCCTTTAATCTTGGGTTTAGTGTTGATTCATTATATCAGGTCGATGGAAGTCTGCTAGGTGTCATGTCTTATGACACATCTCTTCAATCCGAACTTTGGCATTAAAGGTTTTCCCCCCTTCATTATAAATCTATACTCGGTGTAAGACAAATGGTGATAGGGATGCCCGAATTCTGAATAGAGAATGAAGGTGTATGTCCAGGATGTGCTAAAGGAAAGCTCAAAAGGGGACCATTCCCCTCAAGCCAAAGCAAGAACTCTGATATATTACAATTGGTTCACTCAGGCATACCTGAGGTTGGCATTAAGAGGGAGACTACTACACCACATACTCCTGAGCAGAATGGTGTGGTGGGAAGGAAGAACCGCACGATGATGGAAGCTGTCTGGGCCATGCTACATGATCAAAGACTTCTGATGTTTCTATGGACTGAAACTACAATCACCGTCGTATATGTACAAAATTGATGCCCTCGTCAAGCATTGGGTTCCAAGACTCCTAAAGAAAATTTCACCGCAAGGTGAACAATCTTTCGACTTTGAGGAGCTCTCAAGAAGCCAACACCAGGGAACCGAAAGAAAAGGATGATGAATCAATGCCTGATGTAGAAGAACCCATGGATCTGATAGATTCTCATCCACATGAGCCTTCCTCTTCTAGGAAGAGGCCTTCATGGCTTAGGGGGATACTAAAGGACATGCTGCACCCTGAGGAACCTTCCGTCAAAGTAAGAAACTTAATAGGTATCAAGGATACCTGACCATCATGAGCACGATCATACAAAATGAGCCTTCGTCATTCTCAGATGCCGTCAAGCATTAAGTATGGAAGGATGCTATGACCGTAGAATATGAGTCTATTATGGAGAATGATGTCTGGGAAGTAGTTCCCAGACCCTAGACAAGACAATTGTTACTTCAAAATGGCTTTACAAGATAAAGCATGCAACAAATGGAAGTACGGAAAAGTATAAGGCTCGTTTTGTTGCTCGAGGTTTCTCCTGAAAGGAAGGTATAGACTATGATGAGATATTTGCACCTGTTGCCAGATATACGACCATCCGCTCGATCATAGCCCTTGCCACTTCACAAGGATGGAACCTACATCAGACGGATGTCAAGACTGCGTTCTTGCATGGCTCGATCAAAGAAGAGGTCTACATGGAGCAACCCGAAGGATTTGAGATTTATGATCGAAAATCTCATGTATGCAGGTTGAAGAAAGCTCTCTATGGGCTGAAGCAAGCACCCTGAGCATGGTATGAGAGGATCGATAGCTACTTGATGAAGCTGAGATTCACTAGGAGTGAAGCCGATCCTAACCTTTACTTTAAGGTTGAAGATGACAAGCCTCTCATACTGGTATTGTATGTGGATGACCTCTTTCTAACAAGTGCAGACCCTCTCATTCACAAATGTAAGAGGGAGTTGGCCTCTGAATTTGAAATGAAAGACCTAGGACTGATGCACTACTTCCTAGGACTTGAAGTATGGTAGAAGCCAAGGGAAATTTTCCTATCTCAAGGGAAATATGTGGTAAAGATATTGGAAAGATTTGGTATGATGGACTGCAAGCCTATGACTACCTCGAGGATCTTAACTTTTAGAAGTTATATGGTAGTGATGTCGGACCAGATTTGGGAAATGCCTCTGAGTTTCATAAACTCATTCGCATTGATGTTCTTGGTGAACCTCCGTCCGAACATATTTTTTGCAGTTAGCATTGTGAGCTCATATTTGGTTGAGCCTCACTGGATTGATGCTAGGAATCTTTTGAGATGTCTTCAGGACACAATCTCTCATGGATTAAGATACACTGCCGGAGATGTGAGACTACTTGGATATACTGATGTTGATTGGGCAGGCAGTGTGGTGGACCGTAAGAGCACTTCCGGGTGATGTTTCACCTTGGGATCTGCTTCGATATCTTGGATGAGCAGGAAGCAGAATTCGGTGGCTTTGAGCACCGACGAAGCAAGATATATTGTTGCTAGCATAACCTCGTGTGAGGTAGTCTGGTTGCGAAAGCTCTTCAGTGAGCTGTTTGGATTTACATTGGATACCACTGTGATTCTCTATAACAACCAGAGGTGGGATTCGATTATTGAGGAATCCTGTATTCGTCGATTGCTCCAGCAGATAGACATCATCTTGGATATGGTAAGTTGATGAGCAAGGAGGCTCCATCGCATTAAGATGATGTACAGGTTGATACACCTTGTCAAAGCCCCGAGGAAAGATCTAATCTATGATTTTCCCAAACGACTTGGAGTCGGTAAGAAACCCTTGTACAAGGGTCCTGCATGTTGCATACATTGAGCTCTGGGAGCTCTGAGGGCTTGCGGTTATTACTGGAGCAACATACGACCACAGGGTGACTCACCCTCCCCTGGTGGTGCACACTGGAACAAGATGATTCGCTCTCTTGTGGGACAAGATGATTTGCTCTCTTGTGGAACAGGATGATTCGCTCTCCCGTGTAGCAGGATGATTAGTTCTCCTATGAGGCCTGGATTAATGTGTTCTCCTGTGAGGACAGGATTGATTAGTTCTCCTGTCGAGGCATCCTACCCATGCAGTCTGGGACTCATGGGAAGTACCTCTCATCTGATCAATGAGCAGGGAAATGAAGTTAGGGACCATAGTAGTACCGATGGACGCATTGTTGTAACTACCATACTCCCTACGCTAAGATGACCTCCATTGATCTGGGATCAATGATACTGGTCTGGGACCAGTGGTAGGAGTTGTACCATACTATGACGCTGACTTCGGGTCGGTTGAGACTCGTCTGGGATCAGTGGTACATACTCTGAGACTGACTTTGAGTCAGTGGAGGATGATATTGGTCTGGGACCATTGGAGTTGTACTCACTATGACGCTGACTTTGGGTTGGTTGAGACTAGTCTGGGACCAGTGGTACATACTCTGAGACTGACTTTGAGTCAGTATGATACATCCTCGATCATTTCTTCTTCTTCATAATTCGGACAAAAGCATAGTATAACATAACAATGCAAGAGCAGAGCAGAACAAAACAAAACAATACAGATCAGTGCAGGGCAGAACAAGACAAAGCAGAACAGGAAAAATAGAGAAAAGCAGGGCAAGGGTCAGGTTGTACAAGGCAGTGCATTTGATGGATGAATAGTAACGACCGATAGATAGATTGCAGATGAAGTTCTCCATGGTTGACAGGGAGTGTTAAAATTGGAAACCAGGGAAAAACTTCATGTGGGTCATCTTATTCATGGCTAATAATATTTTTATTAGATTCCTCTCGTCGAGAGGTGTAGGATTGATATAAAGATCATCCAATTCCGATAAGTATTCATGGAGATATGAATTTATTTTGATTATGGAATTATTATCAAGCCGACCTACAACTCATGTAGGCTCAAAAGCCCAACAGTCGCATCTATTCACCCACCAACGTTGTGTATAAATATAAGAGGACTTTTCCTCATTTAGACTCACTCATCTCATCACATCTCTCTCTCTCTACTGCGCAGATATGAGTCTCTTCTCTACTGCGCTGAAATGGGTCTCTCTCTCTCACACATGTGAAGCCGGAAGCTGTTGAATTTGAAGCTGCAACTGCAGAAGTAAAGATTGACTTGCGTGGCCTAGAAGATCTCCTCTTTGGAACTGCATTGTAGGTTCATCTGAACCTCCTTTGAAAGCCACAACTTTTGGTGGTGGAATGAAGTCAATCCGACGAACGGTTTGCAAGATATCGACTGCCCTAGTTTGAAGCCGGAAACTGCTGAAACTGAAGCTGCAACTGCAGAAGTAAAGATTGACTTGCATGGCCTAGAAGATCTCCTCATATGAACTACGCTGTAGGTTCATCTAAACCTCCTTTGAAATCCGCAACTTTTGGTGGTGGAATGAAGTCAATCCGACGAACGGTTTGCAAGATATTGACTGCCCTAGTTTGAAGCCGGAAACTGCTGAAACTGAAGCTGCAACTGCAGAAGTAAAGATTGACTTGCGTGGCCTAGAATATCTCCTCATCTGAACTGCACTGTAGGTTCATATGAACCTCCTTTGGAAGCCAAAAATTTTGGTGGTGGAATGAAGTCAATCCGACTGTCGATTTGTGAGATATGGTCTGCCCTAGTTTGATAATGAAGCCGCTAATGTTGATGCTACTGATCTAGGGTTTGCTACTGCTGATATGAATCAGATTTATTGTACTATTTCTCTCTGCTGAATTATTGAAGATAAAAGAAGATTTGATCAAAGGGTTTCCCCACACATTGTGGGGTTTGTCCCTGGCTAGCCGCCACATCTTGTGTCTCTTGTCTTGGCTTGTTTTCTGTCAATCGTTTAATTTTCTATCTACACTTTACTTTATGTACATGTGATTGCTAATCGGTGGAATATAATAAGAAAAAGAAGTAAACTGTTATAAGCATAGAACATACCATAACTTAACACCAACCAACCCTTCAAATTAAAATACACCAAAAAAAATATGCTAGGTTTGGATGGGTGGTAATTTGACCTGTACCTTTGCGACTACCATTGTTGAGGTTTACCAATGGGCCAACAACCCTTACCTTGTATTCTCTGCCCACAAAAAATTTATAAACCGAGATTATTCATTCACCCAGGAAGAGATCGAAGCATTGAACAGAGGACCAAGCAATGGAATTGAGAGCCAAATTTGGGGCACGATTTTTGAGACAAATAATATTACAGGGGAATATTATTTGGAATGTTCCACAAAATATTCCATGTAGAATTAGTGAGGAATCTAAAAGATTCCCTAGAGGGTGATTTTTCATAGTGTTAGATTCATACCAAGTTTATACTCAAATGAACCTAAATTTCACAGGGAACGTGATGGTGTGGTTTGTTTCCTCATCTGAGTAGTATAATTTCAAGCAGTCAGCACTGAGGAATCTTTGCAAAATCTTGAGGAATCTATAATATTTTGTTGGAGCTTGATTTTTTACAGAGGCAGGATGATGTCGACTTTATAGTCATTTTTCTCATAATTTTACAACGAGCGCGGTGGTGTGCTTAGAATTTTCATCCGAGCAGTGGATTTTTTCCCATCTGCAAGAAGGAATCTTTGGGGTAATCTTCAATATTCCCAAGGGTCCAGATTTTGATGGTCAGAAAGGGGCCAAGTTTATAGTCGTTTGACATGATTTCAAGCCATGAATTCAACGATGCAGTCCATTTCATTAGCATATCATTTCATGTTTAGGCCATCCCCAAAAGTGGAGGTATATGAAGTAGTGATGTCATGCCTTTCTTTTGATTTGCTAAGATCATGATTTGTGTTGTTGAGATCCTTGTCATCATTATGTTGAAGGATACTTGTATGCCATGTCATGTGAGAATTTTTTATCTTGGCATGTTGAAGGAGGGCCCATATGAGTGAGAATTTATGTAGGAGAACATCTCATGGAGAGACATGCCACTCTGGTTGACTAAATTTATCCTTGTAATGACAAATAATGTACCGTGTACTCATCATTATCTTGCAAAATTTAATGAAGCAACCTCCCCACTCCTAACACCGGTCTCAGAGACGTAACCCACACTAGGTAAAATCCATTATCAATGTGTGTAGGTTCTTTGATTGGATGGTTGTCTTTATGTTTCATGTTCTTTAAAGCATGCACATGTGACTTTTCATACTCTTTCACGTGTAATTCTACTAACATCACAAAAGTAAAAGATCTTGATTAATTCTGGTAGTTGTGAGAGATCTGGATCAAGTTTTGTATTAGAGAGGTCTTCTTGCTGATGCATATTGCGAGTGTGAATTATTGAACAAATAGAAAAGAAAATGTAGGGTGACAAAGATATCTACGAGTCCTTCTATAAGATGTCAAAAATGGTAGATTTAGTGTATGCAGATTATGAGGAGAATATGGAAAGATAGGAATGAGAGAAAGAAAGAGTAGAGGACAATGTTCCATCTCCATCTTCCAATGATTATTCTTTTTGTTCTTCATATTTTCAACATTTAGATGAGGAGATCAATCAAAGCCTTCAAGCAGAGAATCCCAAATTGAGGATAATTCTACAAGAAGATAAGGAGGAGAAGCAGAGATTGTAACTTCAATTACAAGCCATAGAATAGGCCTTGGAAAAGTTGAAGCGCAATGATGGCTTAGCGAAGGCATCATCACTTACTTCAGAACTGACAACTAAGGAAAATAATTTTAATCTTTCTTCATTTTCATTTTCACATGACGCTATTTTTGTTGGAAGCCTTGGGGTACCCATTTCAAGAACCAAGCTAATACTCCTTATCAAGATGGGATACGCTAAAGGAGAATGCTCGAAGGTAGCAGAATCTTCCAAGACATTTTCGAAACCATCAAAGGAAGAGGATGATTGGAACACATCACAATCCTCCCATCACCATGCACATTACAAAGGAAGGGCTAAGGAAATCTCTCATCGCAAAAGTTGCACCAGAGATAGCCAAGAGAGGTATAAAAAGTCTCAATATTCTAAAGTTCATTTTGATTATAAGCATATTTTTAATAATGACCAAAAATCATGGTGTAGAAAACCATGTCATTTTTGTGGTTCTCATAACCATGTGGTTTTTGAGTGCTAGAAGAGAATGAAAGCAATAAAGAGGATGAGGTGTGAAATACCTTCTTCACATCAGGGAAGGAAGAAGGTTAAGCAGGTCTAGAAGAAGAATATTGTTTGCAATCATTGCAATAGAAGTGGGCATCAAAGAGCCACATGTTGGAGGCTCCATCCAAAGTAGTGTCTCAAGTACAAAGCACCCGTGCAAGACCCAGTTGGAAAATTTGTTCAACAAGCGAATTAGCTCCAAGATAATGACCCATTCACTTTGATGAGTGAGAGATGGTTTTACTGGATATGATAACTTTTCATGGCCACATATTGTAAACCATGTGTTGTGATATAAATGTAAAAGTGATGATGTGTTTTCCATCGCATATTAAAGAAACGATAATGTTTTGGCCTTTTATTGATAGTTGGGGTATTGGTTTTTATAATGATGTACACTGGACCAAAGAGTGTTTTATAAACTCTTGGCAAGTATGGGGATGTTTGGGTCATGATTGGTCATGTAATTGAACATGTATTTTGTAGGGATTGTACTAAAGTTTTGCAGAGGATGCAGGTGTCAACTCATTACTTATGGCTCTAAAGAACAAGGGTGAAGGGGGAGGAACTATGGCCTATCATGACACTTATTGTGCAAACAATGTAACACAACAATTGTAGATTATGTTCATGATTTTGGAGGACCAAAAGCTCCTCAGTGGGGAGGAATGATCCAGGGGGCACCAGAAACACTTAGAATTCAAAAGTGGCTAGTATTAGTCACTAATGAGGCAACAATTTGGAATTTACGGCGCACATGTTCCAGCCATCGGAATGGGGAATTTTTTGCCTCGTTAATTTTTTTGGTGAACCCAAAAATCTGGTGGCAAAACTTTGTCTAAGTTGATCTATAAAAAATAAAAAATTATTTTAAAAAAGGGGAGGGCCTTGCACCCCCAACATTGACCACCATTCAAACCGGGGCCAGCAGGGATCGGACTCGCCCAGCCATTTGCCAACCCACTCCACAAGCAACCTCACTCACACTGACTTCCATATACTGCCAACTGCATTCGCACAAACGTCCAACACCAATACCAATTGACCCTTCAAATTAAAAAATGAAAAAAAAAAAGATATGCTAGGTTTGGACAGGTAGGCAGTTGACCCCTGACCTTGTGACAACCAATTGTCAAGTTTTACCAATGGGCCAACAACCCTTACCTTGTGTTCTCTGACCACAAAAAATTATAAACCGAGATTATTAATTCGACTAGGGAGAGATCAAAGTGCCGAGTGGAAGACCGAGTAACAGAACCAAGAGTCGGTTTTGGGGCATGATTTCCAAGATAGATAATATTCCATGCAAAATCAATGAGGAATCTAAAAGATTCCCTGGAGGGTGCTTTTTTACATCATCAGAATCATGCCAAGGTTACTCAAATGAACCAAAATTTCATATGGAATGCGATGGTGTGGTCCATTTCCTGACCTGAGCAACAAAAATTTTTAGGAATCAAAAGTGAGAAATCTTTGCAAAATATTGAGGAATCTAAAAGATTCCCTTGGAGGCTAATTTTTGACATAGGCAAAATGATGTTGAATTTATAGTCATTTTTCTTATAATTTTACAAGGAGTGCAGTGGTGTGCTCATTTTCATCCAAGCAATGCATTTTTCGCCCATCTCCAAGAAGGAATTTTTTGGGAATCTTCGAGATTCTTGAGGGTCCATATTTTAATGATGTCAAAGAAAGGCCAAGTTTATAGTCGTTCGACACAATTTCATGCCACAAATTCAACAATGTAGTCTGTTTCATCAGCAGAGATTTGCATTTTCAGGCGAACCCCAGAAGTGGAGGTATATGAAGCAGTGATGCCATGCCTTTCTCTTGATTTGTTGAAATGATCATTTTTGTTGTTTATATCCTTGTCACCATTATGTTGAAAGATACTTGTATGCCATGTCCTGTGATAATTTATTATCTTGTCATGCTCGAGGAGGGCCAATATGAGTGAGAGTTTCTATAGGAGAACGATTCGTGGAGAGATATGACACTCTGGTTGAGGGAATTTATCCTTGTAATGACAAAGAATGTACCATGTACTCATCATCATCTTTCAGCATTTAATGAAGTGGTCTCCCCACACTTAACACTGGACCCGAAGACATAACCCACACTAGGTGAACTCTGTTATCAATGTGTGTGTGTTCTTTGATTTGATGGTTGTCATTACATTTCATCTTCTTTAAAGCATGCACATGTGTCTTTTCATACTCTTTCACATGAAATTTTGCTAACATCACAAAAGTAAAAGATCTTGGTTAATTTTGGTAGTCGTGAGAGTTCTGGATCACTCACAACCTTGATTTTTCTCACTCAGCTGAAGATTTAAGGAATCTTGAATTTTCTTTCCTTCTTCAATTTGTAGGAACAATGGTTTAACAACTTCACCTTTTTCCTTGGTCAATAATTCCTTCATGGTTCTATTTTTCTTTCTCAGCCTTTTGATTTATTCATGTGCACTTACAAGCTCTCCTTCTAGTTCTACTTCTACCTCTTCATCATCAGAATTGATAGCTTCAACTTGCAGATTATATATGGACATCAACATGAATTCCTTCGGGCTTTCAACTTCTTTATCCTCATTTGAGGATTAGTTGTCTTCAATTTCAAAAAAGTTGTCTTCTTGAACATAGAGACCTCTCTTTCTATCCTTCTTTCTATCTTTATGCACTTTCTTAAACTTTTCTCTTGGATCATAATATTTCTTCTTCTTTCAGGACACTTTGATGCATAGTGACCAACTTTGTCATAATTAAAACACTTAAAAGATAGCTTACCCTTATACTTTCTTGAGCATCTCTTGAGCTTCCTCAAAAACTTGGTTCTTCTTCATCTGACTCATAATATGAGTCATCATTCTCTTCCTTGGGCTTCTTATCTACTTTGAAGGCTGACTCTTTTTTTGGAAGCTTTCCATTAGAAATTTTGATCTCATAAGCAATGAGGATGCCAAGTAATTGATATAGAGTGAGAGTTTTTAGATCAAGGTCATCTCTTCAATGGCTAAAGCCTTGGTTTTAAGCCTCTAAAGAAGAGATCTTAACACCTTTTGAACTAATACAAATTCATCTAAGTTCTCATCAAGTCCTTTTATAGTGTTCAAAACCTCATAAACTCTTAAAAATAATTTCGAATTATCCTTTTTTTCATGCATCTTCAAAGACTCAAATTGCATCCTAAAACCTTGGAGTTTAGCTTTCTTTACCTTGTTTTCACCTTCATAGAAGATACTCATCTTGTCCCATATAGCTTTGGCAGTTGTGTAGTCTATTAACTTGACAAGTTTTTATTAAGGTAGGCCAACAAGAATGGAATTCATGGCTTTAACATTGCATGTAAACTCCATATTTTAATCTCTAGTAATCATCGTTGGAGAATTTTGATATTCTTCTCCCACAATATCCCACACATAAAATCCAAGTGATTGAATGTAGGTATTCGTCCTCACTTTCCAAAACACATAGTTTTCCCCATTGAACATTGGTTACCTATTGGAAAATACTCCTTCCTAGTTTGCCATGTTCCTTGATATTTCTTCAAACTATTAAACTAATGTGAAGTAACTTTTCTTTGATACTAGTTGTTAGAAACGAGGATAATACTGAGAGGGGGGCATGAATCAGTATTGTAGGAATTTTACCAACTTAAAACTTTCTTTCGCTTATGCAAGAACACTAGGACACCATGAAATACTTCAACAATTAGTTCACATAAACATGTCATGAATAATCAAAAGCAATAATAGAGGAACACACATGTGCTTCAAAGTTTTCTTCAATTACTTCACAAGGAAAGCTAGAACTTGTTGTTAAAATTCTTTAGCTACAACTAGTAGGAATCAACAACTCCTTTATTTATCAACTATAACTAAATGGAGATACAACCCCAAATATTTACTGACGCCTACTCAAAGGAGCACCAATTGTTGATATGCAAGCTACCAGTTTCTTGACATTAATGGTTCATCTTTCATACATTTCCATACTAGAACCATGAATGACACATCTGCTTATAAATAAAATAATTTCTTCCTTAATTAATCAATACCTTCAACGATCTCTGATTATTGAATACACCATCACCTCGAACACAATTCTTGTTAGAAAACTCTCATCAATATTGCTTGATCAAACTTGGTTATAAATATTTTTACTTTGTTATTTTAGGCCTCTTTGCATTTCATGCATTCTTGTATGAATTATTTATTTTTGGCTTTCTCCTATTCCGAACATGTCTTTTTAATGTGTTATCATAATAAAATTTTCATATTTTTAAATACTTTTTGGAAAATGATGACAGTTGTAGTGTTAGTATTTAGAATTGTAATAAACAAGGAAAATTTCTTGATAGCAGGATTGTCAACATTTTTTGGAAATATAAGTAAATAAGTAGAGAAGTTTTTAATTATTTTCCAAGCATCATAAGGCCTCAAAACTTATATTGGACCCTTTCCATTATAAAATGGTCTGAACAAGCTTTCCAATGGTATGACATCTTGAAGTTTAAAGGTTTGAATCCTTTGAATGGAAGGAATATCGAAGATTTAGGGCACACCGAAAATTGCATATTGGAGGTCCAGAACAAATCAGTGAATCAGAAATCGAAAAATCGACACACCGAAGAATGTTGCAAAATACAATGTTTCGATATAAGAAATTGCAATGTACAAATGTCAATAGTGTTAAAACCATTGGGGAATGGCTATAGTGTTAAAACCGTAGGGGAATGCCGAAACAGGTTATCAAAGGATTTCATCATAAAACCAAAGGTGGATGAGCCTTTTCTCTCTCCTATAGTGAGACACGTAGTGTCATATGATTGGTTCGATAAACCTACATGGCATTTGACGTCAACATAATGTGGCGGTACAACAGAAATGTGGCAGGTGGCTTTTGCATTTTGAGGGGTCCTAAGGGGAAAAATCTGGGAGAGACATGTCACCACTCTCAAGATTCCACGTGGAATAATGACGTCAGGGCGAAGATTGCATATTGGAGGTTGAGGAATAATGCAACTCTAAAGTAAATCTTCTGATTGGAAAGTTTTAATGAGAGGGGCTCTGATATTAGGGCTGACACATGGTCATAAGAATTTAAAGAAACTCAGGCACTAAATAATTTAACAAAGAAAAATGGCCCCCAGCAGTGAAAAAAATGCCTTAGTACTTCAAGTTTAAGTGATAGTCACAGCCCTTGGTCCTATGGTGAAGAAATGCGGGAAGGGCTAAAGCAAAAGGAGCCAGGACAAAATCGGAAGTCGCATTAAGTTACATTATAAAGGGATTCTGATATGGCATTAACCTGATAGTAATTGGCCTAATTATACAATAAAACAAAGGCCAAAGGAACAAAAGAGCAAGGGGCTAAGTATAAGTGAAGTAATAAGGTGTAAATCCTCCTCGGTCTGTCTGATCTTAGCCTCCCACTCTAAAATCAATTGCTTGACCAGGTTGGAGTTGATAGCATGGTATGCTTGAGTCGCTTCTTGAATTATGCGAGAGGTCATCTTGCGCCCACGACTTGCCCCAATCACCTAACTAGAATAGTTGGGTTGGCTTTTTGGTGACGAAGCAGCCTTCCTTTGTTTTCCCCGGCCTCGACGCCCACGACCATTCTTGCTTGTACCAGTTATCTAGGCCATACTTTTTCTATCGCCTGAAAAAAACTTTTTTTCTCCAAACTTTGGGTATTGACCGAAGCAAGGTCGCAGCTTAGGTGCTCGACGCTACCAAGGGTTGTGCCCACACTACAAACTTGTTAAATCAAATTCAAGCAAAACCAACCAAGTAAGGAACCTATTCCACATTTTTCTATCAACTGACTGTCAACACAAGATAAGGGTGTCACTATTTTCATTCATCTTCTTTTGCCCACTGTAGAGCCTGAGTGGGTTGCCCATGCCAGCCATGTTCAAGACCTCAAAATTATACCAGCATGTCTCACATCTTATCAACTTCACCAACCAAACATTGTACTGGGAATTAAAAATAAATTTAAGGCAACAGCTACAATGAGCCCACAACTCTCCAAACCCCTTCTCACACAACTCCATACAAAAAACCCAGGCCTCATAAATCAAAACTCCATGCTTAGATACCGGCTTATGGTGACATACATCAAGCCATAACCAGTTCTGATACCATAATTGACCTCTAGCTAAATCGAAATTCCCAACCCAGTAGATTATATTCCATAGGGCCAGATTGACCCAAAAACGGACCAACAAGGTTCTTCTACATTCGCCTCTCTGCCACCAGAGGACATAGCTAGAGATAATTGAACCCACAGCTCAACTTCGAGCTCTCCCAGAGGCTAATACCCTGAAACCAAACAAAATTCTTCACAAACCCAAACCCCTTCCCGCTCTTTCATACCCGAGTATGGGGAACCTCCACATCCAAAACCCTTTACCACCTCCATGCAAGCACCCATGCAAGACAACCAAATACCATACTCGACAGACACCAGGACGAGCAGGACAATGGATTCAGACCCAACCATCAACCCAGTGAGGCCATGCCTCTGGCACTTCTAATTCCCATCCCTCCAAAGCAAAGACCCATACATTTCATCGGTCAATGGTAAAATAGACCACTCCATACAAACAAATGTTTATAAGTTAAGACCATGAACATACCAGTGAATGCTGCCAGAACCTAGAGAGGATGGTGACCACCTTTTTCCCCCGATCACCCTCTCAAACCATATCCACAAGTGTGTGAGTTCAAAGCCTACCTTACTCAACAAACCAGATAGAGTTCTCACTGCTTCAATGTCCTTATACCTCTTTCGCCTTTGAGATGGGGCATTAAACGTTGCATGCATGCGGAGGGTGGCCAGAAAGATCTATCAGATTTGCATTCATTGTTGGGCCAGGACAAGCCTAATGGGTTTGTCTCACACCCCGATCAGGGAAAAGCCATTACCATTTATTAAATCAAAGGAAGACAGTGAATTCAACACAAAGAAATCATGCTACAAAATATTTTAATGTTTATTTTAATTAAAATTTTGTAAAATTAATATTTAAGAGGAAAAATGATATCTTATGGATATATCAAATTATTAAAGACATAAATATTTCTACATAAAATTTGTGATATTTGAAAATATTAATTTGATGTAGTTGTATTATAAATTTTGTTATCGTGCCATGAAAAAACATCACTAAATCTATTATTGATTTTAAAATATTAATATTAATATTAAATATAATATTAATATTATTAAATTTAATAACTTTGGATTAATACAATATTAAAATTAATATAACATTTTGTTTGTTATATTATAATCTATATTAATACATCATGATATATATTAACTCCAAATATATATGTAGGGAAGAACAAAGACATAGAGTGATAGAGGTGGAGAGAAAGATGGAGTGACAAGGGAGAGGAGGAATGAAGAAGGAGAGAAAGAGAGAAATAGAGGAGTTAGAGAGGGAGAGAATGGTAAGAGAGAGATAAGGAAACACAAATATGGAGGGGGGATAGAGAGGAGGAGAGAGGGAGGGAGATAGTGACAAGGTTGGAGGGAAGATGGGGGGAGAGAGAGGGAGGTACGGGAGAAAGGGAGAGGTGAAGGACTAGATAGAGGACTTGAGAGAGAGGAGGAGAGAGGGAGGGAGGGAGATGGAAGGACAAAGAGAAGGAGTTACAAGGGGAGAGAGAGAGAGTGAAGAATAAGGATAAAGAGAGAGAGAGAGAGGTAGTGAATAAGAAAGACATAGAGAGAGAAAAGTGGAGAGAGAAAGAGGGAGTGAAAAGCATGGAAAATTTTAGGGGCTAATGTTCGCCCAGTGGGCTAATTTTCCATGATTTTTCCAAAAAAAAGATTCGCCAATTTCCAATTTTATAAAAGACGATTCGCCCAAATTTTAGAATATAAAATTATTTTACCTTAAAAATCGCCAACATTATAGAGAGACTATATATAAAATAATTATAAATTTGATTAATTTTACAAATATATCAATAAACATTTATAATTTGCATATTAGGGATTAGTGAGATTCGCCAATGTTTTAAACTTCAAGAAAATTTTCCATCCTTAAAATTTTCCTTGGTGAAAAGGGAGAGATAGAGAGCAAGTGCATATGTTTTGGGATGAGATAGAGAGACAAGGAATGAGAATGTAAGGAAGGGGGGAGGGAAGAAGAGAGGGAGGGAGGTAGTCACAAAGTTGGACAGTGAAGAGAGAGAGAGAGGGGGAGAGGGAGGTGAGAGAGAAAGAGAGAGAGATGGATTTGGAGGGGCAGAGAGGGAGGTAAGAATAAATACATAGAGAGAGAAAGGTGGAGAGAGGGAGGGAGTGATAAGGGTGATAGAGAGAGAGGGAAAGAGGAGAGCAGTAGGGAAGAGAGATAAAAGGGGGTGAGAGGGAGAGGAGGGGAAGAGAGAGGGGGAGTGAGAGGAAGAGGGAGGGAGAGATACACAGATATCGAGAAAGAGTATATGTTTTGGGATTGATGTAGAGAGACAAAGTAGAGACAAAGGGAGATAGAGATATAGATTAGAGGCAAAGAGAGGGAAGAAGAGAGATAGAGAGAAGGGGGTAGGGAGGGAGAGATACATAGATATGGAGAGAGAGAGAGAGAGAGTGTGTGTGTGTTTGGGGGGTGAGATAGAGAGACAAAGAAGGAGAGATGGTTGAAGATATAGATATAGATGGAGTGGGGAGAGAGGAAGAATATTTATTGTACTAGATCCATTGATTTTAGCGTAGACAATGATTTCTAATCCTATTTGATTGTTTTCCATAGATGCATTGATTTCATTGTAGATGTTGATTTCTAATTTTATTTGATTTCTTGCATTAGATGCATTGATTTGTAGTATAGATGTTGACTTATAATTTTATTTGATTGCTTGCTATAGATGCATTGATTTAGTGTAGATGGTGATTTATAATCCTCTTTGATTGCTTGAACTATATGAATTGATTTTAGTGTAAATGTTGATTTCTAATTATATTTTGTTGCTTGCACTAGATGCATTGATTTCGGTGTAATGTTTATAACATGTAATAAACCAAATTAATCTCAATACTCATTGACAACTATAAGTGACATTATAACTAGCTCAACCATATAAATTAAATGGATTTTAAATATGCATCCATAAAATGCTTGAATACACTTAGCTCATTATATATCTCACATTTCAGGATTGTCAACATTTTTTGGAAATCTAAGTAAATAACTAGAGAAGTTTTTAGTTATTTTCCAAGCATCATAAGGCCTCAAAGCTTACATTGGACCCTCTCCATTAGAAAATGGTCTGAACAAGCTTTCCAATGGTATGACATCTTGAAGTTTAAGGGTTTGGAGCCTTTGAAAGGAAGGAATATCGAAGGTTTAGGGCACATCGAAAATTGCATATTGGAGGTCCAGAAAGAATCAGTGAATCAGAAATCAACAAATCGGCACATCGAAGAATGTTGCAATATGTGATGTTGCGAAATACAAATGTCAATAATGTTAAAACCACTGGGGAATGGCTATAGTGTTAAAACCGTAAGGGAACACCGAAACAAGTTATCAAAGGATTTCATCGTAAAACCAAAGGTGGACGAGCCTTTTCTCTCTCTTATAGCGAGACACGTAGCAGCATATGATTGGTTTGATAAAGCTACATGGCATTTAACATCAACATGATGTGGCGGTATGATAGAAATGTGGCAAGTAGTTTTGGCATTTTGAGGGGTCCTAAGGGGAAAAATATGGGTGACACATGTCACCACTCTCGAGATTCCACGTGGACTGATGACGTCAGATCGAAGATCGCATATTAGAGGTTGAGGAATAATGAAATTCTAAAGTAAATCTTCTGATTGGAAAGTTTTAATGAGAGGGGCTCCAATATTAGCCTGGTTGACACATGGTCATAAGAATTTAAAGAACCTCGGGCACTAAATAATTTAACAAAGAAAAATTTCCCCTGGAAGTGAACAAAATGCCTTAGTACTTCAATTTTAAGTGATAGGTCACAGCCCTTGGTCCTATGGTGAAGAAATGCTAGAATGGCTAAAGCAAAAGGAGTCAAGAAAAAATCAGAATTCGCATTAAGTTATGTTATAAAGGGATTCCAATATGGCATTAACCTGATAGTATTTGGCCTAGTTATACAACAAAACAAAGGCCAAAGGAACAAAAGATCAAGGGGCTAAGTATAAGTGAAGTAATAAGGCGTAAATCCTCCTCGGTCTGTCTAATCTCAGCCTCCCGCTCTAAAATCAATTGCTTGACGAGTTTGGAGTTGATAGCATGGTATGCTTGAGTCACTTCCTGAATTATGCGAGAGGTCATCTTGCACCCACGACTTGCCCTAATCACCTAACTAGAATAGTTGGGTTGGATTTTCTATGACAAAGCGGCCTTCCTTTGTTTTCCCCAGCCTCGACCCCCACGACCATTCTTGCTTGTACCAGTTGTCTGGCCCATACTTTTTCTATTGCCTGAAAATTACTTTTCTTCTCCAAACTTTGGGTATTGACCGAAGCAGGGTCATAGCTTAGGTGCTCGACACTACCAAGGGTTGTGCCCACACTACAGACTTGTTAAATCAAATTCAAACAAAACTAACCAAGTAAGGAACCTATTACACATTTTTCTATCAACTGACTGTCAACACAAGATAATGGTGTCACTATTTTCATTCATCTTCCTTTGCCCATTTCAGAGCCTGAGTGGGTTGCACATGCCAGTCATGTTTAGGACCTCAAAATTATACCGAATGTCTCACATCTTATCAACTTCACCAACCAAACATTGTACTGGGAATTAAAAATAAATTTAAGGCAATAGCTACACTAAACCCACAACTCTCCAAACCCCTTCTGACATAACTCCATACAGAAAACACAGGCCTCATAAATCAAACCCCCATGGTCAGATACTGGCTTATGGTGACAGACATCAAGCCATAACCAGTTCTGATACCATAATTGACCTCTAGCTAAATCAAAATTCCCAACCCAGTAGATTATATTCCATAGGACCAGACTGACCCAAAAACGGACCACCAAGGTTCTTCTACATTCGCCCCTCTACCACCAGAGGACATAGCTAGAGATAATTGAACCCACAGCTCAACTTCGAGCTCTCCCAGAGGCTAATACCCTGAAACCAAACAAAATTCTTCACAAACCCAAACTCCTTCCCGCTCTTTCATGCCCGAGTATGGGGAACCTCCACATCCAAAACCCTTTACCACCTCCATGCAAGCACCCATGTGAGACAAGCAAATACCATATTAACAGACACCGGGACGAGCAGGACAATAGACTTAGACCCAACCATCAGCCCAGCGAGGCCATGTCTCTGGAACTTCTAATTCCCATCCCTCCAAAGCAAAGAGCCATACATTTCATCGGTAAAAGGTAAAATATACTACTCCATACAAACAAAAGTTTATAAGTTAAGACCATGAACATACCAGTGAATGTTTCCAGAACCTGGAGAGAATGGCGACCACCTTTTTCCTAAGATAACCCTCTCAAACCATATCCACAAGTGTGTGAGTTTAAAGCCTACTTTACTCAACAAACTAGATAGAGTTCTCATCGCTTCAATTGTCCTTATACCTCTTTCGCCTTTGAGCTGGGGCATTAAACGTTGCATGCATGCAAAGGGTGGCCAGAAAGATCTGTTCGATTTGCATTAATTTTTGGACCAAGACAAGCCTAATGGGTTTGTCTCACACCCCGATCAAGGAAAAGCCATTACCATTTATTAAATCAAAGGAAAACGGTTAATTCAACACAAAGAAATCATGCTACAAAATATTTTAATGTTTATTTTAATTAAATATTTGTAAAATTAATATTTAAGAGGAAAAACGATGTCTTATGCATATATTAAAATTATTAAAGACATAAATATTTCTACATAAAATTTGCAATATTTGAAAATATTAATTTGATGTAGTTGTATTATAAATTTCGTTATCATGCCATGAAAAAAACATCACTAAATCTATTATTGATATTAAAATATTAATATTATTAAATTTAATAACTTCGGATTAATGCAATATTAAAATTAATATAACATTCTATTTGTTATATTATAATCTATATTAATATATCATGATATATATTAACTCCAGATATATATGTAGGGAAGAACAAAGACATAGAGTGGTAGAGGTGGAGAGATAGAGGGAGTGACAAGGGAGAGGAGGAATGAAAGAAGGAGATAAAGAGAGAAATAGATGAGTTAGAGAGGGAGAGAATGGTAAGAGAGAGATAAGGAAACACAAATATGGAGGGGGGGATATAGAGGAGGAGAGAGGGAGGGAGATAGTGACAAGGTTGGAGGGAAGATGGGGGGAGAGAGAGGGAGGTACGAGAGAAAGGGAGAGGCGAAGGACTAGATAGAGGACTTGAGAGAGAGGAGGAGAGAGGGAGGGAGGGAGGGAGATGGAAGGATAAAGAGAATAAGTTACAGGGGGAGAGAGAGAGTGAAGAATAAGGACAAAGAGAGAGAGAGGGAGTGAATAAGAAAGACATTGAGAGAGAAAAGTGAAGGGAGAAAGAGGGAGTCAAAAAGGAGAGATAGAGAGCAAGTGAATATGTTTTGGGATGAGATAGAGAGACAAGGAATGAGAGATGTAAGGAAGGGGGGATGGAAGAAGAGAGGGAGGGAGGTAGTGACAGAGTTGGACGGTGAAGAGAGAGAGACAGGGGGGAGAGGGAGGTGAGAGAGAAAGGGAGAGAGATGGATTTGGAGGGGGAGAGAGGGAGGTAAGAATAAATAAATAGAGAGAGAAAGGTGGAGAGAGAGAGGGAGTGATAAGGGTGATAGAGAGAGAGGGAGAGAGGAGAGCAGGAGGGAAGAGAGATAAAAGGGAGTGAGAGGGAGAGGAGAGGAAGAGAGAGGGGGAGTGAGAGGAAGAGGGAGGGAGAGATACACAAATATCGAGAAAGAGTATATGTTTTGGGATTGGTGTAGAGAGACAAAATAGAGACAAAGGGAGATAGAGATATAGATTAGAGGCAAAGAGAGGGAAGAAGAGAGATAGAGAGAGGGAGGTAGGGAGGGAGAGATACATAGATATGGAGAGAGAGAGAGAGAGAGAGAGAGAGAGAGAAAGTGTGTGTGTGTGTGTGTGTGTGCGTGTGTGTTTGGGGGGTGAGATAGAGAGACAAAGAAGGAGAGATGGTTGAAGATATAGATATAGATGGAGTGGGGAGAGAGGAAAAACATTTATTGTACTAGATCCATTGATTTTAGTGTAGACGATGATTTCTAATCCTATTTGATTGTTTTCTATAGATGCATTGATTTCATTGTAGATGTTGATTTCTAATTTTATTTGATTTCTTGCATTAAATGCATTGATTTTAGTATAGATGTTGACTTATAATTTTATTTGAAGATGCATTGATTTAGTGTAGATGGTGATTTATAATCCTCTTTGATTTTTTGAACTATATGAATTGATTTCAATGTAAATGTTGATTTCTAATTATATTTTATTACTTGCACTAGATGCATTGATTTCGGTGTAATGTTTATAACATGTCATAAACCAAATTAATCTCAGTACTCATTGACAACTATAAGTGACATTATAACTAACTCAACCATATAAATTAAATGGATTTTAAATATGCATCCATAAAAAGCTTGAATACACTTAGCTCATTATATATCTCACATTTTCATGATTGAAAAAATAATAAAAGTTAATTAAATCATAAATTTATTATTATTAATTAATTAAAAAAATAATGTATAAGTTAGATATATATACATTTCAAAAAACATATAACAAGAAAAACGTAGTAAATGAATAATAAGCAATAATATCTAAATGACACTTATGGATATGACATATTTTTTAATTAAATTGAAGAGAAAAAATGACATAACAACCTTTGAGATAAATCTCAGCCTACTATCTTGGCTACTAATAAAAATATTTTGTGCATATATTGTGGAGATTAGGTCAGCTTGTCTATTTCGAAATAGGACTTCTAGAGCTTTGATTTGATTATCAATAACTATTATATATATGGTATGGATTTGACCTCCATGGAATATTCTAAAATATTCATAGTAGTATACAAAAATAAAAGGTTGAGATACATCTCATTTTTCCTTTTTGATGAAATTGATTAATTAAAAAAATGGCATATGAACAATGTTATATAAAATGAGTTATGGGTTTTTGAGCATGTGATATTGAGAAACCATGGCATTGTAACAAAGCCTATTTACAAATTAAGAATCTACATAATAAATTGGGGATAAATCTCCATGGAAAATAGTTTTTTTCATGTGTATATATGTGTTTCACCTAAAATTATTTCTTTTTATAATTAACAACAATGATAGTATTTAAAATAAAGTTATAGTTTAGTTCATTTTTATGATTTTTTTGTTAATTTTAAAAGTATTTAGATATTTATTATGGATTGATGCTTATCAATAATTACTAACTATTTAATTAGTAATAATTGATAATTAAATCAAAATTCCAAAAGATCTATTTCAAAAGTATACATGGTTATTTATATAATAATACTAGTGCAACCATATAAATTAAATGGTTGATAAATGCCCATAGGTATCAATCCATAATAAATATCAAAACACTTACTTTATAATATATTTCAAGTAGCTAAAATTTTAAAAAGCATAAGAATCAACAAATTATAACTTTATTATTATTATTGATAAAAGAAATTAATATAAGTTAAACATATATATACTTGGAGAAAAACAAGTAATCAGATTTTTAAATATGGAGATTCACCTCCAATTTATTATGGAGATTCTTAATCTATAAATAAGTTGTGTTACAATATAATGGGCCTATACCACAACTTATAAATACCACATGCTTAAAAAATCATAACTCATTTCGTACGACACTTGTCCCTATGACATTTTTTATTAATAAATTTAAATAAATAGCAAAAACATAACATAACTTCTTTTCTCAAAATATTATAGGGCAAGAAAAAATAATGAGATTAGTAGGATAGATCACTAATATTGTTTTTTTTAATTATTCTTTTTGTTATTAGCAATAATTAAGGAAAAATTAAGATAGTTAAGATAATGGGTACAAAGGTAAAAGTCATTCTCAATAGAGCACCATGTCACAATGAGAATTGAATTTGGGTGGGGAAGTTATCATTAAATAAGATAATGGGTACAAAGGTAAAGGTCATTCTCAATAGAACACCATGTCACAATGAAACTTGAATTTGGGTGGGGAAGTTATCATTAAACCCTTCCTACTACATGGAGTACACTCAATTACCAAGTCACTAAAATTATTACTAAAAAAGAAAGTAATTATTTATTTAAAATAAAATAACTTCTTCAAAAAAATACTCACTTTAAAATCTAATTATTTTAGATTAAGCATTATTTAGGAACAAACTAACATTGAACTATGACCTTTTAGTGACCTGCATGGTCTAACGAATATATATATATATATATATATATATATATATATATATATAATTTGTATGAAAGAGAATTTTATCGATTTGTATTTCTTCCAATCAGAAAATTTGGTGTCGTGTTTTAATGAAATTTGTCTGAATTGTGTTTAAAAACATAAAAACATATATGATATTGTGTCGCTGAGGAATATGTGTAAATTGTGTCTAAAAACATAACATACTCAATATACTTTTAGTGACAGAAGGAATATGAATAATCCCACTTCTGCTTCATCATCAAATCTTTTGGACTTAATTATTATACCTTTCATCTATACACATTTCCTCAATTATTATTATTTTGTTATCCACGCAATTAGAATCTCGTTAAGATAAATTTAGAAAGTTGTAACATGTAGTCACAAATGATTTTAATCCATGAGGTAAATTAATATCTGTAATCTAGTGGAGAGAGCCTTTAAATCTAAGGTTTATACGTGCAACCCTCAATGGCTTTAACGGAGCAGATAAAACCCTTACACACAAAGCCAGAGGTAAAAGTAAGACATATAATTTAGAGTTTATTTGATTTCAAACTTTCAAAACTACATGAAAATGAACTCATGATGTGCTGGGCAGAAAAGTTCTAAGTTCTAGAAGAATTTGCTAGGCATGTCGAAGTTCAGAAGAATTTGTTAGGTAAGACGAAATTGTAAAAATTGCTCGAAGCATGGTTTGACTTGATCTTGGAGGGTTTTTGTCACGGGTCATAGGTCTTGGAATTCATCAATTGAAGCTCTATAAGAAAAGAATAATTCTTATGGGTTTTCCTCTCAGTTGAAGAGGTTTTGGCTTTGGCTGATTGCCTACATCTTGTGTCATATTGTCTCATTAATTTTATTATTTGGTAGTTGTTTTATGATAAATAAGGCTAATAATAATAATAAAGTTAAAGAAGAATCTAATCAAGTAAAATAAAAGTATATCATAAGAAGTTATCAAGTTAAGAGAAATCCTCTACTCTAGTTGCCCCTAGATTTCTCAACATGGAATAGAGATGTAGTGCAATTGAAGGTTCAACGAAAATATTTCACTTTAGAGGACGTAACTTGGGAGTTGTAAGATGCTTTCAAAGAAGCATATCCTTCTCTATTTTGATAAAAAATATAATATGTTTCCACAAAAATATGTTAATGAGACACTAGGACAGTGTCAAATATACGCTGGGGAGGATGTGATATTCCTTGACTTAATATTTTTGTAATTAAATATGCATAATTTTATTTCTAATAAGTATGCTAATTGAGAGACAAGTGGTCGTTTTAATTATCAATAATTTATTATTGATAATAGTTAGTTGTATAGTTGTAATTATTATATTTTATTTTTTAATAAAGAAAAACCTGGAAAATTGATTGTTGAGTATAAATGGCTAAAAGAAAAAGAAAAAAAGTTGCAATTTATTTTGAAAGTGTTATTACCAATCAAGAATTCGTAGGCATCTAATCTGAATGAATATATTTAACTAAGAAAAATTATGATATTGGCCAATAAAGTGTTCCCTAAAAAGTAGAGAGTTGTTAGTAGAAAACAAGAGGTCATTAATGAGAAGATAACTACATGTGCCCTGTTTGTGAGGTGGAAGCAATTAACAACCACAAAAAGAGTGGTAGATTTTTTTTTGCTTTCTTTTGTCTCATTATTATGAGAGATTAATAGAGACTAAAGAGGAACAACAAGCAAAAAATAGAGAAAAAAGCAAGACCTGGTTGTTGGCCGAGAGAGACATTGGTAATATAGCAGTGTCATGAGTTGGGAGAATCCAAGTACCTAACCATTAATTTTCCAAGAAAAAAATCTTGTATCACATTAGTATTTATAAACGGTCTATTTACCTATTTGATGAGAAGAGCAAAGAGTTTGGCTACACAATATAATTATTTTATGAGTTCTTTACTACTGTGCTTTATTTATATTTTGCATATAATGATAAAAGAAAAGAGACTTTGTAACGAATTACTGAACAATTGTATAGAAATTATTAAATCAAATAATATCGATTATATTGTAAAACGTTACTTCATTAATTAAATCTATTTGTTTAGTGTATTGGTATTCAATGTAGAATGTTACTTCATTAATTAAATCTATTTGTTTAGTGTATTGGTATCCAATGAATGAGATTGTTTTTAGTGTAAAACTTAAACATGGGATAGATTGATAATAGAAATTATATAAATGCAAATAATGACACACTAATTTTTTTTAGAGGAGTTATTTTCAAAAGGGAGACAAATATATTAGAAGACAAAATTAGTGTGCGTATATATGCGCTTACGAGAAAGACTCCTATCCAGGTAAAGGCTATAATTTATATAGAAAATTTTAGAATCTTTATATAGAACCTTCTTAGAACCTGGGTTTTTTATTTGTAAACAATAACGACATAAGTAAAAAGGAAAATTATTCTGAAATGGAATTATTACACTTTAGAAAAGTTCCAGGAAGTATCAAAGTCTTTTTGAGAAAAATAAAGCGAAAATTTAGAATGTGAAGGCCTTCTATAACGATAGTGTGTGTATATATATAATTACTGAGATAATTTCTATTATCCAACATTTAACATTTCAATACACATAAGTCTCATAGCCTGATTATAATATTAAAGTCCAAAAATTGTCAAGAACAATATATGCAATAAGAGGCAGTAAATAAAACATTTAAAAATATATAGTCCAGAATTCAAGTCACTCAATACTTGTCTTCAAGTAGAGGAGAAGCTCGCCCAAATGGGAGACGTGAGTAGGTAAATAAGAAGTATATCCCATTGAAGACATTCATAAGACTATGCTACCATGAAGTGATATTCATACCTGTAAAGACTATGCTACCATGAAGTGATATTCATACCTGTAGAAAATAAAATCAAGTATGTTTAGAAACCATTAGCAAAAGATATAAAAGAAAATAAAAATATGTTGAAACTACTGGAATATTAATGGTTGAGGTTGAGTAAATTATCTAAGTAAGCTTTGTGTTTTTTTTAAACGTTGTATGTAGTGTTTTTTTTAAACGTTGTATACCCATTTCATGCACAGTGAAATTAAACAAATAGTCATCGTACTATCTTAATTATAAAGTTGAAAATAAGCTAGAATTTGGAAATAAAAATAAGAAGGGAATAAATTGTATAAATACCTACGGATAGGAGGAAAAATAGGTTTTTACAGTTATGGTTGTATAAAGTTTGCCTGAACACTACGTGCTTAGTAATCCCGATTGTATGGGCTTCTGAAGATAAAATCATGATAACAGAGAATTAATTTTTGTAAATTTTTTCATAGACAAACTACCTGTTCAATCTTCTGCGGCTAGATCTAGATCTAATCTTCTGCCTTATTTCTTTGTGGCAAGGTTCTAGATCTAGTCTTCTCCCTTATTCTTTGCGGCTGGGTCTCGGCTCCCACACTGTGTTTCGGCACTCTTCGTTGTCTCACATTGTGAGGTTATCAAAGGCAACAACCAATTTCATAGACAAACCGCGTGTTCAATCTTTTGCGGCTAGATCTAGATCTAATCTTCTGCCTTATTTCTCTGCCACTGGGTTCTACGGGCAAGTAAAATATGGCTCCCAGCTTCGCAAAAATAGTTGTTGGCTCAATTCCATCTGCTTCTGGAGGGTAAGCTCCTGCCCATATCGTCAGTGAAGCCCCAGCTCCCACTATCCAAGTGGTCCACGCCTCACTCAATGAGGCTTTGAAGTTTTCTGAAAGTACCATAATCTGTTGATTCAATGGTTTTTGGTCGCGGCTGACAGCGCTCCACAATTGGATCTCAGAGATATGGAAGCCTATCATTTCTGATGAAATTAATATCTACCCCCGTGCTAGGAGTTTCTTTATAGTAGATTTTCAAAATCCTAAAAGCAGACAATGTATTCTAGATTTCGGCCCTTGGTTTTGAGAAAACTCAAGCCTATTCATGAAGCCATGGAACCCATCATTCGATCCTTCAACAGCAGTCATAACCTCAACACCAGTTTGGGTGAGATTGCCAAGCCTACCCTTGCATCTCTGGAATCTCTCCTCGCTAAAAGCCATTGGAAATGCAATTGGGAAATTTTACTGCAGGTGCCCAAAAACAAAGGAATATGTCAGAACTACCTATGTACGCATTTGTGTGGAAATGGACTTCAGCGCCGAATTCCCAATTGAAATAAACCTAACAAGTAAAGACTATGTGTGGAAGCAGAAACTCGATTATGAAAGTGTCATCTTCCGATGTAGATCCTGCTTTGAGACAGGCCATCTAGCCAAAAATTGCCCAAAAGCCTCCCAAAAAAAATTTGCTGGAAAAAACCACCACAGATCTACATGGTGGGAAGAAGCACAAAAAGGACACTACACTGTCATCAAAGAAGAATACTCTAGAGAAAACTCTGAATCACAAGAAATCGGGCAAGAAAGAAACAACTCTCAAGACAAGCAGGGAGAAAGCCCCACCCAACAATAAAAAAATGAACTCGACAACCCCTCAAGCATCAACAGTTATGAGGATTCGAATACCACACAAAATAAATCTTCATTTAACAGCAAAGCAGAACTCCTAGACCAAACTTCTTCTCTGACTATCTTCAAAAGAACGAACACAATAGATCGCGAAGCTAAGACACTAATGTCCCAAGAACCAAAAAAGATGAAGGAGATGCAAGATAAAGAAAGTTGGAAGACTGTAGAGAAAAAAAAAAAAAGCTACGCACCAATCTCGCCAAGAAAGATGAGGAGCCAGACAATTAAAAACTAAGAAAATTATAAGTCCGATAGACCAATTTGGTCTCAGTGGACATTAACCACTATCATCATCAACATCATCATTAAGAAATGAAATCAACCACACTATAAATATCCATCTCTGTTATTAAACGGTTGTATCATATGGTAAAATGCGGTCCTAGAAATCAACTACTGAAATCGAGGAACGCAAGTGATAACTTATAAATGTGGAGTTAATAAAATATTACTCTTAATGATAAAAAATTATTGTACAATTAAAAATTTTGGAGATTTCAGAGAAAAAGAAAAAGGAAAAAAAAAAGACAAAACCCCAAGTGGGTTATGACTAGAAGTGCCAAACCCTAATTTGAAAGTCAAACCCATAAAAAGGAGAAAACCCATTAAGGGTTTGAAGACATGGTTTGGCCATGTCCATAAATAGAACATAATGACATAAACCGTGGCACAAATCTTGAATGATAAGAAGAATAAAAGAAAATGAAGAGCATCGTCTTGGACTCTCCCTCTCTTCGAGAAAATGAGATTACATCATTAATGAAAAATTAAATTACAAATACATTGTGAAAAAAGTATAAATCTTATAAGAGACACATTAACAAAGCAAGGGTAGAATCTCCAATAAGTTTTGATATTAGAAACAATACATTCTATTAAAAAAAAAATTGTATGGCCTTCGGTCATTACCATTCTACAAAATCTAAGACTAAACCTAAAGACTAGAGGACTTGAATCTAGACATAAAAACCAAGTCTCTTCAATGAAGAATCTAACCTGAAAGGACAAGGATTACTTACAAATGGTGGTATCAGAACAATTAAAAGAAAGGAGACTCTGCATCTAAAACCCCATTCAAGCCATAGTAGAACAACAACTCAAACTAATACCCTCGGCAAAACAAATGGAGTTGGAATTTACAAATACACCATCGATGTAGAAGAGATCAGTTTAATCCTACAACCAAAGATAGAGTAGGCGTTAAATATTGCGTATTAGTACATTACATAAAACTATAATAACATAATGAATATGATAGATGCATTAAGGAAATGGTGAAAACCAATTTATCTGTATCAGGTTAATAGAGGTGATGCAATATACTCCACTCCACAGATGAAAGAGCGAACTATATGGTGAACAGACGTGCAATAACAATAATGGAAAACTAGTAGAAAATCAAAAACCCTATTTGCAGAGAGGGTTGGATGTTGGACTTTCCAAACGAAATGAATGAGGAAAAATAAACGGAACATAGTCATTAACACCATTAGAAAAACCTAACAATATCATCCACTGTCGATTTGATAAAGATCAATCGTAACTGTCCGTAGGGTTAGGTGAATCTACAAAGAAAAATCCAAAATTTCCATAACTAAAAACACATAAACCTCGTGTCAGATAGTGAAAGGAGTATAAAATCAATACCGCATTTAAACCATAGAAAATGTTCAAGCCATTTAATTAGAAAATGTTATGAATTGGTTTCACTAGGCTATCATTAAAGCAAAGCATTATTAAACCATTGCTTTGAACCCTTTATATGGTAAAGAGTTAATAAATTTGTGGTAACTAATTATTACTTCATAATATGTTATAAGTATATCTATAGGAGTGATGATTAACCGCACATGAAAATATTAACTATGATGTTGATTAAAAATCTATATTATAATTTTAACAATTTCGGTGAAAATTCCCTGTAATAAAAGTTAATAAAGGAAAAATAATAAGCACAGTTGATGGGACACAATAGAAGTTAATAAAGGCACAATAATAAGCACAGTTGATGGGACACTTATTCCAAGTTGAATGTTGGGTAAATGCATAGTGATGACAATCACTTGTGGTTGATTAGTGGCTAAGGAAATTGGCTAAGGCTTTAGAAAGGAAAAATGGCAGTTTTGGCACATTTATTTATGAAAATAATGGAAATTAGGAGAATGTAAGGTGAAAGGTCACAGGTTGCATGTGAGGAGGAAATTGAAGAAAAATAATGGAAAACGAAGAAAATAGAGGCCTCATTAATAAAAAGGCTTCTAAGGATCAGTTAACAGACTTTTATAAAAAGGCTTCTAAGGATCAGATCACAGACTTTTTCCAGTTCAGTTTTGGAGCTCTCTCTCATTCTTGGACACTTAGAGTTTTCTTGGAGCACTCTTGGAGGTGTGGCATACTTGGAGTTTTTAAACAAGAAGGGAAAGGAAGAGTAGGAAAGAGCAAGAGGACATTGGGATCAGCAGCTACAGTGGGTTTTTCTCGCAGGTACCAAGTTGCGTGTATGTTTTCCTCACTAGTTTTGACATGTGTGGCGTATGAATGTGGTTTATTGGTCATGATTTATCATTGGCGAGGAAGATTGCCTAGATTGACAGTGGATTTTCCTAGCCTTGCCATTTTCTAGATAGCCATGGTGTTGTAGATTTATTTCTTTGTTTTTTTGTTAGTTCTCATGTTTCCTTTAGCGTGGGTTGAGTTACTGGTTCCTGGAAGCCCTGGTTGGACAAATGCTCTAGAAGCCCTGTAACAGCTTGGATTGAGTTATTAGTCTTGGAACCCTTGGTTGGACAAACACTCTAGAAGCCCTTGGTGGGTTGAGTTACTAGTCCTGGAAGCCCTGGTTGGAACAAACACTCTAGAGCCCTGAAAGGCTTGGGTAGAGACCAATATGATGATGGTTTTGTGATGTCCGACCGTAACGTGGAATAATTGTTTGATGGGTTGAGGTGGTTGGCCTCTCCAAGCCCTGGATGGTTTTGGATTGATGTGTTCTATGAGATCGCACAATCATGCTTGGAATATGGCATGGGGGTGAATGGCTGAAGAGAGATTTGGCTTAGCCATTCCATGGTTGGGTGGAACGTGGTAGTCCCATCCCAGGGTTATATTTTGCATCATCAATATGAGGATATTTATCCTTGTATTTTTATGAGTATTATACTAATTTATATGTGGATCATATGGCTATGATTTCCTTGGTATTTCTATTGCTATTATGTTGGTTATGTATATTTTTTATGACAGTAGCTATGTATGTCTCTCATCATGTTTTTACTTGTAAATTAATGAACAATGTATCTATGACCTAATGGATGAAACTGCAGCTAATGTGTTGAGGCATCAATGCTTCTTAGTGATTCTCATATGAGTATGAAACCCCTATGCTTAAATTTATTGTTTACACCTATAGATTAAATATTTGTGATATGTATGATGAAATGTCTATCATGGATAGTAGGGGTCCAGTTAAGGGCTTGTTCAAGTATTTTCATTTGTATCATCGTTTCCTTATTATCTTTCTATTCTAAAGGTGTCATTTAATTCTGGACAATGACCTTGGCTTTGGTCTTGAAAAAGTGGCTCAAATCCTAGGGACACCAGCACAACACTAAGCAAAATAGTCTCTGAACGTTGGCATGCCTTGTCATGAGAGCATCCAGAGCCTCCTAGACGCTATTGACTCCATATCGTGGGAGCGTTCGGGGGTCAAGTAGTCTAAAACCTCAATGGGACCCAAGGGCTAGTTACCAGAAAGGTTGGGATGGTTCTTAGGAGTCATGTTGCTGATGTTGAAGGTTTTTATGGTGTGTTTTCGTCGGTTCCACATCATTAATATGACTTAGGAGGTTGAATCATATGTTAGTAACTTCTTGTCACATGTTTACCCCAGTTGATCGTTTACTTGGGTAAATGTGGGAGGAGGGTGTTACAGAGTGGTATCAGAGCATGGTTCACCCCTTGGATTGGATGGGATATGTATTGGTCATGCATCTATGTTAGTTTCATGTGTGTCTCTTGTTTTGTGGGACCATGTTCTTATTGCATTTGTATGGTGTGAATCAAGGTTGTATTGATGTTGCCATGGAAATTTGATGGTGTCATTGTCGAGTGTGTCATTATGAGTGTGTCGTTGATTATGCATTGCTTATGCATGTTAATGTTCACATGTGGTCAAGTGTACAGTGATGTAGTGGTTGTTCTCATGCATGAGGTTATGGTATTTGTAATTGACATGGTCATGCATTGATGACTAGACTCTAGCTAGAATGATGGTTGTGTGGTTATATGATTATGTGTTATATTTAGGCCGATAGGCCTTTCCTATGCATCAACTTTTCGTCAACACTTTTACTTTGATCCGTTAGATCAGATAAAACACTTTCAACCGTTGATCTGAACCAGAAAACAAAACAATGGAAAATCAAGAAAGCACGAAAAGTCAAGAAAGCACAAAAGCTCAAAAAAGATTCTATGCAAAAAAATCAAGAAAGCACGAAAAAGATCATAAAAATCAAAGATCGAAAGAAAAAAGCTCAGAAAAGCAAAGATTTTTGAGGATTTTTAATTTTTAAATGCAATGTATTATTAATTTATTTTTATAATTTAATTGAAATCTAAATTTTAAATTTTAAATTTAAAAATTAGTTTAGATTTATTTTTAGTTGTAAGTTTATTATGTGTTAAGAGGGATTTTTTTTTACACTTTGATTTTTTAAGAGTGAAAAGAGATTTGATTTTTTTGGCATTTGGTAGATGTAGAGTTAAAATGAATTTAGATTAGTTTAAATATTAACCTTTAAATAACTCACATTAGAGAAAAATACCATGGGAAAAAACCATAGATTAAAAATATGATAAGGAAAAACCATGGGTTGGAAAATTTTATATTTTATATTTTAATTTTAATTTGACTAAGTCAAAATGTTAAACATTGTAACATCTCTCTAAAATAATTAGATTCAATTTAATTCCATGCTAGCTCCCATCATTTTCCTGCTCAAAAGATAGGCGTTCTCAACACTTTAGCTACTTCGGCGGGCGTTGCAAGTTTATGACGAAAATCACCTTGAAGATGAGAAAACTTACCTCCTGGAAGTTTTTAATAAGAATGGTTATAGTAGGTCTCAAGGTCTTACGGCTTTTCAAAATGCTGAAAAGGGTCCTAAGAGTAAGATTGACCCCAAGGATTGGTCTTCCGGTGTTCATCTTCCCTTTATTCAAGGGACCACAGATAAAATTGCTAGGATCTTGAGGAAGCATGAGATTCATTCTTCTTTTAGACCTCTTAACACTATATGAAGTTCCCTTCATTTTGTTAAGGACCCGATTAACCCCAAGGATTAGAAGGGTGTTTATATCATTCCCTGTTCTTGTCGAGCTCCTTATATTGGTGAGACCAGTCAATCCATTAACCAAAGGATTTGTGAACATGCTGCCGACATCAGGCATGGAAGGTCTCGCTCCTCCGCTTTGGTAGAGCATGCAGAAAAAACCAATCATCACATCTCCATTGAAGAGGCTAAAGTCATTGCGAGGATTGACCATTTTCATTATCGTAAATTTAGAGAGGCCTTAGAAATTGAAAAAAAAAAAGAATTGTTAATTTAAATAGAGATGATGGCTGGAGTATCAACAGATGCTAGATTCCTGTGCTTTCTTCCTAAAAAATTATTTTTATTTATTTATAGATTAATTAATTAATTTTTTTTGTTAATCCCCATATTGCTTAGTTTATGACTCTCTTAAATTATTTTTGGTAATATGAATAGGATTAAACCTTAATATTATATATAATAATATTCATTAATAAGATTATATAGGGTTATGAATCCTTTCTCACTTGAGGGGGGATGTGAAAAAGAGAGCGATGAGGGCTCTGTCGGCAAGAGGACTCGAACCAGGGCAGCCTAGGCCATCGGCCTAGGGTGCTGCAGACTAGACCTCATTTTGGATGACGAAGAATAAGAGGTACGGGGTGGGTCAACAGGTTTTATGTGGAGATGGTGATACAATGGCCATGTAGGCTGTGGGTTGGATCCAGGGTGCTCAATCTGCAAGGATCCCAAGGAATATGTTTACTGGTACAAATTTCATCCAACTGAGAGGGTACAGTGGATGATTGCAGAGGAGGTTTTGGGCGGGGATTCTTCCTTCGTTTCTCCCATGAATCTCAAAGGCTTGATTCAGTACACAAACCCCACCCCTTCCCCCTTTGATCCTTTGTTTACGTAATAGATTATACCCTAAATTATTCATTAATCGAGCATGTCCAAAGGTATGAATCAACAATCCAACTGTATATATTTGTGATGCTCACTGGTGCAAATTTTCATTTTTTCACAAATGCGTAATAGCGAATAGATTTACCTTAAATTATTCAACGTCCAAAGATATCAATCAACAATCCAGCTGTATAGGTATATGTGTGACGTTTACTGGTGCAAATTTTAATTTTTCACAAAAGCAGAATCGTTGTCAGGGTTTACCGGGAAGAGTTGTGGCAGTGTAGGAAACCAGGCTGATTGAACCAATATCTCTTCTAAAAAAATTCAACAATTCCAATTTAATAATCCTATCGGCCTCTATTTGTACCTTTTGGGACAATTGCTAGTTCTATATGTTGTCATGATTATGTTATACATGTATCATATTTATTTGTTAATATTGCAGACAAGATATCCTCCCTGAACTATAATAAGGTAGTGTGATTTGATTTAGCTACCATGATATACCTGGTAGGAATAATATCAACGATTACTAGCAATATGGTAGACTACAGTTGTCAAGACTCTCCCTATGGATCAGATGAGCAACATGGTGTTGGGAATTCTTTCAATTTGGCAGATACAATGAGAATATTAAAGGAAGAAATAAGGAATTGTAAGGCATACAATGGCTGAAACATACACCCACAGAAGAAACTAGCAGAGGTAAATGCAATGATACTTTAGAGTTTGTCATAATTTTAGCGATAGGGGCCACTTCAGATAAGCCATGAGCAGGAGGAAAAAATAATGGGGCATATGGTATTAGGTCACATGGTGGTCACAGTTGAGATAGAGATGACACAGTTAGAGATGGAATATTTTTGGATACTCTAGATAGGAGAGGTGATAGACACATGTACTATTCTAGTTCTAGTTCTAATAGGCATGATGATTGACATCGTTATCATCCTTACATGAGGAGCGATAGGGATTATTTTCCGAATCAGTTTAAGAAATCAAAGCCACCTACATTTGATGGAGAGATGAATAAATCGCAGGATGTAGAGGCATGGTTGCTTGGCATGAGGAAGTTATTTAGGTTGCATGATTACTCAAAAAACATGAAAGCCAGAATAGTTATACTCTGAAAGTTAAAGTAGACACTCGGTGTGAAAATGTGAAGAATGTCAAAGGTGTACATGAGGAGGACTTGACTTGGAATGACTTCGAGTGACTATTCAAGAAGAAGTACCTATTAGAGAGATAATTTGATGATAGGGAAAAATAATACTATGAGCTAAAGATGAGATCAATGACAGATGAGGAATACAATAGCAAGTTCTTGGATCTACTGAGGTATGTGCCTTACCTCAAGGAGGATAAGGCCAAGATTCAGAGATTCACTAGTGGGTTACCAATGGCATTCAAAGATAGGTTTGAGTTCGATGAGCCTAGATCATTGGAGGAGGCCATCCGGAAGTTAAAGCACTGTTAGAGCAATCAAAGCACAAATTTGAGACTAAGCCAGATTGGAAAGGTAATGCAAATAAAAAAGGAAAACAAGACGAGAAATGAGCAAGGCCTCGGGATTTAGGTAATAAAGAAAATGTGGCATCGTCTAAGAAGTTCAATGCATCTAATAAAGGATAGGTACTTCTATCTGAGGAGCAGAAAAAGGACGCAGGCTAGAAGCCTGTAAAGTGTTGGACTTGTGACAAATATCATCGCAGGAGAAATTTTCCTAAGAATCAAGGTGGTAGGCCTCATATATATAGTGCATGAGAGATGAAAACTATTGGGGATGTTGGTCAGAGTGTTCCTTGTATCTATACAGTGCTGGATTATAACAAATAAGAAAACCATCAAGAATTTATCATTGAGATGGACGGTAAGATTTGTGATCAACTTGTTTCTATTTTTATTGACCCTGGATCTAATTACAGATATGTTAGTCCTAGCCTAGTGGATAAGTATGGTTTGAATATGGAAGTGCATGCAGATTTTTGGTTAGTGCAGTTGGATACAGGTACAAAGAAGTGAGTTCACTATTGGGTAAGAGATTCTGCAATTGATTTGAATGGTATGCCTACCGTATCACACTTGAATGTATTACTGTTGGGATCATAAAGTATGTTTTTGGGCATAGATTGATCGTACCTTCACAGAACCAAGGTGGATTTTTATGAAAAATCAATTGAGTGCTTGGCAACATCAGTTATAATGGTTACAGTTATGTAGGAAAAGTGTAGTTGCATGAAAGGGTGTGTGTTATTCGTAGTGCACATTTCTAGCAACAAAGGTAAGGAGGTTGAGGATGCAGATGTTTTGAGAAAGTACCCAGTTCTATAGTAGTTCCAGGATGTATTTCCTGAGGATATTTCAGAGTTTCCACCTCATAGGGAGGTATAATTTTCTATTAAGTTGGTGCCAAGGGCAGCTCTGGCATTAAAGACACCTTACAGGATGAGTGCACCTAAGTTGGTAGAGTTGAAGATGCAGTTGACGAAAATGTTGGATAAGGGATAAATTAGGGCAAGAGTATCACCATGGGGTGCACCGGTATTGTTTGTGACGAAGAAGGATGGCACTCTTAGATTATGCATTAACTATAGGAAGTTGAACAAAGTGACCATCAAGAATAGGTATCCATTATTGAAGATTGATGACTTGTTCGATCAATTGAAAGGAGCAACAGTGTTCTCGAAGATTAACTTGAGATTAGGATACCACAAGGTACGCATCGAAGAGGAGGACATTTACAAGAAAACTTTCTAAACTAGGTATGGGAATTATGACTTTTTTGTAGTTCCATTCTTTTTTACTAATGCTTCATCTACTTTTATATGCTTGATGAATAGTGTGTTGCAACAATGGTTAAGGCTTTGGAAAGGAAAAATGGCATTTTTGGCACATTTATTTATGAAAATAATGGAAATTGGGAGAAAAGTAAGGGGAAAGGTCACAGGCTTCATGTGAGGAGGAAATTGAAGGAAAATAATGGAAAATAAAGAAAATAGAGGCCTCGTTAATAAAAAAGCTTCCAAGGATTAGTTCACAGGCTTTTGTCAATTCAGGTTTGGAGCTCTCTCTCTATTCTCTCTCTCTCATTCTTGGAGACTTAAATTTTTCTTGGAGCACTCTTAGAGGGTGTGGCATACTTTGAGTTTGTGAGAAAGAAGGTAAAGGAAGAGAAGGAATGCGCAAGAGGATATTTGTATCAGCAGCTACAATCGATTTTTATTGCAGGTACTGAGTTGCATGTATGTTTTCCTCACTAGTTTTGACATGCATGGCATATGCATGTGGTTTATTGGTCATGATCTATCACTGGCATGGAGGATTTTCTAGATTCAAAGTGGATTTGCCTAGCATTTCCATGGTGTTGTGGGTTTATTTCTTTGTTTTTCTGGTTGGTTCTCATGTTTCCTTTAGTTTGGTTGAGTTACTAGTTCTTGGAAGTGTTGGTTGGAAAAATGCTTTGGAAGCCCTATGACAGCTTGGGTTGAATTACTAGTCCTGGAAGCCTTGGTTAGACAAATTATATGGAAGCCCTTGGTGGGTTGAGTTACTAGTCCTCAAAGCCCTGGTTGGAAAAACGCTCTAGAAGCCGAGATAAGTCGTGGGTTAAGTTACTAGTCCTGGAAACCTTGGTTGGAACAAACACTCTGGATCCGTAGAAGTCTTGGGTAGGGACAAATTTGATGATGGTTTTGCAGTGCCTGGCCATGAGGTGGAATCACTGTTTGATGGGTTGAGTTGGTTGGTCTTTAGAAGCCTTGGGTGGTTTTGGATTGATGTGTTCTATGAGATCTCGCATTCAAGCTTGGAACATGTCACGCATGTGAATGGATGAAGAGAGATTTGGTTCATCCATTCTATGGTTGGGTGGAACGTGGTAGTCCCATACTTACTTTGGATTTTTCATCATCAATATGAGCTTATTTCTCCTTGTATTTCTGTGAGTATTATACTAGTTTATATGTGGATCATATGGTTGTGATTTCCTTGGTATTTCTATTACTATTATGTTGGTTATTTATATGTTTTATCATAGTAGCTATGTATGGCTCTCATCATGTTTTTACTTGTAAATGAATAAACAATGTATCTATGACCTAATGGATGAAACTACAGCTGATGTGTTGGGGCATAAATGTTTCTTAGTGATTCTTAGATGAGTATGAGACCCCTATGCTTAAATCTATTGTTTACACTTGTAGATTACATATTTGTGATATGTTTGACAAAATGTTTGTGCTGGTAGGGGTCCAATTAAGGGCTCTCTCAAGTATTTGAATTTGCATCATAATTTCCTTGCTATATTTATGTTCTTAAGGTGTCATTCAATTATGGGCAGTTAAATTGTCTTTGGGCCTGAAAAAGTGGCTCAAATCCTGGGGACACTCGCATAGCACTGAGAAAACTAGTCCCTCGACATTGGCATGCCTTATCATTAGAGCGTCCAGAGCCTCCTCAATGCTATCGGGTCCATGTCATGGGAGCATACGGGGGTTAAGTGGTATAAAACCTTAATGGGACCTAGAGGCTAGTTACCATAAAGGTTGGGATGGTTATTAGGAGTACTATTGATGATGTTGAAGGTCTGTATGGTGTGTTTATGCCAGTTCCACTTCCTTAATGTGACTTAGGAGTTTGAATCATATCATAGTAACTTCTCGTCACATGTTTACCCTGGTTGGCCGGTTACTTGGGTAGATGTGGGAAGAGGGTGTTACAATAGTGAAATAAAAGACAAAGTAGTAGGGTATATGTAAATAGGCATAGATAAAAGAAAAGGGGTTTCTCCTATTAGTATAATGGTCATAAAATATGTAAGGAAAAAATTTCAAAATTATGGACATATTGCCGAACATACATGAATCCTTTTAAGAGGATAGTAGATAACTAATAACGGAAAGAAAAACATTCATATGAAATATGGGAAATGAAGCATCAACATAAGTTATTTAAAAATCAATAGAGGTGAAAACAACAATATAAGGATATTGTTGGAAAGATTAGTTGCATTAATGATTAAAAGAGAAGTTATTGCAAAATGAAGAAACATAATTGTAATCAAAATTACTGTTAAAAAAAATTGTAGTATATGGGATTCATTACAGATCAGGAATTTGTATTCATCGATTTCCTATCTAGCTCAACTTCATAGGGTTTCTAGTTTTTATACATTGATCATTTCATATGACAAGAGTTAGAGAGTAATTCTATAGTTATGAGGAGGAGAACATCAAATTTCATATCCATATGGGGAATAATTCCAAGTGCAACCCAATTTCTATAGGGATTGTTCTCTTTGAGAGGGAGAATCACAAGTTGATTCTGATTCATGACATGTTTCATGTGCCAGACTTGGGGATGAATCTTATCGTTGTATCTATAATTCTAGATAAAGGGTACGATGTAATATTTAAAGGGGAACAAGTGTTATTTAAGAACAAGGATTGGAGATCTCCTATAGCAATGGGAATGAGGAGCAGATGGTTGTACAAGTTGCATATGGACATTCCTAAGGAAATAGTTAGAAACAGTAATCTAAGGGATCAGGGGGAGCTATGGCATAGGACAATGGGCCATATACATCATGGAGCACTCAGGTTTCTTTGTGAGATAGTGACAGGTGTTCCAGAGGTCAGCACAGATCATGATGACCTTTGTAGAGGATGTGTGTTAGGGAAGTTTGCAAAAGCATATTTTCCAAGGAGTGACAACATATCGTAAGGAATACTTGACTTAGTGTGTTAAGACATATGTGGGTTGATTTCTATGAAATATCTCAGGGGATATGAGTACTTTGTGACATTTATTGATGATTTATTCAGGAAGACCTGGATCTACTTCTTGAAGACCAAGCATGAGGTCTTTAATCACTTTCAAGAGTTTAAGGCTCTAGTGAAAAATGTGATAGGTAGTAAGATCACGACTCTTTGGTTAGAAAATGAAGGTGAGGACACCAAAAATGAGTTCCAAGAGTTCTATACCAGGGTAGGAATCAAGAGAGAATGGGAAATTCCTTACAACCCACAGTAAAATGGGGTTGCTGAGAGGAAGAATCGCTCTATTTCAAAGGTAGCGAGTGTGAAGTTGTATGATTGGGAATTCCCATGTTATCTATAAACAAGGCATGTAGTACAAAAATCCATATACATAAAAAAGTCCCACATAGAGCATTGGGAAAGATGACACCCAAGAAGGCACTCATGGGGAAGAGGCCATATGTTAGTGACTTCAGGATATTTCACAACCTAGCATATTGTCACATTCTAGGAGACACATGTTCTAAGCTATATTAAACTACAAAGAAAGGTTATTTTATTCCATATAGTGTAACCTTCAAGACATATCATATTTTCATTCTAGTGAATAGGAGGATCACTATCAGGCAAGATGTCAAGTTCTTAGAGGACAAGGCATATAAGAGGTCCAGATATTTGCTAGTAATTGAGGATTAGAGTGAGCAGCCAGAAGAAGATCTAAGGAGTGAGCAAAAGAATTATGGGCAACAGAGCATGAGTATAGTGACCAGTATGAGCACAGGCTCAGGTGCATAGGTTCCTAAGACTTCACAAAGTATGGAGTAGCATATGCAGTAAATCAGGCATATGCATCAAGAGGACATAGAAGTGGATATTTCTAACTCTACCATTGGTAGGAGGAACCGTGAAGTTCAGAAGACATTCAGGGATGCACAAGATTTTGTGGGGACTCCTAGGATAGGAAGAAGAGAGTGGATATAACCAGAGAGGTACATTGACTATATGATGTTAGTTAGTTAATTAGTTGATAGTGATCATTCCATCTATCAGGAGGTTGCACAACAACAAGGGTTGTGAGATGCAATGGTTGAGAAGTACACCTCAATCATGTAAAATAATGTGTGGGAGGTCATACCTAGATTGAAAAATAGGGAGGTGGTTGTATCGCACTATATCTATAAGATCAAGCACGGTGAAAACGGAAACATTGAGAAATACAAGGCAAGGTTTGTGGCTAAGGGTTTCTCTCATAAGAAGGGAATATACTACGAGGATACATTTTCTCTTGTGGCCAAGTGCACTTATATATGAGTCATTATCTCATTAACAACACAGATGGGATGGAAAATTCGTCAAATAAAATGTTGAGACTGTGTCCTTGAATGGTGAGTAGGGAGAGGAAGTGTACACTAAACAAGTGAATGGCTTTTTAGCATACAATAGAGAAACCCACGTGTGTAGGTTGAAGAGAGATTTGTACGAGCTCAAGCAGGCTCCTAGGGCATGGTATGAGCGTGTTTATAATAACTTACAAGGCATGGGCTTGATGAAGAGTTAGGCGGATGTGAACCTCTACTATTTAGTGGCTGGGGGTGATTTTCTCATTCTCATCCTATATGTGGATCACTTGTTTCTTACAGTTCTAATGAGGCTCATAGACGAGTGCAAGAGGGACCTTGCAGTAGAGTTCGAGATGAATGATTTAGGCTAATGCATGACTTTTTAGGCATGGAGATCTGGGAAATAGATGGGGATATTTCCTTTGGAAATTTTAAATTCTACATTGAGATCCTGAGGAGGTTTGAGATGAAGGATTACAAAGCCATGTCTACACCCATGATAATTAATTGAAATAAGATAGATGCATCTAGGGAGAAGCATATATACCCCACCTTATACAAGAAATAGATAGGATCTCTCATGTATTAAGCCAACACAAGGCTAGATATATCCTATGTTGTAAACTCTCTCAGTCAATTCATAGTGGAACTAAAAAAAGTGTTAGAAAAATGTTACTGGGAATGGTCTTCATAATTATATTTGTACTTATGTAATTTTTATGAAAAAGAAAAATAAAGAGAAAAATAAAAAATCATTATTATTATTATTATTATTCTAGATAATCAAGTTCTCCATGCTTCTATAGTTTCTTGAGTCAATAAGAATTTTTTTCATGAGTCAAAGTCCCTTTCGGGAAATTTGTGATCAAAAGAAAATATTATTTTTAAGTTTAAAAGAGTCTATTTGAACCCAAGACCAAGTCAGCCCTACCAAAGAGAAGTTGGTCTAAATGAGGCCTAATTCAACCACATAAAGAGGATATATAAAGGAGAGACTTCAACCTCATTTGTACACACACTCACAAGTTCAATCTCTAAGAAAGAGAAGCAGAAACAAGTGTGAAGGTCAAGGAGAAGAAGAGTAAGGGAAAGCAAGAGGGAAGTATTTCTATTTTTTTTCATATTTTGTTCACACGTGTTAAGTTTTGGGGAATCTTTTCAAGTTGCAGGAAGAAAAAATTTTGAAGTTCCAAGGCCAAAAATTATGTGAAACTTTAGGACCAAAAATCCATGAAGCTAGGCCAAAATTCTGAAGTTGGGCTAGTTTTGAAGTTGTTTACCGTGTGCACTTTGACTTGTTTGAGGAAGTATTCTTTGAAGGGATAACTTGGTGCTTGAGGAGGTCTTGATATTGATCTTTGGGTTTTGAATGTCTCACTTTGAACTGATTCTATAAGAAGAGAATAATTTTTTTGGCTTTTACCCTTGGAGGGGTTTTTCCGAGACTTGGAGCTTATATCTTTTTTTTTGTTTTGTTCCTTCATGTACTTTATGGTTTTGGTAGTTTCTTAATTAATAAGACATGACAAAATAATTAAACACTAACAAATCTCACAAGTAATTATCAAGTAAGATGAATCAAACCCTAATTTGTAATACCCTTGATTTATCAACAAAAAATGCATTGGATGATTGTTAAACATGTGCTAAGATATTTTCATGGCACTATCGAGTATGGGATTAGGTATTCTCGAGGTGATGGTGTCAGGCTAGTTGGTTATGCTGATGCAGACTGGGTATGTAATACAGTGGATCGGAAAAGCACTTTAGGGTGCTTCTTCAACATGGGATCAAGATTTGTTTCTTGGTACAACAGGAAGGAGAACTTCATGAAACTAAGTTCTGCAGAGGTAAAGCAACAAGAGTTGCTACATGTGAATCCATATGGCTTCGGAACTGCTAGTATCCTTGTTTAGTTGGAGGGTTGAGACGATAGTGATACACTTCGATAATAAAATTTACATCAGGTTGTCAAAGAATATGGTGTTTCACAACAGGTCCAAGCATATAGACATCATGTACCACTTCATCAAGGATTGTGTTAAGTGTTGGATTATTCAACTACATTATGTGCCCACATATGAGTACATAGTAGATACATTGACGAAGGATATGGGGAAGGTGAGATTCATCTTCTTCAAAGACAAGTTGGGTGTTATGCCAAACACCTTCCTCACTAAGAGGGAGTGTTAGTTTATGTAGCTTAGACATGTGTTCTAGTCTCAGATGGTGTCTATGAGGCTAGGTAACACAGTGGTTTGATTTTCTCCAATACTAAGAAAACATTTCTGAGGAAAAGTACCTTAATTAGAATTAATTTGCCAGTATATCAATTTTCCTAAGTCTAACTTAGGGAAATGTATTAATTAATCGAAACTAATTGAGGTAAATTAATTTTCCTCTAGTGACTTCTAGAAGAGTCATGAGAAGTGGTCAATATGATCTTAGCCATCAATTGAGATTGGATCGTGGTCGTTGATTGCTCAACAAGAGATTATAAGAGGAAATTGATAGGAATTTGGGGAACACATTGAGACACAAATTGCAGTGATAGAAAGGGCATAGTGGTATATTAAGGGCGCCAGTAAATAGAGTTCAGAAGTGATTGGAGATAGGATTGCCATAGGATATTCTACATAGAGATTTCCAAAGTTTTTAGGAGATCATTTTTCTGTAGAGAGGTCGATTTTCCCAGTGGTGTGAGTTTCTTCAGAGAGGCTTAGTTTCTAGAGCAAGGAAAAATATTTCCAAAGGAGATTCTACATAATGATTTCTAGAGTTTGTAGGAGTGTTATTTTTATGTCGAGAAGTCAATTTTCCTAGTGGTGTGAGTTGCTTTAGAGAGGATTACTTGCGAGAGCAAGGAGAAATATTTCCAAAGTGATTGATTTTCAAAGGGAAGTCAAATTTTCCAAGTGAAGTCAAAATCTAGTGGAGGTCGAGTTTATTTTCCTAGCAATGTGAGTTTTCCAAAGAAGGCCAAGTGTTAGGGTCACATGTGTGCTCGATTCAAGAGCTAGAGGGAGGCCGAATTGGATCAGAGGGGCCAAATTGCTTCTAAAAAGATAAATTGACTTGCACAAGTGACTAGAATAATTTTTTGGATGTTTTCTAATTTAAGGCAAACTTTTGTAATTTCTCCATCATAGATTTTGTTGAAGAATAAATAAAATACTCAATTTGCAGAATTTGTTTTCCTTTTAGAGTTTTTCAAGGAACATTTGTCCAAAAAATATTGGTGTTGATTATTTATCTGTATGTGTACAATTATTTCTCACTTCCTCCGGTTTATTTAGTTTGTGTGAAGTTGTAGTAGTGTTTTATTTAGAATTTTCCACAAATAAATTGCAAAAGACAAATAATAAAATTTAATATGTGAATAATAAATAATAAACGCAACAATATTAAAATTTGAGGTGTCCCTATGATAGGTGTTATATGATAGTTGACATAATGTTTTATTTATGTTTTCTTTTATAACATATAGATATGTGTGTGAATTATGGGAGACACAATAAGGCTTGCATTAAATTATATGTTGTAGATGATATGGCACTCTATTGAATTCAAACTATTGTTTTATATTATATTATTATGGATACAAATTTTGTATACCAAAATCACAAGGGTGAATGTTAGTTCATGATATATATGGAAATGCCATTGACCAAAATTATTTTTAAATTTAATTAATTGTAACTTTTTTAGAACTCTTTTCCAAATAATAAAAAATGTTCTAAATAATAAAAAATGTTTCAAATAAATTAAATTAATAAAGAAACTAATTACTAAAATAGTGAGGTCCTTTAACTATTTTAAGAAACTACAAAATGACTATTTTAAGAAACTATAAAATGGAAAAAGATGAAGAAACGGATGGAAAGAACAGTGAGGAGAGGTATGCACTAAATCTTATAATTGTATCATTTCTAGTAAGTACAAATGACAAGGAGAAGAGAAAACTCATATGTTTGGTGTGTTCTCTTTTTAGATTATCATTTATTTTATGCATCTGTATGGTATCATTTATTTTCTTCATCTCTTTATGTCAGCAGAAGACCTATATTTAATGTCAATGCTAATTAGTTGAATTTTGGGTAGAGAACTTTATTAAATTTATCATATGAAAATGGTTTAGAATAACTATCAATGATGTTTTATTTCATTTTTTTTCATATAAATGTCTATGTGCCAGAGTCATTTAAATCTTAGGCTTTTTTAAATTAAATTTTGGTCAAAAATTCGTGCATGAATTGACTTCATAGCAAGTTGTACTCACTTTTTGTTAGTTAAATTAGCCCTTTTCAGCGATCTCACAGTGTATACTTTTCTGAATTTTTATTTACATTTATAAACAAATTAGGTTAAAAATTACATTAGTGTTTGTGAATTATAATTTATAGTTTGTTACAAACTTGCATACCCTTTGGGCCAACAGGCCTACTTTCATTATGTCACATGCTCTGTGAGATTGGAGGGTTTGTTAGTGAAGCATACAATTTCATTTGTTTTTCCGATTATTTTTTTAGGTTTGAGATATGAAGAAATAATTTATCATTTTTTAGTTATTTATTTGTTTAAAAATAATAATTTATATTTATAATTATTATATTTCAAAACATATAATTAAAAAACATATAAAAATTTTGACAAATTTAATTAATAATTGAAAACTAAAATATTTATGCACACTAGGTGTCGAGTAGATGATGACAGTTGATTTGTTTGTGTTGTAAAGGTCACTGTTTATAAATTTTTTGTGCAAAGAAAAGTTGTTGTGGCGGAGGCCCGTAAGATCCCTGGATGATTTTTGCAACTTAAATTCCTCTAGATAGCATGAGCAATGCCAGCCATCTTAAAAGTCACAAAATTAACAAAATAATATGAGAATATTTATATAGAAAAATATAAAATATAATTATAATTATAATTTATAATTTATTTTACCATATAAATTAAAATGATAATTCATATTTATAATCATTATATGTCAAACTTTTATATTTAAATTTAATTTCTAAATAAACACAAAGTTAATTTTTACATGTGTATTAAAAAAAAATTATATAGAAATCTTAAATTTATATAAATATAAATAATATTATTAAAATTTTATTTTTATTAATTTTAAAGAAATATTTTAGGTTGAGGAAGAAATTTAAATTTAATAATTTCTTAGTAATTTCAATTAAAATATAACTATATCAATTATTATCATAAAAATAATTAGCTAATGAAAAATAATTGAGCAGAGAGGCTCATTTTACAGCCCTGTATGATCTGTAAAATTGTTTATATATCATCAAAATAGAAATTTTGTTCTTGTTCCCATAAATAAAAATTTAAAAAAAAAATAACTCTACAAAATATTGTCCCCATAAATAAAAATTTAAAAAAAAATAACTCTACAAAATATTTGAATAACTTAACTTCATAACAAAAATTATAGTAACAAAAATTATAGTAAGTAAAAAAATTGAATCCCTCTAAACTCATGTATGTGATAATTAATATTTAAAACAAATCTATAATTTTCACAAATCAATAAATGAGATTACTAAAATTCATTTGGTATGGGATTACTAAAATTCATTTGGTGGCGGTATTAAAATTATTTCAAGCTGGCCATGTATTTTTAATGTCGGCTCACACCTCCGCTGGGAGCTTATAAAATAGGGCTTGGAATCTTCTAAATTTGTTGGAAGCTTAACAACATTTACAAAACGCACTGTTGCTTTGAGAACCCTTTTGCTGCAGAGCAGTTGTGATGGAGTGCAACAGGGAAGAGGCAGCAAGAGCGAAGCAAATTTCAGAGGAAATGTTTTGTACTGCGCATGATGTTTCAGGTGCCATGAAATTTGCATTGAAGGCCAGGCGCTTGTATCCTTGTCTCCAAGGTATTGACCAATTAATTTCAGTTCTAGATGTCCACTTAACCGCAGCGGAGTATAAGGATTCCAATGGAAAGACGGACTATTACAGACTTTTGCGAGTTGATCGGACTGCTGAAGAAAAGGTGATTAAGAAACAATACAGAAGAATTGCCCTAATGGTGCATCCGGATAAGAATAAATCCGTAGGAGCGGAGGCGGCGTTTAGAATCATTTCAGAAGCTTCTGATATACTTTCGGATAAGCGCAAGCGAGCAATCTATGATGAAGATCAACGGAAAATATTTGTATATGAAGATCAAAATATATGTGAGGAGGCAGCACAGAGGCGGCAGCGTCAACCGAAATATTCAAGAGGTAGTCGAATACTTAACCATTATTTTGGTTAAGGATCCATCACCGCAGGTTTTGAATCCTTAGACAAATGTTTAGTTTCCCACAAAATAATTTCCAATATATTTTGTGGTGAACCATTTCATTTTAGGTCAAATTAACTTTTCGTTTCTTTTTCCGTCTTCTTTATTTTGTCTTGTCTGCTGCATTTGAAAAAGAGAAGGGTTCTTTCTCGCATATTTGAATTTATTTTTTTTTTGGGAAGGTTTTCATTTTAATAAGATTATTATTGTATTATTTTGTGTGGTTGGCTAAAATAAAAATAAAATATAATTTTTTTTTTTTTTTTTGGTAAATGTCATGTAAGTTATATTAATTGTATGATTTAATCAGAGCAATTTTTATGGAAAGGAATCAAATTGTTAATAGTTTATTAGTATATTATAACATAGTTTTAGTATATTATAACATAGTTTTATAAAAAACATAAGAAACAATTAAATAATTAAACTATCAATAAGATATTTTGATTAGGAAAATATATTAATGGAAAAAGGTGAAATAATATTGTTATTAGAAAAAATATACATATATATTATTAGAAAGACTACAACAATCAAAATAAAGCAAGAAAATGATGATTATAGATTAAAATTTTGATAATGAATGGAAAGAAAATATTGATTATTGAAAAATCTTTTATATAAATAATTGTATTTCATAGTCCTCATATTGAGAAAACAAAGGAAAGGTCTCAAATATTTCCAAATATTGTGCTAGAAAATGAAAAATATCTTAATTTATGAGAACACGTGTGATTAGATGTTTTTTTGCTTTTAAACAATTTCTAATTTTCCAATTAAAATTTATCAAATTTTAAAAATTCAAAAAAAATATCCACCTAAAAGCAAGGCATCGATAAAAGAAACTATATCATGAAAGAGGGTATTTAAAATACCCATTGAAGAGATCAACAAGAGGCAGTTGATCCATGGCAAGAACTCTCAACTTAGGGGTGAACTGGAGGAAGTCAATTTTAGGTTGAGTGGTAGTGTCTAGTTTTCCAAGTGACTGTTCTTTCAGCTAATCTGGTTTGATTCAATTGCATGGGATGTTTTGTATGTTCTTTACTCTTGTGGGAATAATTGCATGTATTATCTTTGTTATAAGATGATTGAATACTTATGCATGTGACAACGATTGAATATAAATTTAGTTGAAGTTAAATTTTGTGATGGGAGCATAATAGGTGGTTTATGATATTGGGTCATGGAGGTATGTAACAAATGGTATCAAAGCTCTAAGTTCAAACATTGCCTCTGTAATATATGAATGAGTTGTAGGTCCTAAACTAGGTCCTACACAAATAAGATGTTTTAATAAAGGGTTCAGTTATAAATTGCTATAAGAAAAGTATTCCAAAAATCCATAAAGACACAAGGGCCTGGTTAAACTATTGGGAGATCAACAAGCATTGCAAAACATAAATAACATTAAAGATATTGTTACTTCTAAGTTCAAAGAAAAAATGTGGTGTGAGAAAGATTTAGCGGCTAAAAGAAAATTAAGTTATTATAAGAAGGTCATTGACCCCACCCTAGAAGATCAAAAGTATCTCTCTATTTTAACTAGCTCAAAGAAGAAAATTAATATAGCAAATATTAGAACGAATTCTCATGAGTTCCATAGTGAAACAAGTCGTTGGGCAATTCCTAAAACGCCATGGATGGAAAGGATCTGCCATATATGTGAGAATAGGAACATCGAGGATGAAAACCACTTCCTCTTAGAGTGCCCCACATACAACCACATTAGATCTCAGTTTCACAATCTTTGTTACAATATTGACCTTCCTAGCCTTTTACATTGTCAAAATTATAGTGAGCTCGGGAGGCTTCTCTCCAAACTTTTTGAGCATAGGAATAAAATCTTAAATCAAAATAAATAATTTGTTTCTTTAGGTCCGATAGATCAATGTTTGGTCTCAGCGGACATTAACCACCACCATCATCATCATATATATAGATAGATAGATAGATAGATAGATATATAGATATATATATATATATATTGATTACTTGAAATCAAAGGTAATTTTTAATCTGGGTTGTTTAAGATGATGGATTTTGAAATAGCTAAAGTGATATTTGAATGAATAGTGAAGTCCTTTATATTGCTTGACAATCATGTAACTAATTGTGTTTCCCATTTTCTTAAAGGGATCACTTAAAAATAGAAGTAGTTTGAAAGCCTGATTCGAATCACTAGATATTGAGGAAAGAAGGGTAGAATCTGTTTCTAAGTTTACAAGCCTATATGGAGGTTTTCAAGCAATATTTATGTATATTCTCATATGAAAATTGTATTCTTATAATTGCTAAAGATGTTGATAGTTGTAAAGAAGGCTTATTGATGATTTGAATGATGAATGCAAGATTGTGTCATCGGTGCAACTATATTCACTTCAAATAAATAGTAAATTCTAAGAATACTTCAAATAAATAGTAAATTCTAAGAATTCCTTCACTCAGATCATAGTCAATGTCTTATGAGGAAGATATTATCACTGAAAATAATTCATTATTTACAAACCTATACAACTAGTTAGAAGTCCAAGCCAGCGCTAGGGAGACCATGTGGTATTTTTTTTGGATAAATACGCCTTATGAATAAAGTGTAAGTCAAAGTCTAAATGTGAAAACAAAATGACTTAGGTGGTTGAGCCTCAGTTAAAGGAACAAGGGAACCACGATGGATTCCTCAGGTGGTGGTCGACTTTGGAACCCATGGCATTCACCTCACTTAACATGTGTAGTAATTTTGTAATGATCAAGAGATTTAAATAAATTTGAACCACATGCACCTGCAAGGAAAGTCCATAAAATAAAACAAGGAGAAGCACCCAAGGGATTATCGTTGGCTGCAAGGGTTATTGTGAAAGAAGTTAATATCCTACGCATAGTGGTTAGCTGAGTGGTCGAACCTTCATAACCCATTTTCATGTGAAATATACATCTCTTGATAAAACGCATGCAAGCTTTTGGCCACATAATTGCCAACGTACATTAATTTTTATTTATCGATGAAAGTCAATATAGCTATCTGCTCATATCAATAAATGTAATGAACATTCAACTTTCCCAGTGTAGGTACCTTACCCAACATTGTTCAACTTAGCTTTTGTTTTAATCCCAATAGTTCCATTGGGTAACATGTTCTATGTAGTCGTCTAGAACCGCAATGGAAGCCTAACTGTTCAACCCCCTATATTTTTTTGTATTAAACATGAAATACATAGGTAGTGCCCTCGTGGGCTCCTCCCTTCACTTGTCCCTTGTTGTGTTGGCGTTGAACAAATAGTTGGGTTTGAACATTAATGGAATGAGGTATAAAGCATGGTTAAGATTCTAAATTAGGCTTGGGAATTTGTGACACTTCATGCGCTGGTTGAGAGAGTGACGCTTTCTTAATTTCCTTAGAATTGGATTCATGATTATGCAGCTCATGAGTTTTATAAAACACCCCGCACCTTTGATCTTTAAGGTATACCCAGTTATGGCAGTTGTAGAAGCATGTTTTATAGATTTAAAGCAACAACAATTTTCCCATTTTCATTGACGGAAAAATCCAATGGAGTACCGTTGGTTTCTGTTTCGATCCGCAGTGTCGATCTTTCTACATATGTGTTGATCTGTAGGCATTCAATTGTTGATCGAATTGCAAATAATTACCATACCCATTCTGGAAATAGTTAAATGGTTGTGGAATCTTCTAGGGTTGCATTAAGTTGGATAACACTTATCCTTACATGCACGTGAATAACGCTTATCCTTACATGCACATGGATAACGCTTATCCTTATTGATTGGTAGTTCTCGGTATACATACTCCAAGCTTTTGGCCACAGAATTGCCAACGTACATTAATGTTTATTTATCGATGAAATTCAATAGAGCTATCTGCTCATATCAATAAATGTAATGACATTCAACTTTCCCAAGGTAGGTACCTTACCGAACACTATTCAACTTAGCTTTTGTTTCAATCCCAATAGTTCCATTGGGTAACATGTTCTATGTAGTCGTCTAGAACCGCAATGGTAGCCTACATGCACATGGATAATGCTTATCCTTATTGATTGGTAGTTCTCGGTATACATGCTCCAAGCCATCGTGTTAAAAAAAATTCAAATATCCATCATGGCATGTCACCCTCTCTGGAATTTTGATGAGCACTTACTACAATTGGAATCTGCTCAACAGTGAAAACTACCCTATGTTGTAACCTCAGCAGACCAACCTGTTCTTTCGAAACCCTTACATTGCGTTGTAAATTGGGAAAACGATGGTTGCGTGGTTTGAGATTAGTTACTTCTTGGAATGACGACATTTTTTAGTGTAGCTTCCTCATAGATAAACCGATCCACCATGATCATGTAAGGCCAGCATAACTCATAACTTAGGTTGATCAATCATTAGTGAGATTCGGAGAGACGTCAATTGACGAGAAAGGTTCGCCTAGCCCGTCAACCTGAAATTAGAAGAGCGTTATGGTGTCCAGAAGTTTCCTTCTGACAAAAAGACATTATTTTTACTTCGTTTTGAGATGGTTGAAGAAAAATTGTGTAGTTAAAATTCTTTTGGTTAAAATTGGTCAAATCAGTGTTTACAGAGCACAGTGCCAAAAATATAGATAGTTTTATTTATTTACAACGAAAATGTAATGAACGTTGAACTTTCCTCAGGTAGGTACCTTACCCAGCACTATTCAACTTAGCTTTTCTTTTAATCCCAATATTTCCATTAGGTAACACATTCTATGTAGTCTTCTATAACTGCCACGGCAGCCTAACTGTTCAACCGCCTATAGTTTTTTGTATTAAACATGAAATACAAAGGTAGTGCCCTCATGGGCTCCTCCCTTCACTTGTCCCTTGTTGCGTTGGCGTTGAACAAATAGTTGGGTTTGAACATTAATGGAATGAGGTATAAAGTGTGGTTAAGGTTTTAAATTAGGCTTGGGAATCTGTGAAACTTCATGCGCTGGTTGAGAGAGTGACGCTTTCTTAATTTCCTTAGAATTGGAATCGTGATTATGCAGCTCATGAGTTTTGTAAAACCCTCGCACCTTTGATCTTTAAGGCACAACCGATTATGGCAGTTGTAGAAGCATTTTTTATAGATTTAAAGCAACAAAAATTTTGCCATTTTCATTGACGGAGAAAATCTAGTGGAGTACCGTTGGTTTCCGTTTCGATCCGTAGTGTCGATCTTTCTACTTATGCGTTGATCTATAGGCATTCAATTGTTTATCGAATTACAAATAATTACCATACCCATTCTGGAAATAGTTAAATGGTTGTGGAATCTTCTAGGGTTGCATTAAGTTGGATAACACTTATCCTTACATGCACGTGAATAACGCTTATCCTTACAGGCACGTGGATAACGCTTATCCTTATCGATTGGTAGTTCTCAGTATACATACTCCAAGCCATCATGTTAAAAAAAAATTCAAATACCCATCATGGCACGTCATCCTCTCTGGAATTTTGATGAGCACTTACTACAATTGGAGTCTGCTCAACAGTGAAAACTACCCTATGTTGTAACCTCAGCAGACCGACCTGTTGTTTCGCAACCCTTGCGTTGCGTTATAAATTGGGAAAACGGTGGCTGTGTGGTTTAGGATTAGTTACTTCTTGGAATGAGGACGTCGTTGTGTAGCTTCCTCATAGATAAACTGATCCACCATGATCATGTAAGGCCAGCATAACTCATAACCTAGGTTGATTAATCATTAGTGAGATTTGGAGAGACGTCAGTTGATGAGAAAGGCTCGCCAATCCCGTCAACCTAAAATCAGAAGAGAATTATGATGTCCAGAAGTTTCCTTCTAACAAAAGGACATTGTTTTTACTTCGTTTTGAGATGGTTGAAGAAAAATTGTATAGTTCAAATTCTTTTGGTTAAAATTGGTCAAATATGTGTTTGCAGAGCACGGTGTCAAAACGACAGATAGTTTTATTTGTTTACAATGAAAATGTGCCATGGATTATGAGTAAGATGGCGTGGAAGTAATGGGAGCCTTTGGTTTTGAATTGCCATAGTTCTGCACTCCCAGGATTACTATTCGTATGTGCACAGGTAAGAATATTACCAATCCCAATTTTTACTTCAAATAATACGCCACATGTTGCGTCAATGGGCTAAAATATCAGAAGGATGAATTCATTCAACTCCGATATACATGATAATTTTTTTTGGGTAACAATCTCTCAGAGTTTATTCATGTCCAGGTTCATGATTATTTCATTGCATTTTATATATATATATATATATATGCCACAATTAATGGAAAATACCTATTGGTAGATTAGGTGCACTGTTAGTCAATTATTGATGAGAACTGCGCTGCACATAATTTATTTTGTGCACATCAATGTGTGGGAAACATAAAAACATGTATAACCTGGTTGACATATATGCCACGGTTTGCTGCAATACCTACTTGTAATTTCTTTGATTGCCACGATACTATTTTCATATTATTCTACAAAACTATTTTAAGCAGTCATTATGTAAAAACAATATTAAATGGCGTGTGGGCACTTTGTGTATAAATGAACTACATAGAAGTGTGTGTACATTTTTATATGAGTTTTTTTTATGCATAAAACGTCTCATAAGTATATGAATACTCTCTTTGGAGTTAATATTTTACATTATGTTTGAAGGATGTATGTTATCCTTCATGTTGCAGATAATGAGTGGATAAAGTCCCAAGATCATGATGTGATTGCATGCATGTGTTTATATGGCTCGCATGTATGCCTCATTTGTGTGGTTATAATGAGCTACATTTGCATGCTTGCATGCATATTACCATGATTTAAAAATTAATTTATGATACTCAACCTTGGCGGTTATAGTTGAGGTTGACGGTAATAGTCGAGGTTGGTGAATGAACAAGTTGGATTTAATCCTTGCACTTTAACTTGAATTTCTCAAGTCTAAGTATGGTATTTCATACACCATGGTGGATAGCTATAGTAGCATTGTGGGGAGGAGAAACCCAGAAAATTTATATGGGAACAAATAATTCTGCAATGTGGTTAAATAACATAAAACCTTGTAGTGTTGGGTGGAGTAGAGAGTAATGCAAAGAAATAACAAACAATTAACATGTTGATTATTTTTAATAAGTAGAAATGGTTAACCATCAATTGGTTACTTTTTTATTGTGCCTACTTATTGAGTGATGTGAAGATTAAATTTTTATTTCATTATATATTGTGGAAGTTTCCCCAAAACTTAAGCTATTGTTGAATGCTCTTGTGAGGGCACAAAGACTCTATACCAATTTTAAGATACTTACACATGATAGATATAGATTTTGATGTTCATAGTTGAGCTTGATGAATGAAAAAATTTGTAATAATTGTAAGATATGATTATTGAAAGTTTAGATGATGAATTTTAGTGGTGTGGTCATCATGGCTTGTAAATATGAATGCAAGGGTTGAAGGGAGTAATGGTGGATAAGGAAAGTTTGAATTCTATGTTTACTGTGTGCTAATAGATCTCTCCTTCCATATTGTCATCAAATTACTTTTCTCATATTAAAATTAAATTATGAATTGTATGATTGTGATGCAAGGACATAGCTGAATAAAATACAAACTAATGTCGGTAAAGATAGTCCATCCAAGGACATAGATTAAGGGAATGAATTTTATACTTATAAAGATCTTAGGAAAGGATGAAACATAAAAGGAATAAATTTTGAACTCTTATGAGGTAATTGGAAAACAAAAATAAATAAAATGACAAGCGCTTTTTCCATAGATCATGGCCAACATGAGGAAAAATAAAAAATAAAAGTATATAGATGGAATCTATATAGATCATACGAAAGAAGTTCATGAAATTCTATCAATATTAGTAGAAATTGATGGTTAATTAATTGGTTTCCAACCTAGAATAGATTTTGAAGGTTTTTTGTTCATGAAATTCCCATGAAATATCATTAAGCTCATGAAAGACAGGTCTTTGTACATGGTATAAGACTATGTATTGTTATTAGTTATACTTGTCTTTCAATTTAATATTTTTGTTGATTGATGCATCTACATGTAATGATGCAATCCATTTTGGAATGTGGTTTTGCCGCTGGTTGAGACGTTTAATTCACCTTATTGGGAAAATACTCCAAATATACACTATTGGAGGGAACTAAACCTTACTAGGTTATTATTCAGATATTCAGTAGAAATATGCATATTTAATTAGACATGCATAGTTTGGAACCTACAGGTTTCTTTTGAGTAAAGAAATATCTAAATAATTGTAACTAAGATAGATAAGAGGCACAAATTATATTCCAATCTAGACGGAACTAGGGTCAAAGTTGTGAATTTAATGCACAAATGAAATACAACTCATTGTATGCATGTTGGAGAAGACATCATACATTAATAAATTATGACTCTAATAAGAAGGTCAAGGGGACTGACACCCAAAATTACATCTAGTATAAATACATAATAGGAGTGTAAAAGAAACTCCTAGTGCTTCTCGATTAATAGTAGTAAGACAGTATTAAATACAAGTTCAAGGGTACATTCAGAAGTATCAAATATTATAATTCAAAGTATTCAACCTCAAGCTTCACAACCTTGATGTGCATCTCCATCCAGATATAGATAGGGTTCTGTTAATATCTCACAAATAAAATCCTTTTAAGAAGATGCTTCCAGTAGAATGATTATAAATCTTACAAATGTACTTCTTGTGGGAAGTGATAAGATAAAAATTATCTTTGTGCTTCTACTATATATAAACAAAGTATACATTCTAGATATGGTGGTGTTGGATGCACTTGAAGTAGAAATAGAGAAATTCAGAGCAGCCTAATGACTAACAAGAAGTATACACTAGATTCAGAACATGACTTGTCCGAATTAATTAACAATTTTTTGGAAAAACAAAAGAATTCATATAGGTTATGATCTTATGTCAGTAGTAAAATAATACATGCAACAAGTAAGACAAGGGAGAGTATAACAAACCATGCAACAACTCGTTATTAAATTAATAGGATGACTTCACCATATTGATGGCTAAGTGGTACTGGTAATCGAGATTATTATGTACAAAGATCATTGGTTTAGTAAAATGCTATCTAGCAATCTATTCAAATAAATTGATAATCATACAACCTGAAATACATATTTGTACCACCATTTCTATCAAGTAATATGGGAGAAGTATACTTGTCAAATTGCATTGATAGTGTTTTCAGGTCTTGAATATGACAGCATAACAATTATTGCATAAACAAATTATTTTAAGGAATTTAATAATTGATGAATTATATTCTACTTGGTCATAATCTAGTGTTAAAGTGGGGTATCAACATGCTAATGACCTAGGTTCACACCCTGGTACACATAGTGCCTAAAAACATAGTGGGTGTGGAATTGAGGACATTGTAGCCTTACTTTATGACTCATGTATATTGATTGTTCAATTGGTTTTGGATATACAATGAATTATTCATGGACAACAAGGTGTTGGAAGTAGTGTAAAAAGAGCAAACAGGAAATCATATGACATAACTAGTTTATGTGTGGAGTACTTTTGAGTACCAAACAATTATTTTCTTAGAGAAGGACAAGGTTAAGATTTTTATTAAATTTCAAATATAACATTGAATTCCATACTGGACTAACTATCATAGTCAATAGTTTGCATTATGATTAAGCGGAGGTCATATTCCAATATTATTAAAACCTTGTCTAAGGGACAAATTCAATCCCAAAACTCAAATTCATTGGTATTGTAAAGTTGTATTATGCATAATTACATCCATGTTATCATTTTGTTGAAATCTCCTGCAACCATAAGATACCTGAAAAGAATTAGCTAAATAAAATCATTTGAATAGTCTAACATCAAATTATTCAGCTATGTTATGGTTGCAGAATTAAACATGACCATCAATTCCTTATTCTCCAATCATCAAACCAAGCATTGTTTGATTGGATTTTCTTAAAGGTAGTGTGAATAAATAAATAAAAAATTGACGTTGACTTGATGTTATTGTTAGAAAACATGTGGATCATGTATATGTCATACATATGATGCTATGGACATTTGTATTGTGTACATGTTGTACAGGGGTATCATGTACATGTGGTACATATGGTACTAGTGTGGATGTAGGTATTGCATGATGTTCAATGTCAAGTATAATTGTATGTGTGTGATGCACACTATGTGTATGAGAACATGATGTAGGACAAGGCATTGGGTGGTTTTCTGGTGTGGAAACTGATCCAGAGTGTGTACAGAATAAAGAAAAAGGGGGGAAGCTAAGGATTGGTTAAAGGATAAATATCAGTATTATATTTCAATTTAGTATGCATGTGATTTATTAATCTGGTCTATGATGATTACATGTGATCTATGATTGGTTTTATTATGGTTACATGTGATTTATGATTATGATGGTTATGTTTTGAGCTAACCTGATGTGATATTTCTATACATGTTGATTGGTCAAATGTGCTAGTTTGACTTGTGACTACTGCAGGGAGATTGTAGGAAGCAATTTTCGGAAAGAATACAAATCCATTCGAAGAAAATGTATTTATTCCTATTTAAATATAATGAAAATGAGGAACCATAGTTAAAGGATGGGCAATATTAACCCATAGTTACTGAAATAGTAGTACTATTATATCAAGTTATGACATTAACTGTTTTTAAGGCCTCTAAAGTTTCTCACATTTTTTATTGAACCAATTGTTATAGGTAGCAGTAGAAGGATATTTGTTTGTAGAACTCTTTTGTAACCTATATATTGGAAGATCTGAATCAGGTGGCAAGGCCATGGGAACCTATAATCTTATAAATAGCTACATGAGAAAGAGAAAATAAATTGTAAGATGCAGTAATACACCGAGGACGGTGTAAATTTAAGGGGGCGAGTATGTAACACCCCTATGTTGTATGTAACACTATGTTGTTATCATGCTAAACCTAAGGTAAGACTGAGTTGTAATATAAAATTTAGGTCTGAGGTGTAACAATGAAACTAAATACTTTATTGTTAAATAAATAAAGGTAATGTAAAACGCTTGGAAAACTAGACACCAAGAGATGAGATTCTTTCCAAATAAAATCCCATTGGTGAATGGGAATGGATAATTATTTCATGATAAGGCTTCTAGATCAAATTCTAGATAATATTAATAGATGGGAGATAAATATCCATTAAGGTAATTAGCTGGAGAAATATGCTAAGTTTAAGAAAAAGCATAAAATCCATGTAGGAGAGAAAGGAAACCTTTTATGGGAAAAGCATCACAAGGGAGAAAGGAGAACTTTTTTGGAAAAATCCTATGAAAATGGATAAAGATATCCACCTAAAAGAGGGGCACTGCTAAAGGAAACCATATCATAAAAGAGGGTGTTAAATACCCATTGAAGAGATCAAAAAGAGGCAGTTGATCCATGGCAAGAACTCTCGGCTCAGGGGCAAACTAGAGGAAGTCAGTTCTAGGTTGGGTGGCGATGCTTGGTTTTCCCAGTAACGGTTCTTTCAGCTAATATTTTTTGATTCAATTGCATGGGTTGTTCTATATGTGGCTCCTTACTCCTTAGGTTGTCAAATCTTTAATCTTATGGGTATAATTGCATGTGTTATCTTTGTTATAATATGATTGAATACTTATCCATGTGACAATGATTAAATATAAATTTAATCGAAGTTAAATTTAGTGATGGTAGCATAGTAGGTGGTTTATGATATTGGGTCATGGAGGTATGTGACAATATCCTTCTCTATTTTGATAAAAAAGAATATAATATGTTTCTGTAAAAAGATGTTAATCAGACACCAGGACAATGTCAAATATAAGCGGGGGAGGATGTGATATTCCTTGACTTAATATTTTTGTAATTAAATGTGCATAAGTTTATTTTTTATTATGTATTCTACATTGAAAGACAAGTGGTCGTTTTAATTATCAGTAATTTATTATTGATAATAGTTGGTTGTAAAGTTGTAATTATTATATTTTATTTTGTGGATAAAGAAAAACCTGGAAAATTGATTGTTGAGTATAAATGCCTAAAATAAAAAAGAAGGTTGCAATTTTTTTTAAAAGTGTTATTACCCATGAAGAAGTCCTATACATTTAATATGAATGATTATATTTAAATGAGAGAAAAATTATGATATTGGCCAATAAATTGTTCCCTATAAAATAGGGAGTTGTGCTCAAGAATGGAAAATGGGAGCTCATTAATGAGCAGATAACTATCTGCCACCTGTTTGTGAGGTGGAGACAATTAATAACCAAAAAAAGAGTGGTATATGGGGTGATATCTGTTTTTTTTCCTTTCTTTTGTCTCATTATTCTAAGAGCATAATAGAGACTAAAGAAGAGCAAAAAGAAAAAAATAGAGAAAACTAATTGCAGGCCTGGTTGCTCAGGGGGGTATTGGCTACTTGGTTGCTTGTGGGGGGTGTGGCGGGGGGGGTTATTGGTTGTATAGCAGTCTCATGGTTCAAAGAAGCCAAGTACCTAAACATTAATTTTCTAGGAAGAAAATATTGTATCAAGTTAGTATTTCTAACCTCTCTATTTAATTGTTTGATGATCTTAAGAGGAAATATTTTGGTTACATAATATAATTATTTTATGAATTTTGTACTACTGTACTTTATTTATGTTTTGCATATAATGATAAAAGAAAAGAGAGACTTTGTAAAAAATTATTGAGGACTTATATAGAAATTATTAAATCAAATAATATTGATTATATTGTAGAATGTTACTTCATTAATTAAATCTATTTGTTTATTGTATTGGTCAGAAAAATAAATTCAGTGAATGAGACTAAGATTGTTTGTAATGTAAAACTTAAATATGGGATAGGCTCGGAATAGACATGTACATTCTATAAATGGAAATAATGATACACTAGAGGAGTTACTTTTAGAAGGGAGACAAATATATTAGAAGACAAAATTAGTGTGTATATATGTACACACATCTATGCCTACGAGAAGGACTCCTATCCATGTAAAGACTATAACTTATATAGAAAATTTTAGAATCTTTATGTAGAACCTTCTTAGAACATGGGTTTTTTATTTTTAAATAGTAACGACATATGTAAAAAGGAAAACTATACTGGAATGGAACTATAACTACTTTACAAACCTTCCAGCAATACTCTATCCATAAATAAGAAGTATCAAAGTCTTTTTGAGAAAGAACTAGTCATAAAACTCGAGAAAAACAAAGTGAAAATTTAGAATTTGAAGACCTAAGATAAAAACTAAGATAATTTCTATTCTCCAACATTTTACATTTCAGTACAGAGAAGTCTCATAGCCTGATTATAATATTAAAGTCCAAAAATTGTCAAGAACAGTGTATACCATGAGAGGCATTAAATAAAACATTTAAAAATATATGGTCCAGAATTCAAGTGATGCAGAAGCATGAGGCTTGAAGACAAAAGACTTCAAATTTTATTCCAAAAAAAAAAATTACAAGCAAATGAGTGGGATCCTTTAGATGTCACTTTACAAAGCTTTCTAGATAGGGTTTGAGCTAGAATTCAGGGATTTGAATTATCTTGTAATTAATTCAAGTATTTAGGCTTAGTTGAGATTCGTGAAGAGAATATCATGCAGATTAGAAGGATTAGGCATATTCGATCCATTGATTTTAGGATCCGATTGTTGTATGTACAGGTATTTATGTAAGTTTTGAATTAGTAGAATAGAATTTTGACATATTTTGGCTGGATTTTGGCTGAGGAGGATTGGAATGTCTCTGTATCTCTGTGAATATTGTGCATGAATGGTCAAATCCTAGAGGTTTTACATTTCCTTTGAAATATTTATGAGTTTTGTTGATTTCCAGTTTGATCCCTTTAAAATTAGACTTTGTATAATCTTGTGTTGTCGTATCTAAATCTTCACTCACTGTGCATTGAAATCATTTGGATGTATTAATTTAGAGGCAGACTAAACTTGGTGGAAGTGCTAAGTCTTGGCAGAACGAGGAAACCCTGACAAATTTGTGAGAAACCCAGGAGAAGATCTAAATCTTCTGATCGACAGATCCAATAGATCTAATGGTCATCGCGTGCCAACAAGCGCAAACTTTATTCAGAATAGAAGAGTGGTCTTCGTAGGTGTAAGCAGTATCTCGTTTACTCTCAAAGTGGTAAATGGTATTTTGCAAATTCACGCAATTAACCTGAGGGATTGACACGTAGCATGGGAAAATCACTTTTCTCGCATGCTCTCGACTTGTTATGCATCGTGCAAGATTTCATGCAAGATTACATGATAGTCGTTGGATCAAGCGGGATTGATCAATGGTGGAGATCGGCTAAGCTAGTTAGCCAGCGGATGATGTGATAGCTGTTTGACTAGACGAGTCAGATCTGACGGTGATTGTGTCGAAAGATGCACATGAATTAATCTAAATTTTGGACACAATAAGGTTATTAATTGGGGTTTTAATTCCTTTTGGTTCCATGGAAAATTGGAAGCTTTGCCATATACCAGGTAAATTAAATAGTTCTGCTATTTTAGCAAAATAACTAAAATTGGAGGTTGATGACTGATACTCCAAAGGAAACCTAAGAAGAAGTTCCACCCAAACTTGAAGAAATAGTTTCTAGTTTTGAATGATTATCCTTAACACTTGCAACCAGCCCACCATTAGTGGTATCAGAGTAGCCTACTAACACTGAGTAGGATCTCAAAGATCAGGAAAAGAAATCCAACATGGCTTTCAAAGTTGGAGAAAGACGTGGTGGTGGTCAAAGAAGAGGAAGACCAGTTGCAAATGTTGAAGTGTTGGAAGCTATGTAACAGATGCAAGCTAGATTAGAAGCAGTGGAAATGGGAAATCAAAGAGATGTAGGTGTTGGAGATGTCAGTGAGCCTGAAGTTGAAGCTACAGAAGAAGAGGAACCTGCAGAAGTTACTCCTAAAATGAGATTCTTTAAATCAGTGTTGGGATCCACATCTAAACCTATACTTGAGGTTTCAATTTATACAGGAGGTTTAAACCTGAGGAGTTGATAGACTGGATTAATGACATGGATAAATTCTTTGATTATGAAGAAATGGAAGAAGGAAAGAGAGTGAAATTTGTTGTCACAAAATTGAAAGGATATGCAGCACTTTGGTGGGATGGAGTGCAAGCAGAAAGAAGGAGAATTGGCAAGCAGCTAATTAAAAATTGGAGCAAGATGGTGGCATATTTGAGAGGTAATTTTTTTCCAAGTGATTATCAACTTTCATTATGTAGACAGATGCAGAACCAGTACTAGAGAAAGGGGAATCTTTGCTAGTTAACAAAGTTTTGTTAAAGCTAGCAAAGGAAGTTGTTGAGCCAGTGCAGAGAAAGACTTTGTTCAGGACTGTGTGCAAGGTTCAAGGAAAATGTTGTCAAATGGTAATTGATAGTGGCAGCACCAATAATTTGGTCTCTACAGAAGTGGTGGAAATTTTGAAATTAATGACTAAGAAACATCCAACACCTTATAAGGTGTCATGGCTTCAAAAAGGACATCAGTTGTTAGTGAATGAACAATGTGAAGTGGAGTTGCAGTTGGGTGGATACAAAGACAAAATTATGTGTGATGTGATGCCTATGGATGTGTATCACATATTGTTGGGAAGACCTTGGCAGTATGACAGAGGATCTAGGCGTGAAGGGAAAAAGAACACATACAAATTTGGTAAAGATGGTATTAATCATGCATTGTTTCCTATGGAAGAGGAGAATACATCAAGTAAAACTGATCCAAGGACTCTATTGCTGAGTGGAAAAGAATACTTGTAGTAGATTGAAGAGAATGAGGTAAATTTTGCATTGATTTGCAAACCCAAGGTAATAATTACTTCTACTAAAATTTATGATTTTCTAATTGAAATTCAAGAGATGCTGGAAAATTATTGTGATATCATTATAGATGATTTGCCTAATGAGTTACCACCCATTAGAAAAATCAGTCATCATATAGATTTGATTCCAGGGGAAAATCTGCCAAATAAAGCAGCTTACAGGATGAATCCCACAGAAAATGAAGAAATCAGAAAACAGGCTCAGGTTTTGTTAGATAAAGGACTGATTAGAGAGAGTTTGAGTCCTTGTGCAATGCCAACAATGTTGAGTCAAAAGAAGGATGGAGGTTGGAGAATGTGCATTGATTCAAGAGTAATCAACAAAATAACAATCAGATACAGATTTCATTTGCCTAGAATTGAAGATTTGATGGAGTGTTTAAGTGGAGCAAGATATTTTACAAAGCTGGATTTAAAAAGTGGTTATCATCAAATAAGGATTAGAGAAGGAAATGAATGGAAAAGTGCTTTTAAAACAAATAAAGGATTGTATGAGTGGATGGTAATGCCTTTTGGGTTATCAAATGCTCCTAGTACATTTATGAGGCTTATGAATGAAGTGCTGAAAGAATTTATTGGTAAATTTGTAATAGTATATATGGATGATATATTAGTTTATTGCAGATATAGAGAGGAACATATGAGACATCTGAATTATGTCTCACAGAAGCTACAACAACAAAAGTTACTGCTAGATTTAAAGAAATGTTCATTCATGAAGGAAGAGTTGGTATATTTGGGCTTTGTTGTTTCTGCTGATGGATTAAAGATGGATCCAGAGAAGATAAAGGCAAGCATAGAGTGGCCTTCATTGAAAAGTGTTTTTGAGGTAAGAAGTTTTCATGGTCTTGCTAGTTTTTATAGAGAATTCATAGGGAATTTTAGTAAGATCAATGCTTCTATTATTGACACTATAAAGAAGGATAAACATCCATTTAAATGGATGGTTGACACAGAAAATAACTTCCAGTTGTTGAAAAGAAAGATCACTGAAAAACCTATTTTAATTTTGTTTGATTTTAATAATCCTTTTCAAGTGAAATATGATGCTAGTGGAGAAGCTATTGGCATTGTTTTAAGTTAGGAGGACAGACCTGTAGCTTATCTCAGCGAAAAACTGAATGAATAAAAGAAGAAATATTCTTCTTATGATAAGGAATTTTATGCAGTTATGCATTCATTTAAAAAGTGGAGACATTACTTGATGTCTAAGGAGTTTATATTTTATTCAGACAATCATGCATTACAGTACATTATGCAACAGCCAAAGCCTAGTTAGATAACAAGCAAAATGGGTAGAATATCTTCAAAGTTTTAATTTTGTATTGAAGCATATAAATGGCCAATCAAACAAAGTAGCAATTGCCTTAAGCAAAAAAAGTATTTTAGTTCAAGAAATTCAAATTCAAGTGTTGGGTTTTGATTTTCTTAAGGAATCATATGAGAAAGATTTAGATTTTAAAGAGGCATTTGAAGCTTGTAAAAATTCTATTTTTTTAGACAAAAGTAAGTGGCCGCATTTTTTCTTGCAAGAAGGATTGTTGTTTAAAAGAAATTAGTTGTGCATACCAAATTTCTCTATGAGGGAAAATTTAATCAAGGAGAAACATAGTGGTGGACTTGGAGGACATTTTGGTGCAGACAAGACTTATGAATAGTTGAATCAGTTTTATTTCTAGCCAAAGATGAGATCTGAAGTGGAGAAGTATGTAAAAAATTGTAAAGTTTGTCAGTATGCAAAGGGAAGGAGCCAAAACACAGGTTTGTATGTTCCATTACCTATTCCAGATAGACCTTGGGATATGGTAAGTATGGATTTTGTTTTGGGTTTACCAAAAACTCAAAGAGGAAATGATTCAATTTATGTTATGATTGACAAATTTTCTAAAATGGCACATTTTATTCAATGTTATGAAACTAGTGATGCTACTCACATTTGCTAATCTGTTTCTTAAGGAGATTGTAAGGTTGCATGGGTTACCTAAGAGAATTGTTTCAGACAGAGACACCAGATTTGTTGGTCATTTCTAGAAGACCTTGTGGAAGAAACTTGGTACTAAACTGAGTTTCAGTTCAGCTTATCATCCTCAGATTGATGGACAGACTGAAGTTGTAAACAGAAGCTTGGGTAATATTCTGAGAAGTCTTGCAGGTGAACATCCAAAACAGTGGGATCAAATTTTGGTGCAGGCTTAATATGCTTATAATGATTCTCCTAACAGGATTACAGGGTAGAGTCCATTCCATATATTTTATGGAATGCACCCAAGAGGAGTTTTTGAATTAAGAGACTTGGGAAAAGTTGAAATGAGAAGTGCTAAAGGAGAAGATTTCGCTTCAGAGATTCAAGAAATACATGAACAGGTAAAATAGAAGTTACAGGATAGCAACATAAAGTACAAGAGCAGAGTAGATTTGAAGAAGAGAGAAGTTAATTTTGAGGTTGGAGATTTGGTTTTGGCACACCTGAGGAAGAAAATATTTCCAAAAAGGGAGTATAACAAGTTAAAATTTAAGAAAATTGGACCATGGAGAGTCTAGAGGAAATTTTCTACAAATGCATATGAAATTTAATTACCCCCTGACATTGGAATATCTCCAATTTTCAATGTTGTTGATTTGTACAGGTATGAAAATAGAAATGCAGATGATACAACAGAAGATAAATAAGAACAAGAGGTTGATTGGGTAAAACAGTTACATACAGCAAAGGCATTACAGCCAGAAAATATTTTAGATAAGAGATTGTTTAAGAAGACAAGAGAGCAGGAGTATTTTCATTATTTGATCAAGTGGAGGGATCAACCAATTGTTGATGCTACTTGGATTACAAATGCCATGCTACAGAAGTTGGGAAGTTTTGTAGAAGAGCTCATGGACAGGAGCCCATGAATAATTTTGTCCTCAGGAGTCGGATGCAGGAGCATGAGGCTTGAAGACAAAAGACTTTAAATTTTATTCCAAAAATACAAAAAAAAAAAATTACAAGCAAAGGAGTGGGATCCTTTAGCTATCACTTTACAAAGCTTTCTAGATAGGATTTGAGCTAGAATTCAGGGATTTGAATTATCTTGTAATTAATTCAAGTATTTAGGCTTAGTTGAGATTCATGAGGAGAATATCATGTACATTAGCTATTATCTAGGATTAGGCAGATTTGATCCATTGATTTTAGGATCTGGTTGTTGTATGTATAGGTATTTATGTAAGTTTTGAATTAGTAGAATAGGATTTTGACAGGTTTTGGCTGGTTTTTGGTTGAGGATTGGAATGTAAAATTGGAATCTCTCTGTATCTCTGTGAATATTGTGCATGAATGGTCAAATCCCGGAGGTTTTAAATTTCCTTTGAAATATTTATGAGCTTTGTTGATTTCCAGTTTGAACCCTTTAGAATTAGACTTTGTATAATCTTGTGTTTTCACATCTAAATCTTCACTCAATGTGCATTGAAATAACCTTGATGTATTCAAAATAACATAATATAATTTAGAGACAGACTAAACTTAGCAGAAGTGTTAAGTCTTGGTGGAACGAGGAAACCCTAACAAATTTGTGGGAAACCCAGGAGAAGTTCTTAATCGTTTAATCGACAGATCCAATAGATCTAATGGTCATCGCGTTCCAACAAGCACAGACATTAATCAGAATAGAAGAGTGGTCTTCGTAGGTGTATGCAATATCTCGCATGGTCTCAAAGTGGTAAATGGTATTTTTCAAATTCACACGATTAACTTGAGGGGTTGACCCATAGCATGGGAAAACCACTTTTCTCGCGCACTCTCGACTTGTTATGCATCGTTCAAGATTTCACACAAGATTACGCGATAGCCATTGGATCAAGCGAGATTGATCGACAGTGGAGATTGGCCAACCTAGTTGGCGAGCGGGTGACGCAATAGCTGTTCGATTAGGCGGGTAAGATCTAATGGTGATTGCGTCAAAAGATGCACATGAATTAATCTAAATTTTAGACGCGATAAGGTTATGAACTAGGGTTTTAATTCCTTTTGGTTCCGTGGAAAATTGGAAGCTTTTCCATCTACCGGGTAAATTAAATAATTCTACTATTTTAGCAGAATAACTAAAATTGGAGGTTGATGACTGATACTCTAAAGGAAACCCAAGAAGAAGTTCCACCCGAACTTGAAGAAATAGTTTCTAGTTTTGAACAATTATCCTTAACACCTGCAACCAGCCCACCATTAGTGGTATCAAAGCAGCCTACTAACACTGAGCAGGATCTCAAAGATGAGAAAAATAAATCCAACATGGATTTCGGAGTTGGAGGAAGATGTGGCTGTGGTGAAAGAAGAGGAAGACCAGTTGCAAATGTTGAAGTGTTAGAAGCTATGCAACAGATGTAAGCTAGATTAGAGGCAGTGGAAATGGGAAATCAAAGAGATGCAGGTGTTGGAGATGTCAGTGAGCTTGTTGTTGAAGCTACAAAAGAAGAGGAAGCTGCAGAAGTTACTCCTGAAATGAGATTCTTTAAATTAGTGTTAGGATCCACATCTAAACCCAAACTTGAGGTTTCAGTTTATACAGGAGGTTTAAACCCTGAGGAGTTGATAGACTGGATTAATGACATGGATAACTTCTTTGATTATGAAGAAATGGAAGAAGGAAAGAGAGTGAAATTTGTTGTCACAAAATTCAAAGGACATGCAGAACTTTGGGGGGATGGAGTGCATGCAGAAAGAAGGAGACTTGGCCAGCAACCAATTAAAAATTGGAACAAGATGGTGGCAAAGTTGAGAGGAAATGTTTTTTGTCACAAAATTGAAAGGACATGCAGAATTTTGGGGGGATGGAGTGCATGCAGAAAGAAGGAGACTTGGCCAGCAACCAATTAAAAATTGGAACAAGATGGTGGCAAAGTTGAGAGGAAAGTTTTTGCCAAGTGATTATCAACTTTCATTATTTAGACAGACGCAAAACCTTAGACAAAGGTCCTTGACAGTGAAAGAATACACAGAGGAATTTTACAAAGTGAGCATAAGAGCTGGACAAATTCAAGATACATATGAGAAGGTTGCAAGATATATAAATGGTCTCAAAATGGAGATCCAATATGAGATAAGTGTGTTGTTTCCTAGAACAGTAGAAGAGGCTTATCAAATGGTATTGAAGGCTGAAGAAAAAATCATGAGGAAGCAATCTACCAGAAGTAGAGGTACTTTCCGAGGAAGAGGGAGTCAAGGTGGTAGAGGAAGATCTACAGCACCTAGAGATGGAGCTAGCAGTAGCTCGAATCGGCATACACCCACAGAAGGTGATGCAAGTGGCAGAAGGAGTTTTTTCAGAGGAAGAGGAGGCAAAGGAAGAGGAAGAGAAATTAGATGTTATAGATGTAACGAGCTGGGACACAGAGCCTATGAGTGCCCAGAAAACGTAGGAACAAATCAGAGAAAAGTAATTTTGCTTAGACTGAAGAGGAAGCAGTAAAGGTGCTAGAAGAAGAAGATGTACCAAAGAAAGGGGAATCTTTGGTAGTTAACAAAGTTTTGTTAAAGCCAACGAAGGAATTTGTTGAACCAGTGCAAAGAAAGGCTTTGTTCAGGACTGTGTGCAAGGTTCAAGGAAAATGCTGCCAAATGGTAATTGATAGTGGCAACACTGATAATTTGGTCTCTACAGAAGTGGTGGAAAAGTTGAAATTAAAGACTAAGAAACATCCAACACCTTACAAGGTGTCATGGCTTCAAAAAGGAAATCAGTTGTTAGTGAATGAACAGTGTGAAGTGGAGTTGTAGTTGGGCAGATACAAAGACAAAATTCTGTGTGATGTTATGCCTATGGATGTGTGTCACATATTGTTGAGAATACCTTGGCAATATGACAGAGGAGCTATGCATGATGGGAAAAAGAGCACACACAAATTTGGTAAAGATGGTATTAATCATACATTGTTTCCTATGGAAGAGGAGGATGCATCAAGAAAATTTGATCTAAAGACTCTATTGCTGAGTGGAAAAGAATATTTGCAGCAGATTGAAGAGAATGAGGTAAATTTTGCATTGATTTGCAAACCCAAGGTAATAATTACTTCTACTAAAATTTATGATTTTCCAATTGAAATTCAAGAGATGCTCGAAAATTATTGTGATATCATTGTAGATGATTTGCCTAATGAGTTACCACCCATTAGAAAAATCAATCATCATATAGATTTGATTCCAAGGGCAAATTTTCCAAATAAAGCAGCTTATAGGATGACTCCCATAGAAAATGAAGAAATCGGAAAAAAGGTTTAGGAATTGTTAGATAAATGACTAATTAGAGAGAGTTTGAGTCCTTGTGCAATGCCAACAGTGTTGAGTCCAAAGAAATATGGAGGTCGGAGAATGTGCACTGATTCAAGAGAAATCAACAAAATAACAATCAGGTGCAGATTTCCTTTACCTATAATTGAAGATTTGATGGATTGTTTAAGTGGAGCAAGATTTTTTACAAAGCTGGATTGAAAAAGTGGTTATCATCAAATAAGGATTAGAGAAGGAGATGGATGGAAAACTGCTTTTAAAACAAATGAAGGACTGTATGAGTGGATGGTAATGCCTTTTTGGTTATCAAATGCTCCTAGTACATTTATGAGGCTTATGAATGAAGTGTTGAAAGAATTTATTGGTAAATTTGTAATAGTATATCTGGATGATATATTAGTTTACAACAGATCTAGAGAGGAACATATGAGACATCTAAATTATGTCTTACAGAAGCTACAACAAGAAAAGTTAATGTTGGATTTAAAGAAATGTTCATTCATGAAGGAAGAGTTGGTATATTTGGGCTTTGTTGTTTCTACTGATGGGTTAAAGATGGATCCAGAGAAGATAAAGGCAATCATAGAGTGGCCTTCACTGAAAAGTGTTTTTGAGGTAAGAAGTTTTCATGGTCTTGCTAGTTTTTATAGAGAATTCATAGGGAATTTTAGTAAGATCAATGCTTCTATTATTGACACTATAAAGAAGGATAAACATCCATTTAAATGGATGGTTGACACAGAAAAGAACTTCCAGTTGTTGAAAAGAAAGATCACTAAAAAACCTATTTTAATTTTGTTTGATTTTAATAATCCTTTTCAAGTGAAATGTGATGCTAGTGGAGGAGCTATTGGCGTTGTTTTAAGTTAGGAGGATAGACCTGTAGCTTATCTCAGTGAAAAACTGAATGAATCAAAGAAGAAATATTCTTCTTATGATGAGGAATTTTATGCAGTTATGCATTCATTTAAAAAGTGGAGACATTACTTGATCTCTAAGGAGTTTATACTTTATTCAGACAATCATGCATTATAGTACATTATGCAACAGCCAAAGCTTGGTCAGATAACAAGCAAAATGGGTAGAATATCTTCAAAGTTTTAATTTTGTATTCAAGCATATAAATGGCCAATCAAACAAAGTAGCAGATGCCTTAAGCAAAAAATGTATTTTAGTTCAAGAAAGTCAAATTCAAGTGTTGGGTTTTGATTTTCTTAAGGAATTATATGAGAAAGATTTAGATTTTAAAGAGGCATTTGAAGCTTGTAAAAATTCTATTTTTTTAGACAAAAGTAAGTGGTCGGATTTTTTCTTGCAAGAAGGATTGTTGTTTAAAAGAAATTAGTTGTGCATACCAAATTTCTCTATGAGGGAAAATTTAATCAAGGAGAAACATAGTGGTGGACTTGGAGGACATTTTGGTGCAGACAAGACTTATGAGTAGTTGAATCAGTTTTATTTCTAGCCAAATATGAGATCTGAAGTGGAGAAGTATGTAAAAAAATGTAAAGTTTGTCAGTATGCAAAGGGAAGGAGCCAAAACACAGGTTTGTATGTTCCATTACCTATTCCAGATAGACCTTGGGATATGGTAAGTATGGATTTTGTTTTGGGTTTACCAAAAACTCAAAGAGGAAATGGTTCAATTTATGTTATGATTGACAGATTTTCTAAAATGGCACATTTTATTCCATGTTATAAAACCAGTGATGCTACTCACATTTGCTAATATGTTTTTAAGGAGATTGTAAGGTTGCATGGGTTACCTAAGAGCATTGTTTCAGACAGAGACACCAGATTTGTTGGTCATTTCTGGCAAACCTTGTGGAAGAAACTTAGTACTAAACTGAGTTTCAGTTCAGCTTATCATCCTCAGATTGATGGACAAACTGAAGTTGTAAACAGAAGCTTAGGTAATCTTCTAAGAAGTCTTGCGGGTGAACGTCCAAAACAGTGGGATCAAATTTTGGCACTGGCTAAATATGCTTATAATGATTCTCCTAACAAGAGCACAAGGTAGAGTCCATTCCATATAGTTTATGCAATGCACCCAAGAGGAGTGTCTGAATTAAGGGACTTGGGAAAAGCTTAAATGAGAAGTGCTAAAGGAGAAGATTTTGCTTCAGAGATTCAACCAATACATGAACAGGTAAAACAGTAGTTACAGGATAGCAACATAAAGTACAAGAGCAGAGTAGATTTAAAGAATAGAGAAGTTAATTTCGAGGTTGGAGATTTGGTTTTGGCACACCTGAGGAAGGAAATATTTCCAAAAAGGGGGTATAACAAGTTAAAATTTAAGAAAATTAGACCATGCAGAGTCTTCAGGAAATTTCCTACAAATGCATATGAAATTGAATTACCCCTTGACATTGGAATATCTCCAATTTTCAATGTTATTGATTTGTACAAGTATGAAAATAAAAATGCAAATGATACAGCAGAAGGTAAATAAGAACAAGAGGTTGGTTGGGTAAAATAGTTACCTACAGCAAAGGCATTGCAACCAGAAAATATTTTAGATAAGAGATGGTTTAAGAAGACAAGAGGATAGGAGTATTTTCAGTATTTGATCAAGTGGAACGATCAACCAATTTTTGATGTTGTTTCCCCTTTATAGAAAATGGGTCAGCACTGGTGGTCTTTCTGATCATCATCCGATTCTACTTCAGGCCAGCAATAAAAAATTAATGCCCCGCTCCCCTTTCAAATTCTTTGCTGGATTCCTCAAAGAGCCGGATTACATCAATATGGTCTTGGATTTCTGGGCATCATAACCCCCCCTGAGAGAGCAGAGGAAAGCGGCGGACTTCTGTGACAGATGACCCCACATCCTTCAATGATTTCCGTCCTATTTCATTATGTAATTGCCTCTACAAAATTATTGCTAAAATCATTGCAAACCGCATAAAACCTATTCTGTCCTCACATATCTCTGCTGAACAGTTTGCCTTCCTCCAAAATCGCCACATCCAAGAGGCTATTGGCACCGCCCAGGAAGCCTTACATTCCATAAAGCTGAGGAACCTCAAAGGAATATCCCTAAAGATCGACCTTACAAAGGCTTTTGACAAGGTAAACTGGCTCTATTTGAAGATGATTCTCACACATTTGGGCTTCCCCCACATGCTCATAAACTGGATAATGGATTGCATATCTATTGTCTCCTTTGCTATCCTGATCAATGGCTCGGCCTCTGCTCGCTTCAACATCAACAGAGGAATCAGGCAAGGCTGCCCTCTTTCCCCACTACTCTTCCTTATTGTTATGGAAGGGCTTAGTAGGCTCATAGCAACAGCAAAAAGGAATGGAGACTTCAGTGGACTCAAAATCACTGAACAATACTATCTTACTCATCTACTGTTTGTTGACGACATCTTAATCTTCTTGAATGGAAGTGTCCGGGACTCCATTGCACTAAATGATATTCTTCAACTCTTCTGTAAAGCTACGGGCATGGTGATCAATAGGGAGAAATCTACCAGGTCCACGGCGGGGTGCACATATCAGGAATCTCAGCTGGCGACCCAGCATTTCCCCTTCTTGGAAAATAATTTGCTGGATGGAATCAAATATCTTGGCTTCAGACTAAGACCGGATGGGTACAAAATTGAGCACTGGTCTTGGCTTATCAACAAAATTGAAAAAAGAATAAATTGTTGGCATCATCGTTTTCTGTCTAAAGCAGGTAGACTTCTGCTGATCAAATCTGTTCTCGAGGCTACCCCAGTTTACTGGATGTCCCTCACATGGATCCCAAAGGGAATTCTTCAAAAAATACAACAAATTTGCAACAGATTCCTGTGGAATGGAAACAAAAAGGGGAAGATTTTTGCCTGGACGAGATGGTCATTGGTCACTACACCAAAGAGATGGGGAGGATGGGGACTAAAATCTCTCTCGGAATTTGCACAAGCGTTGACAGCCAAGCAGGGCTGGTCACTACTCAAACAGAACAGTCTTTGGGCGGAAGTTATACACCAAAAGTATATTTGGCCATCAAACATCATTGACTGGATCCGCAGACCCCATTGGAACCGACAAGGCATATCTGCGATCTGGAAAGCCACTCTAAATGCTATGCCTCTCATTAGAGACAATCTTTTATGGCGAATTGGTAATGGTTCTCAAGTCCGCATTGGCTTAGATCCTTGGCCTGGCTCTGGGAATGCGCACATACTGCCGGAAGGTTTGGTTCGTTATCTCAACAACAGGGGCATAAAATACCTTGCACAGATTGGAGATCAGCAACATTCTTCCATCTTCTCACAGGCATGGATAACAGACCGACAGTGGCAATTGACAGATGAATGGAACTCTAATTGGAAAAGATACATACAGGCACTAACAGAATCGCACATCAGACTACATGAGGAAGGGGATGAGTTAATTTGGGCGCCTGCCAAATCCGGTAATTATGCACCGAAGATCGGCTACTACAAATTGATCGAGGCAAAGAATCCCGACCTGCATAAACACTGGTGGTCAGCTCTCTGGCACCTACAAGCTCAACCAAGAACTCGACTTCTCATGTGGAACATTCTTGCAGATAAATTACCTACTGGCTCCATCCTCAGGAAACGAGCATTTGCTGGACCAACATGGTGTGTCCTTTGCAGAAAAGAGGAAGAAACATCTCTACACCTATTTCTTACCTGCGAGGTCACAAAGGATCTATGGAACCAGGTCACACAGGCCCTCAATATAAACACAGCTTGGCAGGGGGAAGATATACCTTCGGCCTGGGAACAGTGGTGGACCGCTGTGGCTTCAGAAAAGTCCAGGAACTTACCGCTTTTGGTGTCCTGGTACATCTGGAATAGGCGTAATGCAATCATTTTTGAGGACTGCATGGTAAATTGGCACCTTCTCCCACCATCCATATGCGCGGCATATACGGAGATCCCATTTGAAAATAAACAGAACACCCCCAAGAACATTATGCCAGAAATCATTAACAAGGATATGTCGTGGGCATATTTTGATGGGGCTGCTCCGAGGCAAGGCTGTGGGGGGGGCATTCTATTTCATCTATCAGAATCACACTTTTTTCACCTGAGAATGGGACTTGGTCCGGGCACAAACAACCATGCTGAACTAATTACACTGAGACATCTCCTTTACTTTGCTTTATCCAAAAACTGTCGGAAACTACAAATTTTTAGGGACTCAAAGATTGTGATTGATTGGGCTAATAACAAATCTATCTGTCATGCATATTCATTGAAACATCTCTTGGAAGAAATTGTTTTTCTCAAAACACATTTTGACCAGATCACTGTTTCTCACATCTACAGGGAAAGAAATCAAACTGCTGACCGGCTCTCGAAAGAAGCGGCGGATCGACCTCTAGGAGATTGGCTGATCGAGGAATACAAGCCAGATGGGATGCACAGATTTTTCCATCGACCATATATTGATGGCCTCCCTCAGGGGGGCAATGCCCCCATCTAAATTTTTTGCTCTGCTATGATATTTATTGTATATAACAGACACAGTACAGATAGTCCTTTTTGCTCCTGTATAGCGGATATACTCTTACAGAACTGTTATATTTTTGTTTTTTGAGACATTGCACTTTCTCTGAGGGATACAAAACCAGCGTATCTCTGTGGGTATTTTGATGTAATTTCTAAATAGTGCTGAAAACCACACTACAGCATATGACAATGGCATCAACATCATGTAATTTCTTTTAATAGAAATTATGAATTCTCTTTCTTCGAAAAAAAAAAAAAAAAACCAATTGTTGATGCTACCTGGATGACAGATGCCATGCTACAGAAGTTGGGAAGTTCTATAGAAGAGCTCATGGACAGGAGCCCATGAGGAATTTTGTCCTCGAGAGTCTAACGTAGGAGCATGAGGCTTGAATACAAAAGACTTTGAATTTCATTCCAAAAGTACAAAAAAAAATTACAAGCAAAGAAGTGGGATATTTTAGTTGTCACTTTACAAAGCTTTCTAGATAGGATTTGAGCTAGAATTCAAGGATTTGAACTATCTTGTAATTAATTCAAGTATTTAGGCTTAGTTGAGATTTGTGAGGAGAATATCATGCATATTAGATATTATCTAGGATTAGGCGGATTCAATCCATTGATTTTAGGATTTGATTGTTGTATGTACAAGTATTTATTTAAGTTTTGAATTAGTAGAATAGGATTTTGACAGATTTTGGCTAGATTTTGGTTGAGGAGGATTGGAATGTAAAATTGGAATCTCTCTATATCTCTGTGAATATTGTGCATGAATGGTCAAATCCTGAAGTTTTTAGATTTCCTTCAAAATATTTCTGATTTTTGTTGATTTCAAGTTTGAACCCTTTAGAATTAGACTTTATATAATCTTGTGTTGTTGCATCTAAATCTTTACTCATTGTGCATTGAAATAACCTGGATGCATTCGAAATCACAGAATATAATTTAGAGGCAAACTAAACTTGGTGGAAGTGCTAAGTCTTGGTGGAACAAGGAAACCCTAACAAATTCGTGAGAAACCTAGGAGAAGATCTAAATCGTCTGATCGACAGATCCAATAGATCTAATGGTCATCGCATCCCAACAAGCACACACGTTAATCAGAATATAAGAGCGGTCTTCGTAGGTGTAAGGAGTATATTGCGTGGTCTCAAAGTGGTAAATGGTATTTTGCACATTCACGCAATTAACCTGAGGGGTTGACACATAGCACAGGAAAACCACTTTTCTCGCGCGCTCTCAACTTGTTATGCATCGTGCAAGATTTCACACAATATTACGCGATAATCGTTGGATCAAGTAGGATTGATCGATGGTGGAGAGAGGCCAAGCTAGTTTTCAAGTCGGTGACGTGATAGTCCTTCGATTAGATTTGTCAGATCTGACGGTGATCGCGTCGGAAGATGCACGTGAATTAATCTAAATTTCAGACGCAATAAGGTTATGAACTGGGGCTTTAATTCCTTTTGGTTCCATAGAAAATTGGAAACTTTACCATATACTGGGTAAATTAAATAGTTCTATTATTTTAGCATAATAACTAAAATTGGAGGTTGATGACTGATACTCTAAAGGAAACCCGAGAAGAATTTCCACTCGAACTTGAAGAAATAGTTTCTAGTTTTGAACGATTATCCTTAACACCTGCAACCATCCCACCATCAAGTCACTCAATACTCTTGTCTTCAAGTATAAGAGAAGCTCTTACAAATAGGAGAAGGGACCAAGAGTTGGTAACCCAAACCTAGTAGATGGGAGACGTGAGTCCATAAACAAGAAGCATATCCAATTGAATACATTCATAAGCTATGCTACCATGAAGTGATATTAATACCTGTAGAAAATAAACTCAAGTACGTTTAGAAACCATTAGAAAAAGATATAAAATATAATCAAAATATGTTGTAACTACTGGAATATTAATGGTTGAGGTTGAGTAAATTACCTAAGCAAGCTTCATTTTTTTTTTAAACGTCGTATACCCATTTCCTGTACAGTGGAATTAAAAAAATAATCACTGTACTATTTTAATTATAAAGTTGAAAATAAGTTGGAATTTATAAATAAAAATAAGAAGGGAATAAATTGTATAAATACCTATGGATAGGAGGAAAAATAAGTTTTTACAATTACATATTAAGAATAGAAAGAAACCATACTATAAATATCCATCCATGTTATTAAACGGTTGTATATATGGTAAAATTTGGTCCTATAAATCGACTACTTAGACCAAGGAAAGCAAGTGATAACTTATAAATGTGGAGTTAATGAAATAGTAATCTTAATGATAAAGAATTATTGTACAATTAAACATCTTGGAGAGTTAAAAAAAAAAAAGACAAAATGCCAACTGAGTTATGATAAGAAGTGCCAAACCCTAATTCAAAAATCAAACCCATAAAAAAGGGAAAACCCATTAAGGGTTTGAAGCCATGTTTTGGCCATGCCCATAAATAGAACATAATGACATAAACCCAGGCACAAATATTGAATGATAATAATAATAAAATAAAATGAAGATCATCATCTTACACTCTCCCTCTCTTCTAGAAAATGAGATTACATCGTTAATGAAAAATTACAAATACATTGTGAAAAAGTATAAATCTTATAACAGACACATTAACAAAGGGTTGAATCCCCATTAAGTTTTGATATTAGAAACAGTACATTGCATTAAAAAGGTAATAACAGTGTGGCCTTAGCCCATTACCATTCTACAAAATCTAAGACTAAACCATAAAGACTAGAGGACTTGAATCTAGAGATAAAAACCAAATTAATAGTTTGAAGAGAACGAAAAACCCTGAATGGGTTTATAAAATCTTAAATAGGTAATGAAACCAAGTCTCTTAAATGAAGAATCTAACTAGAAAAGAGAAATATTACTTACAGTTGGTGGTATGAGAACAATGAAAAGAAAGGAGACTATGCATCTAAAACCTGATTCAAGCCATAATAGAAAAACAACTCGAACTAACACCCTCTATGAAACAAATGGAGTTGGAATTTAAAAATAAACCCTCAAAGTAGAAGAGATCCTTTTAATCCTACAACCAAAGATAGAGGAGGTGCTAAATATTGTGTATTAGTACATTACATAAAACTATAATGACATAATGAAAATGATAGTCGCCTTAAGGAAATGGTGAAAACCAATTTACCTGTAGAGGGTTAATAGAGGTGATGCAATATACTCCACTACACAGATGAAAGAGCGAATTGTATAGGGAACATAGGTGCAATAACAATGATGGAAAACTAATAGAAAATCAAAAACCCTAGTTGCAGAGAGGCTTGGGTCGCAGGCTTTCCAAACTAAATGAATGAGGAAAAGTAAACAGAACATAGTCATTGATTCCATTAGAGAACCCTAATAATATCTTATCCAAGTGGATATTGGTGGCCACCCAACTATTCGACTTGGACCCTCACCATTGGTTCTTTCAGTTTTTCAGTTTCCTTAATTGTAGCATAGTTTATTATTTTTGGCAGTTTTTTGGGTCCTGAACTTCCATCAGTTTTGAGGCCCTAAACGACGTTTTTTTGGAAAATCACCATGGAGAATATGTGTTCTCAACTCAATATTTGTTGTCATCAATTTTATTCCTTTTATATCGCTTTCTAACGACGTATCGTGTTCATTAAACAAAGATCGTATGCCAAAGTTACGACCCTGGGAAGTTGATGTACCAATTTACCCCAACGGGGCCCATAGTTTGGTGTTTCACCTCCTAGGGTTAGGTTTTTGGATGTTTGGGGTTTTCCATTATTTCTCAATGATAAATAGGCCTCCAAGCCTCATTGTAATATAGTTCAGAGGCATGTAGCCGCCACATCTCTTCTCAGAGATAAGCTACCATCGTCCAAGCTAGTCTTATTTCCATTATGTTTGTAAGCATATTTCAGTATCTGATATTAATGACATGAAGTGTTATTTATATTCTATCTTTATATTTACGGTTATATATGTAATTTGTTGTGTTCCTGTTTAAATTTGGATCAATATAAACCACTTTCAATTTGATAAAGATAAATCGTAATAGTCTGTAGGGTTAGGTAAATGTACCATATGTGATTCTGTTAATTTTTTCCACGTATAAACAAAGAAAAATCCAAAATTCCATAGTTATAAACATATAAACCTTGTGTTGGGCAGTGAAAGGAGTATCAAATTAATACCAAATTTAAGCCGTAGAAAAGGTTCAAGCCATTTAATTAGAAAACGTTATGAATTGGTTTCACCAAGGTATCAGTAAAGTGAAGTATTATTAAACCATTGCTTTGAACCCTTTATATGGTAACGAGTTAATAAATTTGCGGTAACTAATGATTAATTCATAATATGTTATAAGTATAGCTATAGTACCAATGGTTAACATCACATGAAAATATTAGACTATGATGTGGATTAAAATCCATATTATAATTGTAACAACCATGGTGAAAATGCCTTGTAATAAAAGTAAATAAAGGAAAAATAATAACCACGGTTGATGGGACACTTATTCCACGCTGAATTTTGAGTAAAAGCATAGTGATGGGGATCACTTGTGGGATATTAATGGCTAAGGAAATTGGAAAAGGCAATGGATAAGTCTTTGGAAAGGAAAAAAGGCATTTTGGGCACATTTATTTATGAAAATAATAGAAAGCAGGAGAAAAGTAAGGCGAAAGGTCACAAGTTGCATGTGAGGAGGAAATTGAAGAAAAATAATGGAAAATGAAGAAGTTAGAGGCCTCATTAATAAAAATTCTTCTAAGGATCACTTCACAAACTTTTGGTAGTTCATTTTTGGAGCTCTCTCTCATTCTTGGACACTTAGAGTTTTCTTGGATCGCTCTTGGAGGTTGTTGTGTACTTGGAATTTTGGAGCAAGAAGGTAAAGGAAGAGTAGGAAAGCACAAGAGCACATTGGGATCAACAGCTACAATGGGTTTTTCTTTCAGGTACCAAGTTGCATGTAAGTTGTCCTCACTATTTTTGACATGCATGGCATATGCATGTGGTTTATTGGTCGTGATTTGTCACTAACATGGAGAATTATCTAGATTGATAGTGGATTTTCCTAACCTTTCCATTTCCTAGAATAGACATGGCATTGTGGGTTTATTCCTTTGTTTTTCTGGTTGGTTCTCATGTTTCCTTTTACTTGGGTTTAGTTACTAACTCCTGGAAGCCTTGGTTGGACAAATGCTCTAGAAGCCCTGTAATAGCTTGGATTGAGTTACTACTCCTGGAATCCTTGGTTTGAAAAACACTTTGGAAGCCCTTGGTGGGTTGAGTTACTAGTCTTGGAAGCCCTGGTTGGATAAATGCTCTGGAAGCCTAGATAAGTTGTGGGTTGAGTTACTAGTCCTAGAAGCCTTGGTTCCAACAATTGCTTTGGAACCCTAGAAGGCTTGCATAGAGACCAATATGTTGATGGTTTTGTGATGTCCGACCATGAGGTGGAATCGTTGTTTGATGGGTTTAGGTGGTTGGCCTCTAAAATCCCTGGATAGTTTTGGAATTATGTGTTCTATGAGATCCCACATTGATACTTGGAATATGGCATGAGGGTGAATGGCAGAAGAGATATTTGGCTCGGCCATTCTATGATCAGATGGAACGTGGTAGTCTGATCCCGGGTTTGGATTTTGCATCATCAATATGAGGTTATTTCTCCTTGTATTTTTATAAGTATTATACTGGTATATATGTTGATAATATGGCTATGATTTCCTTGGTATTTATGTTGCTATTATGTTGGTTATGTAAATGTTTTATGACATTAGCCATGTATGGCTTTCATCATGTTTTTACTTGTAAATGAACTAACAATGTATATATGACCTAATGGATAAAACTACAACTAATGTGTTGAGGCATCAATGGTTGTTAGCGATTCTCATATGAGTATGAAACCCCTATGCTTAAATCTATTATTTACACATGTAGATTACATATTTGTGATATGCTTGATGAAATGTTTGCCATGGATAGTAGGGTCCGGTTAAGGACTTGTTTAAGCATTTTCATTTTCATCATCTTTTCCTTGTTATCTTTCTATTATGAATGTGTCATTCAATTCTCAGCAGTGACCTGGGCTCTGGGCTTGAAAATTGGCTCAAATCTCGGGGACACTCGCACAACACTGAGAAAAATAGTCCCTGAATGCTAGCATGCCTTGCCTTGAGAGCATCCAGAGCCTCCTACACGCTATCAAATCCATATCATGGGAGCATCGAGAGGTCAAGTGGTCTAAAACCTCAATGGGACCCAGGGGCTAGTTACTAGAAAGGTTGGGATGGTTCTTAGGAGTCTTGTTGTTGATGTTGAAGGTTTGTATGGTGTGTTTTCATCGGTTCCACTTGCTTGATGTGACTTAGGAGGTTGAATCATATCATAGTAACTTCTCGTCACATGTTTACCCTGGTTGGTTGGTTACTTGGGTAGATGTGGGAGGAGAATGTTACGTAGTGGTATCAGAGAATGGTTCACCCCTCTGATTGGATGGGTGTGTGTTGGTCATGCATCCATGCAGTTGCATGTGTGTCTCTTGTGTTGTGGGACCATGTGCTTGTTGCATTTGTATGGAATGAGTCATGGTTGTAGTGATTTTGCCATGGAAAGTTGATAGTGTTGTTTTCGAGTGTGTCATTATGAGTGTGCGGTTGATTATTCATTGCTTATGCATGTTAATATTCACATGTAGTCAAGTGTATAGTGATGTAGTGGTTGTTCTCATGCATGAGGTTATGGTATGTGTAGTTGACATGGTCAAGCATTAATGACTAGACACTAGCTAGAATTATGGTTGCATGGTTATATTCTTATGTGTTATATTTCTATATGCTTTCAAGATTATGTTATACATGTATCACATTGATTTTTTGATCTTGCAGACGAAATATCCCCCCTGAACTATAATAAGGTACATTGGTTTATTTTGATTTGGTTTAGCTGACATGATATACCTTGCAAGAAGAATATCGAAAATGACTAGCAAGATGGTAGACCACAGTTCCTGAGACTCTCCCTATGGATTAGATGAGTAGCATGGTGTTGGGAATTCTCCAGATTTTGGAGATACACTAAGATTATTAAATGAAGAAATAAGGAATTGTAATGTAGACAATCACTGAATCATACAAGCACAGAAGAAACTAGCAGATGTAAATGCAACAACACTTTACAGTTTGTCATAATTTCAGTGACAGGGGCCACTTCAGATCAGCCATGAGTAGGAGGAAAAAACTAATGGGGCATACGGAAGTAGGTCACATGGTGGTCATAATTCAGATAGAGATGACATAGTTAGAGATGGAATATTGTTGGATACTCTAGATAGGAGAGGTGATAGACATAGGTATTATTCTAGTTCTGGTTCTAACAGGCATGATGATCGACATCGTTATCATCCTTATAGGAGGAAAGATAGAGAGTATTTTCCAAGTGAGTTTAAGAAAGCAAAGCCACCTACATTTGATGGAGAGATGAATAAATTGTAGGATGTAGAGGCATGGTTACTTGGTTGGAGGAAGTCCTTTAGGTTGTATGATTACTCAGAAAACATGAAAGCCAGAATAGATGCATTTAGTCTGAAAGGTCAAGTAAACATTTGGTGGGAAGATGTGAAGAATGTCAGAGGTATACATGAGGAGGAATTGACTTTGAATCAGTTCGAGCAACTATTCAAGAAAAAGTACCTATCAGGGAGATACTTTGATGATAGGGGAAAAAAATTCTATGAGCTAAAGATGGGATCAATGACAGATGAGGAATGCACTAGCAAGTTCTTGGAGTTATTGAGGTATGTGGCTTACCTAAATTAGGAGAAGGCCAAGATTCAGAGATTCACTAATGGGTTACCAATGGCATTCAAAGACAGGATTGAGTTCGATGAGCCTAGACCATTGGAGGATGCCATCCATAAGTTAAAGCATTGTTATGAGAAATAGAAGCACACATTTGAGACTAAGATGGATTAGAAAGGTAATGCAAATAACAAACGAAAATGGGACAAGAAATGAACAAGGCCTCAAGATTCAGGTAATAAAGAAAATGTAGCGCCATCTAAGAATTTTAATGCATTTGACAGAGGACAGGGACATCGATCTGAGGAGAAGAACAAGGAGGCAAGTTGGAAGCCTGTAGAGTGTTGGACTTGTGGCAAGGGTCATTGCAGGAGATATTGTCTGCAGAATCAGGGTGGTAGGCCTCATATATAGTGCATTGGAGGCATAAACTATTAGGGATGTTTGTCATAGTGTTCCTCGTATATATGCAGTGTTGGATAACAAATAAGAATACCATTAGGCATATATCATTGAGATGGATGGTAAGATTATGATCAAAAAAAAATATTTTGATTGACCTTAGATATAATTATAGTTATGTTTTTCCTAACCTAGTGGATAAGTGGGTTTGAATATGGAAGTGCATGCATATTTTTTGTTAGTGTAGTTGGCTACAAGTACAAAGAAGCAAGTTAACCATTAGGTAAGAGATTCTACATTTGATTTGAATGGTATGCCCACTGTAGCACATTTGAATGTATTATTGTTGGGATCATACAGTATATTTATGGGCATGGATTGGTTATACCTTCATAGAACCAAGGTGGATTTTTATGACAAAACTATTGAGTGCTTGGATGACAATGGGGAACAAGGAGTTTTGTGAGGTAAGAAGAAAGAAACATCAGTTATAATGGTGACGGTTATGTAAGAAAAGCGTAGTTGTAGGAAAGGGCGTGTGTTATTCACAATGCACATTTCTAGTGACAAAGGTAAGGAGGTTTTGGATACAGATGTTTTGAGGAGGTACCTAGTTCTACAGTAGTTCCAGGATGTATTTCCTAAGGATATTTCAGAGTTTCCACCTCACAAGGAGGTAGACTTTTCTATTGAGTTGGTGCCAAGGGTAGCTCCGGCATGAAAGGCACCTTACAGGATGAGTACACCTAAGTTGGTAGAGTTGAAGATGCAGTTGAAGGAAATGTTGGATAAGGGATACATTAGACCAAGAGTATCACCATGGGGTACAGCGATACTATTTGTGAAGAAGAAAGATGGCACTCTCAGATTAAGCATTGACTACAAGAAGTTGAACAAAGTGACTATAAAGAATTGGTATCCATTGTCGAGGATTGATAACTTGTTCAATCAGTTGAAGGGAGCAGTAGTGTTCTCAAAGATTGACTTGAGATCAAGATACCACCAGCTATGCATCAAAGAGGAGGACATTTACAAGACAAATTTCCGGACCAAGTATGGGCATTATGAGTTTTTTGTAGTTCCATTCGGTTTGACTAATGCTCCATATACTTTTATGTTCTTGATGAATAGTGTGTTGTGTCCGTATTTGGATAAGTTTGTTATTGTGTTCATTGATGACATATTTGTATATTCTAAAAATGAGGAAGAGCATACTGAGCATTTAGAAGTAATGTTGAGGTTTTTGAGAGAGCATAAGTTGTATGCTAAGCTCAACAAGTGCAACTTATTTTAGACTGAGGTACATTAATTGGGACATGTTGTCTCGCAGGAAGGAATTGCAATAGATCTAGAAAAGATAAGGGCCATCATGCAATGGGTAGCTCCTAGAAATGTAGATGAGGTGAGATCCTTCATGGGGTTGGCAGATTATTACCAGAGGTTCATCAAGAACATATCACAGATTTCTTATCCTTTCACATCATTGCAGAGAACAGGTAAAAAGTTTGAATGGACATAGGAGTGTGAGGCTAGTTTTGAGTAGCTCAAGTAGTTGTTGACACATTCACTAGTGTTAAAGATTGAAGACCTGGAAAAAGAGTTTGTAGTATGCATAGATGCTTACAACAAAGTAGTTGGTGGATTCCTTATGCAGGAAGGATAGGTAGTGTGCTATGAGTCATGAAAACTGAATGAACACAAGCAGAACTACCCCACACATGATCTTGAGTTGGAAATGATCATACATACATTTAAGATGTGGAGGCACTGCCTTCTGGGAAGGAGGTTTGTGTTGATGATTGATCACAGTTATTTGTGGTATCTATTTAACCAACCAAATCTAAAAGGTAGGCAAGCTCAGTGGTTGGCCATGATCAGTGAGTTCAATTTTGAGATCAGGAATATCAAAGGTAAAGAGAACAGGGTGGAAAATTCTCTTATCAAGCGAATTGTAATAGCCCTGGTGAAAATTCCATATAATAAATGTTAAAAACAATAACCACGAATGTCTGGGACACTTATTCCAAGCTCAATGTTGGGAAAGACATCCTGGGGGTGTTCATTTGGCTGTTTATGGCTAAGGAAATTGGCAAAGGCAATGGATATACAATTAAAAGGCATTTTGGCACAATTATTTATGAAAATAATGGAAATTAGGAGAAAAGGGAGGTGAAAGGTCACAAGTTGCATGTGAGAAGGAAAATGAAGGAAGATAATGGAAAATAATGTAACCTTTTGTCAGTTTAGCTTTGGAGCTCTCTCATTATTCTCTCTCTCTCTCTCATACTCTTGGATACTTAGAGTTTTCTTGGAGCGCTCGTAGAGGGTGTGACATACTTGGAGTCTTGGAGCAAGAAGGCAAAGGAAGAGCAGGAAAGTGCAAGAAGGCATCAACATCACTAGCTACATCATATTTTCTTGCAGGTACCACGTTGCATGTATGATTTCTTCACTAGTTTGGACATGCATGGCATATGCATGTGGATTCTTGGTCATGATCTGTAATTGGCATAGAGTATTGCCTAGATCAACAGTGGGTTGCCTAGCCTTGCCATTTCCTAGATAGTCATGGTGATTTTGGTTTTACTTTCATGATTTGTTTCTGGTTGGTTCTCATTATTCCTTAGCTTTGGTTGAGTTATTAGTTCCTGGAAGCCCTGGTTGGACAAACGCTTTGGAAGCCCTGTAACAACATGGGTTGGCTTACTAGTCCTCGAAGCCTTGGTTGGAGAAATGCTCTGGAAGCCCTTGGTGGGTTTAGTTACTAGTCCTAGAAGCCTTGGTTGGACAAACGCTCTGGAAACCCGACAAAAGTTGTGGGTTGAATTACTAGTCCTTGAAGACTTGGTTGGAAGAAATGCTCTAGAAGCTCTGGAAGGCTTGGATGGAGACACATCTAATGATGGTTTTTTGATGTCCAACCATAAGGTGTAATCATTGTTTGATGGGTTGAGGTGGATGGCCTCTGGAAGCCCTGGATGATTTTTTATTGATGTATTCTATGAGATCCCACATTCGTGCTTGGAACATGGCATGGGGGTGAATGGTTGAAGAGAGATTTGGCTCAGCCATTCTATGGTCGGGTGGAATGTGGTAGTCCCATCTTTGGTTGATTCATTGCATTTATTAATGAGAAATCCTTTCCCTTGATTTCCATGTGTAAACATATTGATGTATTTAAGGATTTGATGGTTGTCATGTTTAATGTATTTATGTCCCCATTATTTTGGTTATATGCACATTTTATGACAATAGTTATGTATGGTTTTCAGCATGTTTTTACTTGGATGTGAATGGATCATGTGTCTATGACCTAATATATGATAATGTAGCAAATGGCATAAGCGAACAATGCTTCATAGTGATTCTCAGATAAGTAGGGATCTAGTCAAGGTATTGAACAAGTATTTTCTTTAGTACGTTCATTTACATGTCACTTTACTGATTTGAAGAGATGGATTAGTTCTGGGAAGTGTCCTAGGCTCTGAGCCTAAAAAAAGTGGCTTAAATCCGAGGGTTGCTGGCACAGCACTAATTTTTTGTCCACAGTCACTGGCAGGCAGGCCTGTGAAATCGACTTTAGGTTGTTGGTCGCTCCCTTTCCCATAGCATATGAGTGACTATGGCCTAAGAGACCTAAAATAACAATGGGACCTAGGGATAGGCTTTCTGAGTGGCTGACTTGTCTTCTAAGGGTTATATTGATGATGTTGGATGTTTGTATGGTGTGTTTTCATCGGTTCCACTTCCTTAATGTCACTTAGGAGGTTGAATCATATCATCGTGGCCTCTAGTCGCATGTTTACCCCAGTTGGCCAGTTGCTTGGGTAGATGTGGGAGGAGGGTGTTACAGAGTGTTATCAGAGCATGGTTCATCCCTCAGAATGGATGGGCTATGTTTTGGTAATGCATGCATGTCAGCTGCATGTGTGTCTCTTACACTTATATACTTGTTACATTTTATTAATGATTGATTAGGGTTGTAGTAAGGTTATCATGGAGAATTGTTATTGATTTCATGAAATGTGTTTGAAATGAGTATGTGATTGACTATCTATGGATTATATGTCTCTTACATGTCAATTTCGTGGTACCTACTTACATCCTTGTATGTTAGGATACATTTTAAATATTTTGATTACATGCATCAGTCTTGTAGGTTGATTACAAGAATTGATCGATTATGTCTGACTATGTGCGGTTACACATATTTGTAGTTGGTTTGGCATTGCTTATGCATAGTGGTGGTTGCATGTGGAAATGTGTACAATGGAGTGATGGTTGTTGTCATGCATGAGGTCATAGCATGCATTGTTGATATGGCCTTGCATTGATGACTGGATCATAGTCAGAGTAATGTTTATGAGTTGATACATTTACTCGTGTATATCTATATGATGTTATGATTATGCTATACATGTATCACGCTGACTTGGTAATATTGCAAACAAGGTATTATCCCCTTTTTATGCTAAGGTACGTGAATTATTGTGATTTGTTTATCTGACATAAATTCCTTACAGGAAGAAATATCAAATGGCTAGCAAGATGGTTGACTACAAAGACTTTCCCTGTGAATCCGAAGAGCAGTATGGTGTTGGGAACCCCTCTGAATTGGTAGTTACATTGAGAAATTTAAAGGAGGAGACAAGGAGTTGTGAGGTGGTTAATGACAAAATCATGCATTCATAGGAAAATTTATCAAAGGTAAATGCAGTCATACTTCAGAGCTTGTCAGATTTCCAGCGACAAGGACTATTCTAGATCAGTTATGAGCAGGAGGAAAAAACAAATGAGGCATATGGTTGCAGGTCTCCTAGTAGACACAGGTCGGATCGATCTGAAACCATCCAAGATGGTAGATTGTTGGACACTTTGGAGAAGAGAAGGGATAGACACAGGTATAATTCTAGTTATGATTCATATAGGCACTATGATCGTCATTGGTATCACCCCTACAGGAGGAGTGATAGGGGGTATTTTCCGGATGAATTTAAGAAATCGAAGCCACCTCCTTTTGACATGGAAATGAAGAAACCATGGGATGTAGAGGCCTGGCTAATTGGCATGAGGAAGTTCTTTAAGTTGCATGATTATTCAGAGAACATGAAAGCTAGAGTAGCTACCTTTAGTCTCAAAGGTAAAGCAGATATCTGGTGGGAATATGTGAAGAATTTCAAGTGTATTCATGAGGAATATTTGTCTTGGAGTGAGTTTGAGCAGCTATTTAAGAAGAAAAACTTGTCAAAAAGGTACTTTGATGACAGAGAAAAATAATTTTGTGACTAAAGATGGGTTTTATGATAGATGATGAGTACACTATCAGGTTCTTTGAGTTACTGAGGTATGTGCCTTACCTCACAGAGGAGAAGGCTAAGATTCAGAGGTTCATTAGTGGATTACCAGTTGCATTCAAAGACATGATTGATTTCGATGAGCCTAGATCATTGGAGGAGGCCATTCGAAAGATAAATCATTTCCATGAACAATCAAAGCACAAAACTGAGACTAAGACAGACTAGAGAGGTAATGAAAAGAACAAAGGAAAATGGGATAAAAAGAAAGCAAGGCCGCAGGGTACAGATAACAAGGAGAATGTTGCACCACCTAAGAGGTTCAATGCATCAGATAAAGGACAAGGACATAGAGTTGAAGAGAATAACAATGATGGAGTCTGGAATCTTATAGAGTGTTGGACTTATGGAAAAGACCATCGCAGGAGATATTTTCCGCAGAATCAGGGTGGTAGACCCCAGATATACAGTGCACAAGAGGCACAGAGTGTTGGAGATGTAGGTCAGAGTATTCCTCATATCTATGTAGCCATGGATAATGGGCAAGTAGCATACCAAGCATCTATCATTGAGATGGACAGTAAGCTTTGTGATTAAGTTATTTCTATTTTGATTTACCCTAAATCTGATTATAGCTATGTTAGTCCCAACTTGGTGTATAAGTGTGGGTTGAATAAGGAGTTGCATGCAAAGTCTTGGTTAGTGTAGTTGGCTACATGTAGAAGAAGCGAGTTCATCATTGGGTGACATCTTGCACATTTGAATTAAATGGTATGCCTACCGAATCATGTTTGAATGTTTTACTGTTGGGTTCATATAGTATGTTGTTGCACATGGATTGGTTGTAACTACATAGAACCAAGGTTGACTGCTATGACAAGGCCATTGAATGTGTTAATGACAATAGAGAACTAAGAGTGTTGCAACGTAAGAATAAAGCCACATCAGTTCAGAAGGTGACAACTATGCAAGCAAAGCGTAGCCGCAGGAAAGGGTGCAAGCTATTTGCAGTACACATTTCTAGTGATAAGGGTAAGGAGGTTGGGGATGAAGGTGTGTTGAACAAGTACCCAGTTTTACACCAGTTCAGGGATGTATTTACTTAGGACATTATAGGGTTACCACCTCATAGAGAGGTATAATTTTCTATTGAATTAGTGCCAGGAGAAGCTCCAGCATTGAAAGCACCTTACAGGATGAGCACACCATTGAGTTAAAGTTGCAGTTGAAGGAAATGTTGGACAAGAGGTACATCAGGCTAAGTGTATCACCTTGGGGTGCACCGGTATTTTTTGTAAAGAAGAAATATGGTACCCTCAGATTATGCATTAATTACAGGTAGTTGGACAAATTGACTACCAAGAACAGATACCCTTTGTCAAGGATTGATGACCTGTTCGATCGGTTGAAGGGAGAAGCAGTGTTCTCAAACTTTGACTTGAGATCCAGATACCATCAAGTACGCATCAAAGAGGAATACATTTACAAGGCTGCATTCAAGACCAGGTATGGGCATTATGAGTTTGTTGTTATTCCATTTTGCTTAACGAATGCTCCAGCTACATTCATGTGTTTGATGAATAGTGTGTTGCATTCATATTTGGATAAGTTTGTTATTGTGTTCATTGGTGATATACTAGTATATTCTAAGAATGAGGACGAGCATGTCAAGCACTTAGCAGTAGTGTTGAGGTTGTTGATAGAGCATCAGTTGTATGCTAAGCTCCGCAAATGCAGTTTCTTTCAGACTGAGGTACACTACTTGGGACATGTCGTCTCCAAGGAAGGTATTTCAATAGATCTAGAGAAGATAAGGGCCATCATGGAGTGGGTAGCTCCTAAGAGTGTGGTGAAGTGAGATATTTCATGGGTTTGGCAAGATATTATAGGAGGTTCATCAAGAACTTCTTGCAGACCGCTTATCCCATTACATCATCGCAAAGAAAAGGTAAGAAATTTGAATGGACTGCCGAGTGCGAGACTAGCTTTGAGGAACTTAAGAAGTTGCTAACACATGCACCAGTGCTACAAATTACAGATCCAAACAAAGAGTTTGTAGTATATATAGATTCTTCCAAGAGAGGGCTTGGTGGAGTCCTTATGCAGGATGGACAGGTGGTCTGTTATGAGTCCCAAAAACTAAAATATCACAAGCAGAACTATCCCATGCATGATCTTGAGTTGGCAGTGATTATACATGAATTGAAGAAGTGGAGACATTGACTTCTTGCTAGGAGGTTTGTGCTTATGAGTGATCACATTAGGTTGAGGTGTTTTTTTGACCAACTGAATCTAAATTTTAGGAAGGCTAGATGGTTGGCCATGATTAGTGAGTTTGACTTTGAGATTAGATACATCAAAGGTAAGAAGAATAAAGTGGCAGATTCTCTTAGTAGACGGATACAGGGGAATCACTTAGCAGCTATGAACTCTTATAGGACAGATTTACAAGACATGATCTTGCAGGTAGGACAATAGGATGTCAGATATATGGAGATTATGCAAAGGTTGTAGTAGGTTGATAGTACAAGTATAGGTACATGTCATGGTGCAGGTACATGTACATGTAGTAGTACAGGTACAAGTGGCAGTGCAGGCATAGGTACAGGTGCGGTGCATAGGACTTGGATTATTTTCTTACAACAAATGGATTGGTCAGGTTTTGAGGCAACATATATGTGTCGGATGACAGTGACGTCACCTCAAGAAGGTGATCTTGAGGGAGTTTCATGCGAAACTGAATTCAGGTCACCTAGGTTACCAGAAGACACTCACAGCAGTGAAGAGATATTACTATTCGTTGAATTTGAAGAGGGATGTGGTAGAGTTTGTGGCTAGATGTTTTGATTGTCATGAGTGAAGGAAGAGTGCAAACATCCAGGTGGACCACTACACCCGATCGCGATTCTGAAGTGGAAATGGGAGGTCATTTCCATGGGTTTCATCACAAGGTTTCCAAATACAGTGAAAACATGATTCCTTCATGGTCATTGTGGACAGGTTAACAAAGGTTGCACACTTTGTCCCAATAAAGTCTACATTCTCAACTAGTGATGCGGCACAGGTATTCATCCGAGACATGGTTAGACTACATGGTGTTCCAAAGAAGATTGTATCATATAGGGATGCGAAGTTCACTTCCAAGTTTTGGAAGGAGTCATTTGCAAGTTTGGGCACAGAGTTGGCCTTTAGCATAGCTTAGCGTCCATAGACAGATGGATAGACAGAGAGGGTCAACAGGATATTAGAGGACATGTTGAGGATGTATTTGATGCATCAGGAGTGGAAGTGGGAAGAGTATCTCCCTTTGGTTGAGTTTGTATACAACAATGGTTATAAGGAGTCACTGAAGATGAGTCCCTTTAAGGCATTGTATGGGCGGAGTTGTAACACTCCCATTAGTTTGAGTGATCTGGTTAGTAGGGTATTAATTGGACCAGATATGTTGGTAGACATGGAAAAAGAGATGCAGGTGATCAAGAAGAATCTTAAGGAAGCATAGGATAGGCAGAAGAGTTATGAATACATGAATAGGTTATTCAAGGATTTACAGGTTGGGGAACAAGTGTACTTGTGCATCAAACCAAAGAAGGGACTTGTGGGTTGGCACCATGATTTTGTGGACACTTCAGTATTATTGAGCGGATTGGGCAATTAGCCTATCGAATTGCACTGTCGTCGACAGTGAAATTCCAAGATGTTTTCTATGTCTAATTGATTCAGAAGTATGTTAAATATCTTGATCATATAATTAACTGCTCTGTATTGTAGGTGGCACTAAATGGAGAATTACAGCCAAAACCTTTGTGTATATTGCAGAAAAGGTGCTCATGCTCCAGAACTGAGCAATAGAGAAAGTTAAAGTGCAATGGAAGCACTTTGGACCCGATGAAGCTATATGGGAGATGGAAGATCAGATGTGGGATATGTATCCTTCCTTGTTTGCCGATTGAGGCAAAGCAGCTTGACATGGTGGTTTGGTATTTTCTTATGGTGGTTTCATATTTTCTTATGGTGGTTTGGTATTTGCTTATGGTGGTTTGGTATTTGCTTTATGGTGGTTTAGTATTTGCTTATGTTGGTTTAGTATATGATTTCTAGTGATTGATATATGCTTTATGTTGGTTGATATATGTTATATGATGTTTTGATATATTCTTAGATATGATGTTAGTATATGTTTGATATATGTTTTTGTATATTGTTTTGGCATATGTTTTGGTATCTATATTTTGAGGATGTTTCTATATGTACACCCTTGTATGGATGTAAATACCATAACAAACTATGTTATAAAGCTACACTATGCGGTATGGGTGTCATGTTATTATGCTATCATGTGGTTATGTTAGCATGATGTTATAATGTCATATGAGTTGGCACTCAGCAAGATGATCATCGTAAATACCGTAACGAGTTGTGTTATAAAGCTCCACTATCCAGTATGTTGTTATGTTGTCATGATGTTTTGTCTTGAGCAGGTTTTTCATTATAAATATTGCATCAAGATGTGTTATAAAACTCCATGAGCAATATGTCTTCTTTCAGCAGGTTGTTGAGGTATATGTGTGATTGAACACTGAGGACGGTGTCCCCCAAGGGGGAGGGTTTTGTAATAGCCCTGGTGAAAATTCCATGTAATAAATGTTAAAAACAATCATCATGGATGATTGGGACACTTATCCCAAGCTAAACGTTGGGCAAGACACCTTAGGGGGTGTTCATTTGGTTGTTTATGGCTAAGGAAATTAGTAGAGGCAATGGCTAAGGCATTAAAAGGAATTTTGGCACAACTATTTATGAAAATAAAGGAAATTAGGAGAAAAAGGAGGTGAAAGGTCACAGGTTGCATGTGAGGAGGAAAATGATAGAAAATGAAGAAAATAGAGTCCTCATTCATAAAAAGGATTCTGAGGATCAGTTGGTAACCTTTTATCAGTTTAGATTTGGAGCTCTCTCATTATTCTCTTTCTCTCTCTCATACTCTTGGACACTTAGATTTTTCTTGGAGCACTCTTGGAGGGTGTGACATACTTGGAGTCTTGGAACAAGAAGGAAAAGGAAGAGAAGGAAAGTGCAAGAAGGAATTGGAATCAAAAACTACATCATATTTTCTTGCAAGTACCGAGTTGCATGTATGATTTCTTCACTAGTTTGGACATGCATGGCATATGCATGTGGATTCTTGGTCATGATTTGTCATTGGCATAGAGGATTTCCTGGATCAATAGTGGGTTTCCTAGCTTTACCATTTCCTATATATCCATGGTGATTGTGGGTTTACTTTCATGATTTTCTTTTGGTTGGTTCTCATGATTCCTTAGCTTCGGTTGAGTTATTAGTTCCTAGAAGCCCTGGTTGGACAAACGCTCTGGAAGCCCTGTAACAGCTTGGGTTGAGTTACTAGTCTTGAAATCCTTGGTTGGAAAAATGCTTGGGAAGCCCAACGGCAGTTGTGGGTTGAGTTACTAGTCTTGGAAGCCTTGGTTGGAACAAATGCTCTGGAAGCCCTGGAAGGCTTGGATGGAGACAAATATGATGATGGTTTTGTGATGTTTGACCATGAGGTGAAACCATTGTTTGATGGGTTGAGGTGGATGGCCTCTAGAAGCCCTGGATGAGTTATGATTGATTTGTTCTATGATATCCCACATTCATGCTAGGAATATGGCACAGGGGTGAATGGCTGAAGAGAGATTTGGCTCAGCCATTCTACGGTTGGGTGGAACATCGTAGTCCAATCTCTGGTTGGTTCATTGCATTAATTAATGAGAAATCCTTTCCATTGATTTCCATGTGTAAAGGTATTGATGTATTTATGGATTTGATGGTTTTCATGTTTATTGTAATTATGTCCCTATTATGCTGGTTATATGCACATTTTATGATAGTAGTTATGTATGGATTTCAGCATGTTTTTACTTGTATGTGAATGGATAATATATCTATGACCTAATAGATGATAATGCAACAAATGGCATGAGGGAAAAATGGTTCATAGTGATTCTCAGATAAGTATGAGATCCCTACACTTAAATTTTTTATTTACACCTACAGATTACATGTCGACAATACGTTTGACAAAATGCCTTTCATGCCTAGTAGGGATCTAGTCAAGGTCTTGAACAAGTATTTTATTTAGTAATTTAATTTCCATGTTACTTTACTAATTTAAAGAGATGGAATCAATTACAGGCAGTGTTCTGGTCTCTGAGCCTGAAAAAGTGGCTTAAATCCCAGGGACCCTGGCACAGCACTGACAATTTTGGTACACAGTCCTTGGAAAGCAGGCCTATGAGAGTGACTTTAGGTTGTTAGTCGCTCCCTTGCCCATAGCATGAGAGCAAATGTGGCCCAAGGGACCTAAAATAGTAGTGGGACCCAAGGACAGGTTGTCTGAGTAGTTGACTTGTCATCTGACGGTTCTGTTGGATATTTGTATGGTGTGTTTCTGTCGATTGCACTTCCTTAATGTGACTTAGGAGGTCTAATCATATCATAGTGGCCTCACATCGCATGTTTACCCCAGTTGGCTGGTTACTTAGGTAAATGTTTGAGGAGGGTGTTACATGGATACAGTTAAATCACTTAGCATCTATGAGCTCTTATGGGACAGACTTACATGATAGGGTCTTGAAGGTAGGTCAATAGGATTTCAAGTTTATGGATATTGTGCACAGGCTATAATAGAGTATAGGTAGTAGTACAGGTACAAGTGACAATATAGGTACATGTACAAGTAGTAGTACAAGTGCATGTATAGGTAGTGGTATAGGTATAGGTACAGGTAGTGGTACAAGTATAGGTACAGTTGTAAGTTGACGATTCCATGATGGTTGTTGTGGACAGGTTGACAAAGGTTGAGCACTTCATTCCTTGAAGTCTACATTCTCAACTAGCGATGTATCACATGTATTCATCAGAGATGTGGTCAAATTACATGACATTCCAAAGAATATTGTGTCAAACAGGGATCCAAAGTTCACTTCCAAGTTTTGGAAGGATTTGTTTGCAGGTTTGGGCACAGAGTTGGCCTTTAGTACATCTTATCATCTGCAGATAGATGGAAATATTGAGAGGGTCAACAGGATATGGAGGAAATATTGAGGATGTACATGATGCATCAGCAGTGAAAGTGGGAAGAGTATCTTCCACTGATAGATTTCGCTTATAACAATGTGTATCAAGAATATTTGAAGATGAGTCCATTTGAGGCATTATATGGGCGGAGTTGCAATACTCCCATCATTTGGAGTGATCCAGTTAACAGGGTGTTGATTGGACTAGACATGTTGGCGGACATGGAACAAGAAATGCAGGTTATAAAGATGAATCTAAAAGTAGCATAAGATACGTAGAAGAGCTATGCATATCATAATAGGTTGTTCAAGGAGTTTCAAGTTGGGGAACAGGTGTACTTGCACATCAAACCAAAGAAGAGCTCCTTGCAGATTGGATCATGTGCTAAGATGGCACCCGGTTTTGTGGACCCTTCAGTATTATTGATAGGATTGGGCTAGTAACCTATCGACTTGCACTGCCTCTGATAGTGAAATTCCATGATATTTTATATGTGGCATTACTTAAGAGGTATGTTAAAGATTTTGATCATGTGAATGACTGGTTTGTACTACAAGTGGAACCAGATGGAGAATTCCAGTCGGATCCTTAGTGTATATTGCAGAAAAAGGTGTTCATGCTCCAGAACCAAACAATCAAGAAGGTTAAAGTGCAGTGGAAGCACTTTGAGATCGAGGAAGCTACATGGGAGATGGCAGATTAGACGCAGGCTATGTATCCTTCATTGTTTGTTGGTTGAGGCAAAGCAGTTTTAGTATGGTGTTTTATATATTTCTTTGGTATATGTTTTGGTACATGTTTGGTGATGTGTTGGTATATGTACATATGTATATGGATGTAAATACTGCCATGCGCTATGTTATAAAGCTCCAATAAGTGGTATGGGTGTCATATCATTATGATGTTATACTTGTTATGTTTTCATGTTGGTTTGTTTCTCAGCAGGTTGATCATTGTAAATACTTCAGCGAGCTAAGTTAAAAATCTCCATTGGTATTATGTTTTGGTTAAAACAGTATTGTGGTTATAAGTGTTGTTGAACACCGAGGACGGCGTTCCCCCAAGGGGGAGGATTTTGTAACATCCTTGGTGAAAATTCCCTATATAAAAGTTAATAAAGGAAAAATAATAACCACGGTTAATAGGACACTTATTCCAAGATAAATGTTGGGAAAAAGCATAGTGATGGGGATAACTTGTGGTTGAGTAATGGCTAAATAAATTTGCAAAGGAAATGGCTAAGGCTTTGGAAAGGCAAAATGGCATTTTTGGCACATTTATTTATGAAAATAATGGAAATTAGGAGAAAAGTAAGGTGAAAGGTCACAGGTTGCATGTGAGGAGGAAATCGAAGGAAAATAATGGAAAATGAAGAAAATAGAGGTCTCATTAATAAAAAGGCTTCTAGGGATCAGTTCGCAGACTTTTGTCAGTTCAGTTTTGGAGATCTCTCTCTCTCACATTCTTGGACACTTAGATTTTTCTTGGAGCACTCTTAGAGGGTGTGGCATACTTGGATTTTTGGAGAAAGAAGGAAAAGGAAGAGTAGGAATGTGCAAGAGGACATTGGGATAAGTAGCTATAGTGGGGTTTTGTTACGGGTACTGAGTTGCATGGTTTTTTTCCTCACTAGTTTTGACATGCATGGCATATCCATGTAGTTTATTGGCCATGATCTGTCACTGGCATGGAGGATTGTCTGCATTGACAGTGGATTTTCCTTGCCTTGCCATTTCCTGGATAGCCATGGTGTTGTGGGTTTATTTTATTTTTTTATGGTTGGTTCTCATGTTTCATTTAGTTGGGTTGCGTTACTAGTTCTTGGAAGCATTGGTTGGACAAATGATCTAGAAGCCTTTGATGGGTTGAGTTACTAGTCCTCAAACCCCTGGTTGGACAAATGCTTTCGAAGCCTGGATAAGTTGTGGGTTGAGTTACTAGTCCTAGAAGCCTTAGTTGGAACAAACGCTCTGGAGCCTTGGAAAGCTTAGGTAGAGAGCAATCTGATGATGGTTTTGTGATGTTAGATCGTGAGGTGGAATCATTGTTTGATCGATTTAGGTGGTTGGCCTTTGGAAGCCTTGGATGGTTTTGGATTGATTTGTTCTATGAGATCCCACATTCCTGCTTGGAATATGGCACGGAAGTGAATGGATGAAGAGATATTTGGATCATCCATTCTACAGTAGAGTGGAACATGGTAGTGCCATCCTAGTTTGGATTTTTCATCATCAATATGAGTTATTTCTCCTTGTAATTCTATGAGTATTATATTGGTTTATATGTGGATCACATGGCTATGATTTCCTTGGTATTTTTGTTGCTATTATGTTGGTTATGTATGTGTTTTATGACAATAGCTATGTATGGTTCATCATGTTTTTACTTGTAAATGAATGAACAATGTATTTATGACCTAATGGATGAAACTTCAGCTAATGTGTTGAGGCATAAATTCTTCTTAGCGATTTTCAAATGAGTATGAGACCTTGATGCTTAAATCTGTTCTTTACACCTGTATATTACATATTTGTGATGTGTTTGACGAAATGTATGCGATGGCTAGTAGGTCCAGTTAAGGGTGTGTTCAAGTAATTGCATTTGCATCATTGTTTCCTTGTTATCTTTATGTTCTAAAGGTTTCATTCAATCCTGGGTAGTAACTTGGGCTCTGGGCCTAAAAAAGTGGCTCAAATATCGGGGACACTGGCACAACATTGATAAAAATAGTCCCTGGACATTGGCATATTGTTAGGTCCCTATAATACTAGTGATTCTCCGATTATTATTTTCATTGTAGCCCCTTATTTTTATTTTTGTGCCCCTGTTGTCCCCATATTGTTATTATTGTGCCGCATAGAAGCCCACTATTTTTATTTTTGTGCCCTTACATTAATATTGTTATGTCGACTCTTATTATATTGTGACCCCTTAGACTCCTATATATAGAAAGGAAGTTTTTTCATTTGAATCATCCAAGAATTATTCATTTGTGTAATGTAAATGAGGTTTCCCCTCAAAAACGCTTATTTTAAAGTTGTTTATCTATCTCTTCTTCTATTTTGTGAGCTGGTTGCATAACATTTGGGATCATAGCTTTGGATTCTAGGGTTTCACTGCTTCAAACATGTCATCATGGTATTTCTGCTATAACTCATTTTCTATGAAGCTTCAGAAGCTGAAAAAACTCATTTGAGACAAAATCGTGATGAACGTCGTGTCCAAATTTTAGACCTTTTATTGCTATATTTTCGAAGATATGAATTGAGGAAGTTAAGGTTTTTGTAGGATCCTGAATTCCATCTCAAACAAGTGACCTTGGGAAAATCCTCATAACATTCTTTCTGAGCATCAAATTCAAATTTTGTAGAAAGGGATAGAAAGAGGATGGACTGTAGTTTATTGGATATTTTTTTCATATCCTAAGGTCGAAATAGTGATATATGGTACTTCATACAAGTTTGCTCTACTGAACTAGTCTATAATCAGGTCATTATGGGAGATTGGGCATAAATCCTTTTTGGAAAAAGCAATCTTGATCAAACTTATGGGGTTGGAAAGAGGACACAGAGGGCTACCATAGGACAAAATTTCAGACCTTAGAAATATGAAATTACAAAGATACAACATATTAAATATCGAGCTCCTACAAAGCGAAAAAAGGTGTGTAGTCCTTTTAAAAATTTACATAAGTTTTGTTTGAAAAATTAGTTTGAAGTGATTAAAAGGTCATAGTGAAGAAAATTATCATTATTTGATGCCCTAAAGAAATAAAATGGCAACACCTAGTAAGCAACCCGAAATTTATATTATGACACATGAAGAAGAGGAAGAAATGCAATATGATATATCAAAATTACAAGACTAAGTGCAACAAATTTCATTCTCACAAAAAGTAAAAAAAAACTAAGATGGATGGTTTTAAGAATGGAATAAATGGTATAGAAAAAAAATTGAAAGGTAACATTGAAGATTTGAAGAAAGACATGGAAGGGTGGTTTGACAAAGTTGCTACAAGAAAGGCTTCCTAATGGTGAAAAAGTAGTAGAGGAAACTCATGATGAGATCAAAAGAAATGTTAGATCTAAGACTTTGGTGATCCATAATGTAGATATCAATCTTTCGAATTAATCACATTGTTAGGATTGGGTCGACGTTTCGAACCAACTAATGTGGTTCATCCTCAGGACAAGGTGAGAAATCACTAGATCTGAAGGAATAAATAGCATGGATGCATCATTACCCAGAGTTAGCCATTGAAAATCTAGCCATTGGTTAATCTGTTACTGAGTTAAAAACTAGTTGTTATGAGGAAAGACAACATTGAATATTTGAATAAATACATGGAAGGTTTGAAGGAAGGTTTCACAAAGTTGCTATAATAAAGGCTTCATAATGGAAAAAAAGTAGTAGATGGAACTCATGATGAGAACAAAAGAAATGTTAATCATAATTTCATAGACTCTAATGATGGAACGAAGGCCCACAACGTTCCAAAGATCGATATGAGGAAGTTTGATGGCAAGGATCCGGTAACATGGATACTATAGATGGAACAATGTTTTGATCTCCATAATGTGAAAAACACACAAAAGGTACGCATTGAAACTTTATATTTGGAATCAAGTTAGTTTGTATGGTATCGATGGCTTTGCTCTCGTAAACAAATTGTCACTTGGACAATTTTTATGGAGGAAATAATAGCACATTATGAGGATACAAAGAGAAACACCTTCTTTAGCCAATTGATAAATCTAAAACAAAAGGGTTCAACTGTGGAGCACATTGAGGACTTCCAAAAATTGAATATAAGGGTAAATGAAATTTCAGAGGAGCATGGGATTGACTTGTTCATAGGTACTTTAAAGGATAACATCCAACATGAGGTTCGCCTTTGGGAACCTGATTAATTGGAGAAGGCATTCAGGTTGGCAAGAAATATTGAAAGCAAAATTATGGCAACAAGGAAGCCTACCACTCACAATTCTAAAGATGGAAGTTATGTTGTCCCTAGCCTTCCACAACCTACAAGGTTGACACCACAACAATTGGAAGAAAAAACAAAAAAATGTCTTTTTTACAGTTGTGATATAAAATACACTAAAGGTCATAAGTGTGCTGAGAAGAAATTATTTTACATAGATTGTGAAGAGGAGGAAGAAAAGGAACAAGAAATTTAAAAAGAAGAGGATATACACTAGGAATAAACCCTAGAGAAAGAAGAAATGAATCTGACCATATCTTGTAATGCATTGGCAGGAATTACCACTCCTCAAACTCTCAAGATAGAAGGACATATCAAGAAAAAAAAGGTAATAGTATTGATTGATTTGGGTAGTACCCATAATTTTATTCATTGTAAGATAGCCAAGTAATTGAATTTCTTCATATACCCAACACCGGAGTGTCATGTGATGGTTGCAAATGGAGGAACCATAAATTTCTTTGTAAAGTGCCATAATATCAAGCTATCCATGGGATAATATGTATTGAATAATCCAATGCTTTCTATTCCAATGGGTGGTGTTGATGTTGTACTAGGAGTCCAATCACTACAATCTTTGGGTATGATAGCTTTTAATTTTCAAGAACGTTTCTTGAATTTTTTGTTGGAAGGAAAGGAAGTTGAATTAAGGGGTATCACAGGGAAATCAGGAAAGATAATCAACTCTAATAGCATGACAAAGTTTCTAAAGAAAGAGCAATGTTTGTAATTGCACAATTATGTTCACTAGAGGTTCCCACATTGAAATCATCTATTTCTCCAAATCTCCAAAATGTCTTGGACAATCATTCCAAGGTGTTTGAGACTTCCAAAGGCCTCCCACCTATTCATGATCATGATCATGTTATTCATTTGATTCCATCAAGTGTTCCTCCAAACATCAGGCCTTATAGATATCCCTACGCCAAAAAGAGTGAAATTGATCATATGGTTGCAGAAATGCTAGAGGCTGGTATAATTCAACCTAGTCAAAGTTCTTTCTCTACTCCACTAGTATTGGTGCACAAGAAGGATGGATCATGGTGCATGTGTCCATATTATAGGGAGCTCAACAAGCTCACTATTAAAGATAAATTTCCCATTCCTGTCATTGATGAATTATTGGATGAATTACATGGAGAAATTTACTTCACCAAGTTGGATCTTCATTCAGGATATCATCAAATCATAATGAAGACTGAAGACATTCCGAAAATAGTATTTAGAACTCATGAAGGTCATTATGAATTTTTGGTCATGCCTTTTGACCTTACCAATGCACCTTCTACATTTCAAGGTTTGATGAATACCATTTTCAAACCCTTCCTTAGAAAATTGTGTTAGTATTTTTTGATGATATACTAATCTACAGCAAGCCTTGGAAGGATCATGTTCAACATGTTAACAGGGTGCTCAAACTATTGGAGGAGAAATAATTATATGCAAAAACATCCAAGTGTTTCTTTGGAGTATAGGAGGTGGAATATATGGGGTCATATTGTATCTCATGAAGGTGTTAAGGTAGACTCTAGCAAAATTAAATCCATTAAGGAATGGAAAATCCCCACATCCATAAAGCATCTATGAGGATCTCTCAGGTTGACAGGGTATTATCGCAAGTTTGTTAACAATTATGGGAAAATAACAGCACCTCTAACAACATTACTGAAGAAAGAAGCATTTTCTTGGACCGCAAAAGCAACGAAGGCCTTTGAACATATTAAAGAGGCAATGTGCCAAGCACCAGTCTTAGCTACGCTAGATTTCACAAAAACCTTTATTGTGGAATGTGATGCCCCAAGAAATGGAATTGGTGTTGTTTTAATGTAAGAAGGAAGACCCATTTCTTTTGAAAGTCATCCAATCAAAGGAAAGTATTTACACAAAGCTATTTATGAGAATGAAATTTTGGCAATACTACATGCACTTAGGAATGGCGACCTTACCTAATGGGAAGACACTTCAAGGTAAAACCTAATTCATGATAGTCTTAAATACTTTTTAGAACAAATATTATCTTCAGAAGAGCAGCAAGAATGGGTCAAAAATATGTTGGGTTATGACTTTGAAATCATCTACAAAAAAGGGAAGAAAAATGTTGTAATATGCACTCTCAAGAAAGGATGAGGATTTGAAAGCATTTATTTGTCCCATTTCTATCATCCAACCAGATTGGATAAATGAAGAAAGTGATGAATGGAAGAATGACAAAGAAGTGTGGGCACTCATTCAAAAGTTGCAGCAAGATCCCGATATATCTGATACATTTAGATGGAAAAATGATTCATTATGGTACAAAGATCACTTATACCTCTATAAGAATTCCCAACTCAAACAAAATATTCTTCTAGAATTGCACACCTCTCCCTTAGGAGGGCACTCGGGATTTTTAAAAACTTACCATAGTGTTAAAAAGGAATTTTTTGGGATGGCCTTAAATTTGATATTCAAAATTTTGTGGTAGAATGTTTGGTTTGCCAACAAAATAAAGTTGAGGCAATTAAGACCTCGTGTCTGTTACAACCTTTATCCATTCCAAGTCAACGTTGGGAGGAGGTTTTAATGGATTTTATCACAGGTTTATCCAAGTCTGAAGGAAAGAGTGTCATCATTGTGGTAGTTGATATACTTACCAAGTATGCACACTTTTTTGCATTATCTCTTCCATTTAAATCTAGTATATTTGCTACTGCATTTATGGAAACAATTCAAAAGCTACATGGAAACCCAAGGTTATTGTAAGCAACAAAGATCCCATTTTCACTGGAAATTTTTGGACTGAATTATTTTCTTGCCTGGGTACTCAGTTAGCTCATAACTCATCTTATCATCCTCAATCTGATGGGCAAACTAAAATAGTGAAAAAAACGTTTGGAAGGATATATTTGTTGCTTTTATATGATAAAAAAACACAATGGGTCAAGTGGTTGCCTCTAGCTGAATGGTGGTATAACACTTCCTTCCATACTGCAACAAACATGACCCCATTTATATCACTTTATGGATATCATCTACCGTCCATCACAACATCTTTAAGAGAAAATTCTAAGGTTCAAGCAGTGGAAGATCACATCAAGCATCAACAACAGGTTCTCCAACTCTTAAAGGATAACCTCACTTTAGCACAGAATGGAATGAAACAACAGGCAGATCAACATTGCAGCAAAAGAAGTTTTGATGTAGGTGACTAGGTATTTCTATGACTACAACCATACAAATAAATGTCCCTCAAGCAAACTAAGAAGGATAATAGATTATCACCAAAGTATTATGGTTCATACAAGGTATTGCAAAAGATTGGTACTATGGCATACAAATTGGAGCTCCCTGCATCTTCCAGAGTGTATGTGGTTTTCCATATTTCATGCTTAAAGAAAGTTATAGGTGACAAGCTCCCAATTCAAACAATATTGTCAGAGCTTGACGAGGAAGGAAAAATCATATTGGAACCTGAAGTAGTCACAAAAAAAGAACTCAACAATTACGAAATCGATCAATTTGAGAGTATCTCATCAATTGGAAGAACTTACCCGTTGAAGATTCCACATGGGAGGACGAGAATTTTATACAAAAGCATACAAAACTACTCAAGTGTTGAGAACAACACTTTTTTGAAGGAGAGGGCCATTTTATGTCCCTATAATACTAGTGATTCCCCTATTATTATTGTTATTGTAGCCCTTTATTGTTATTTTTGTGCCCCTGTTGTCCCCATATTATTATTATTGTGCCCCATAGAAGCCCACTATTGTTATTGTTGTGCCCTTACATTATTATTGTTATGACATCTTTGATTATATTGTGACCCTTTAGACTCCTATATATAGAAACGAGGTTTTGTCATTTGAATCATCTAAAAAATATTCATTTGTGTAATGTAAAGGAGGTTGCCAGGCTTATTTTGAAGTCATTTATCTATCTCTTCTTATATTTTGTGACTTGGTTGCATAACACATGCCTTGTCATGAGAGCATCCAAAGCCTCCTCAACGTTGTCAAGTCCATGTCCTGGGAGCATCTGGGGGCCAAGTGGTCTAAAACCTCAATGGGACCTAGAGGCTGGTTACCAAAAAGGTTGGGATGGTTCTGATGATTCCTATTGTTGATGTTGAAGGTATGTATGGTGTGTTTCCGTCAGGTCCATTTCCTTTACGTGACTTACGAGGTTGAATCATATCATAGTAACTTCTCGTCACATGTTTACCCTTGTTGGTCAGTTACTTGGGTAGATGTGGGAGGAAGGTGTTACAATAGTGAAATAAAAGACAAAGTAGTAGGGTATATGTAAATAGGTATAGATAAAAGAAAAGGGGTTTCTCCTATTAGTATAATGGTCATAAATTATGTAAGGAAAAAATTTCAAAATTATGGACATATTTTGAAACATGCATGAATCCTTTTGAGAGGACAGTAGATAACCGATAATGGAAATAAAAACATTCAAATCAAATATGGGAAAGAAAACATCAACATAATCTATTTAAAAATCAATAGAGGTGAAAACAACAGTATAAGGATATTGTTGAAAATATTAGTTACATTAATGATTAAAAGAGAAATTATTGCAGAAAGAAGAAACATAGTAGTAACCAAAATTATTGTTAAAAAAAATTATAGCATATGGGATTCATTACAGATCAGGAATTCGCATTGATTGCTTGGCTATCTAGCTCAAATTCAAAGATTTTCTACTATTTATACATTGATCATTTCATATGACAAGAGTTAGAGAGTAATTCTATAGATATAATGAGGAGGACATCAGATTTTAGATCCAGATGGGGAACAAGTCCAAGTGCAACCCAATTTCTAGAGGGACTATTCTCTTTCAGAGGGAAAATCACATGTTGATTCTGATTCATCACATGTTTCGTGTGCTAAACTTGGGGATGAATCTTATCTATGTATCTATCCTTCTAGATAAAGGGTACGATGTAATATTTAAAGTGGCACAAGTGATATTTAAGCACAAGGATGGGAGATCTCCTATAGCAATTGGAATCAGGAGCAACCAGTTGTACAGGTTGCATTTGGACGTTCCTGAGGCACTAGTTAGAAGAAGTAATCTAAGGGATTAGGGGGGGATATGGCATAGGAAAATGGTCCATATACATCATGAAGCACTCAGGTTTCTTTGTGAGACAGTGACAAGTGTTCCAGAGGTCATCACAGATCACGATGACGTTTGTAGAGGATATGTGTTAGGGAAGTTTGCAAAAGAATCTTTTCCAAGGAGTGACAACATATCGTAAGGGACACTTGACTTAGTGCGTTCATATGTGGGTTGATGTCTATGAAATATCTCAGGTGACATGAGTACTTTGTAACTTTTATCAATGATTTCTTCAGGAAGCCCTGGATCTACTTCTTGATGACCAAGCATCAGGTATTCAGTGGCTTTCAAGAGTCTACAGCTCTAGTGAACAATGTGATAGGTAGTAAGATCAAGACTCTTTGGTTATAAAATGGAGATGAGTACACCAGATAGGATCTCCAAGAGTTCTATACTAGTGTCGGAATCAGGAGAGAATGGGAAATTCCTTATAACCCACAGTAAAATGGGGTTGATGAGAGGAAGAATTCTCTATTTCGTAGGTAGCGAGAGTGATGTTGTACGAACAGGAACTCCCATGTTATATATGGATAGAGGCATGTAGTACAAAAATCTTCATACATAACAGAGTCCCACATAGAGCATTGGGAAAGATAACACCCAAGAAGGCATTCACGAGGAAGACGCCACATGTTAGTCACTTCAGGATATTTGGCAGCCTAGCATATTGTCACATTTTAGGAGACACGTGTTCTAAGCTAGATCAAACTACAAAGAGAGGTTATTTTGTTGGATACAGTGAAACCTACAAGACATATCATATTTTCATTCCAGGAAGCAGGAGGATCATTGTCAGGCAAGATGTCAAGTTCCTAGAGGACAAGGCATACAGGAGGTCCAGATATTTGCTAGTAGTTGAGGATCAGAGTGAGCAGCCAGCAGAAGATCTAAGGAGTGAGAAACAGAATCAAGGGTAACAGAGCACACGTACAGTGACCAATATGAGAACATGCTTAGGTGCAGAGGTTCTTGAGACTTCATAGAGTATGAAGCAGCAGATGCAGTAAATCAGGGAGATGCATCAAGAGGACATAAAGGTGGATATTTCTAACCCTACCATTGGTAGGAGGAACTGTGAGGTTTAGTAGACACTCAAGGATGCTTAAGATTTATGGGGACTCCTAGGATAGGAAGAAGAGAGTGGAGATAACCATAGAGGTGCATTGTCTATATGATGTTAGTTAGTTAACTAGTTGATAGTGATCATTCCAGCTATTAGGAATTTTCACAACAACAAGTGTTGTGAGATGCAAAGGTTGAGGAGTACACCTCAATCATGGAAAATAATGGGTGGGAGGTCATACCTAGAATGAAAAATAGGGAGGTGGTTGGATCACACTAGATCTATAAGATCAAGCATGGTGCAAATGGAAACATTGAAAAATACAAGGCAAGGTTTGTGGCTAAGGGGTTCTCTCATAAGGAGGGAATATACTATGAGGATACATTTTCTCTTGTAGCCAAGTGCACTTATATATGAGTCATGATCTCATTAACAACACAGATGGGATGGTGAATCCATCAGATAAAATTTCAAGACAGTGTTCTTGAATGGTGAGTAGGGGGGGAAGTGTACACTAAACAACTAGATGGCTTTGTAGCACACAATAGAGAGACCCATGTGTGCAGGTTGAAGAGAGATTTGTACGAGCTCAAGTAGGCTCCCAAGGTAGGGTATGAGCACATTTATAATTACTTATAAGGCATGGGCTTGATGAAGATTTAGGCAGATGTGAATCTCTACTATTTAGTGGTTGGGGGTGATTTTCTCATTCATGTCCTATATGTGGATGACTTGTTTCTTGCAAGTCCAATGGGGCTCATAGAGGAGTGCAAGAGGGACCTTGCAGTAGAGTTCAAGATGAAGGACTTAGGGCTAATGCATGACTTTCTAGGCATGGAGGTGTGGAAAATAGATGGAGAGATTTCCTTTGGCCAATGGAAATTGTGCATCGAGATCCTAAGGAGGTTTGAGATGAAGGATTGCAAAGCCATGTCTACACCCATGATCACTAATTGGAGTAAGATAGATGCATCTAGGGAGAAGGATGTAGACCCCAATTTATACAAGAAATAGATAGGATCTCTCATGTATTCAGCCAACACCAGGCTAGATATAGCCTATGCAGCAAACTCTCTTAGTCAATTCATAGTGGTACCAAAAAGAGTGTTAGAGAAATGTTACTAGGATTGGTCTTCATAATTATATTTGTACTTATGTAATTTTTATGAAAAAGAAAAAGAAAAGAGAAAGAGAAAAAATCATTATTATTATTATTATTATTATAGATAAGCATGTTCTCCATGCTTTTATGGTTTCTTGAGTCAATAAGAAAAAATTCCATGAGTCAAAGTCCCTTTCGGGAAAATTGTAATCAAAAGAAAATATTATTTTTAAGTCTAAAAGAGTCTATTTGACCCCAAGACCAAATCGTCCCTACCAAAGAGAAGTTGGCCTAAAGGAGGCCTAACTCAACCACATAAAGAGGATATATAAAGGGGAGACTTCAACCTCATTTGTACACACACTCACAAGTTCAAACTCCAAGTGAGAGAAGCAAAAACAAGTGTGAAGGTAAAGGAGAAGAAGAGTAAGGGAAAGCAAGAGGGAAGTTTTTCTATTTTTTTCATCTTTTTTTCACACGTGTTAAGTTTTTGGGAATCTTTTCAAGTAGTAGGAATGGAATTTTTTTTTAAATCAGGACCAAAAATTTTGTGAAACTACAAGGCCAAAAACCTATGAAGCTAGGCCAACATTATGAAGTTGGGTTAGTTTTGAAGTTGTTTACAATGTGCACTTTTCTTTGAAGGGATGACTTGGTGCTTGAGGAGGTATTCATATTGTTCTTTAGGTTTTGAATGTCTCACTTTGAACTGATTCAATAAGAAGAGAATATTTATTTTGGCTTTTACCCTTGGAGGGGTTTTTCCCTCGCTTGGAGCCTATATCTTGTGTTCCTTTTGTTCTTGTGATCTTCATGTACTTTATGGTTTTGGTAATTTCTTGATTAAGAATACTGAACAAAATAATTAAACGCTAACAAATCTCACAAGTAATTATCAAGTAAGAGGAATCAAACCCTAATTTGAAATACCCTTGATTTCTCAACAAAGAGTGCATTGGATGACTGCTAAACATGTGCTGTGATATTTTCACGGCACTATCAAATATGGGATTAGGTATGCTCGAGGTGATGGTGTCAGGCTAGTTGGCTATATTGATGCAGACTGGGTAGCTAATACAGTGGATCGAAAAAACACTTTAGGGTGCTTCTTTAGCAAGCGATCAAGAGTTATTTCATGGTACAACAAGAAGAAGAACTTCATGGCACTAAGTTCTGCAGAGGCAAAGCAACAATCATGGCTACATGTGAAGCCATATGGCTTCAGAACTACTAGTATCTTTATTTGGTCGGAGGGTCGAGCCAATAGTGATACACTGCGATAATCAAAATTGCAGCAGGTTGTCATAGAATATGGTGTTTCACAACACATCCAAGCATATACACATCAGATACCACTTCATCAGGGATTGTGTGTAGAGCTGGATTATTCAACTACAATATATGCCTAGATATGAGCAGGTAGAAGATATATTGATGAAGGATTTGAGGAAAATGAGATTCATCTTCTTTAAAGACAAGTTGGGTGTTATGCAAAACACCTCCCTCACTAAGAGGGAGTGCTAGTTTATGTAGCTCAGACAGGTGTTCTAGTCTCAGATGGTGTCTATGATGCTAGGGAACACAGTGGTTTTATTTTCTCTAATACCAAGAAAACTTTTCTAAGGAAAAGTACCTTAATTAGAATTAATTGGCCACTATATTAATTTTCCTAAGTCTAACTTAATGAAATGTCTTAATTAATCAAAACTAATTGAGGTAAATTGATTTTCCTCTAGTGACTTCTAGAAGAGTCATGAGAAGGGGTCAAGATGATCTTAGCCATCAATTGAGATTGGATCGTGGTCTTTGATTGCTCAACAAGAGATTATAAGATGAAATCAATAGGAATTTGAAGAACACATTACGACACAAAATGCAGTGATAGAAAGGGCACAGTGGTAGATTAAGGGCACTAATAAATAGAGTTCAGCAGTGATTAGAGATAGGATTTCGAGAGGATATTATAAATAGTGATTTCCATAATTTGTAGGAGATTGATTTTTTGTAGAGAGGTCGATTTTTCCTGGTGGTGTGAGTTACTTGAGAGAGGCTTAATTTCTAGAGCAAGTAGAAATATTGCCGGAGTGATTGATTGGCACAAGGAAGTCAAATTTTCCAAGTGAAGTCAAAATCTAGTGGAGGTCAAGCTTCTTTTCCCAGCAATGTGATTTTTGCAATAACGGTCGAGTGCTAGGGTCGCATGTGTGCCTGATTCAAGAGCCAGAGGGAGGTCAAATTTGATCAGAGGGGCCAAATTGCTTCTAGGAAGCTAAATTGACTTGCACAAGTGACTGGAATATTTTTTTGGATGTTTGCTAATTTACGGAAAACATTTGTAATTTCTCCAGCATAGATTTTGTTGAAGAATAAATAAAAATACTCAGTTGCAGAGTTGGTTTTGCTTTTAGAGTTTTTCTAGGAACATTTATCCAAAAATATTGGCATTGATTATTTATGTGTATGTCTACAATTATGTCTCACTTCCTCTAGTTTATTTAGTTTCTGTGAAGTTGCAGTAGTGTTTTATTTAGAATTTGCCACAAATAAATTGTAGAAGACAAATAATCAAATTTGATAGGTGAATAATAACAATAACACAACAGTATTAAAATTTCACAGGCACAAGGTGTCCCTATGATAGGTGTTATGTGATAGTTGACATAGTGTTTTATTTATGCTTTCTTTTATGACATATATTTATGCATGTGAATTATGGGAGACACAAGGGGGCTTGCATTAAATTATATGTAGTAGATGATATGGCACTTTATTTCATTCAAACTATTATTTTATACTATTATGGATACACATTTTGTATGCCAAAATTTCAAGGGTGAGTGTTCGTTCATGAGATATATGAGGGGGGCGACCGACCAAAATTCATTTTGAATTTAAGTAATTGTTGCTCCTCTAGAACTCTTCTTCCCAAATAATAAAACATGTTTTAAATAAATCAAATTGATGAAGAAACTAATTACTAAAATAGTTAGGCTCTCTATTTCAAGAAACTACAAAAATGGAAGAAGACTATGAAGGAAGGGACATAAACAACAGTGAGGAGAGTTGTGCACTAAATCTTATAATTGTGATTTTCCTTCTAATTTATCATTTCTCTTAAGTACAAATGACTGACATGTTTGGTGGTAGCAGAACTTTTTTAGGAGTGTGTTCTTTTTTTAGGTTATCATTTATTTTCTACATCTCTTTATGCTAGTAGAAGATCTGATATTTAATGTCAATGCTAATTGGCTAAATTTTGGATAGAAAAAATTGTTAATTTATCGTATTAAAATGATTTTAGAAAGATTATCAATGATGTTTTATTTTATTTCTATTATCTAAATATTTATGTGTAAGTCATTTACATGTTAAACTTTTTAAATTAAGTTTTGGTGAACAAATCCCACATGAAATTGAAGGTTATACTCCCTTTTTGTCAATAAAATTAGCCTTTTTCCGACCATCTTACAATATGTTCTTCCCTAAAAGTTTTATTTACATTTATGAACAAATTATGTTAAAAATTACATTAATGTTTCTGATTTATAATCTATAATTTGTTACAAACTTGCATTACCTTGTACCTGATTGAGTATTTCTCTAATTATTACTATTCATGTTATCATTTTAATGTTATTATAGATTGTAATTATTGTATTTTCTACACTCCCCTATCATACTATTCATATTTCCTTTTGTTGTAAGCATCCGGCCTATTTTCATTATCTCACATGTCCTGTGAGATTGGAGGGACTATTCATATTTCCTTTGGTTGTAAATAATGTTTTAAAATAAATTATGTCGCTCGCGTTGACTTTATGGCTTAGAGAGGAAGAAACACTTGCAAATATACTTTAAATAATAATAATTAAAAATTTATATTTATTATATTTTAAAACATACAATTAATAAATATATAAAAATTTGATAATTTTAATTAATAAACATTTAATTAAAAATAAAAATATTTATGTATATTAGGTGTTGAGTAGATGATGATGAGGTGTTTTATTAAAGCATTATGTGCTGTAAAAGTTACTGGTTTGAAGTTTTGTAGGCAAAAGTCAGTGATGCTAAGGGTTATTGGGTTGTTGTGGCCTAAGTGCGTTAGATCCAACAACCTAGGTCAATAAGATACTTGATGATTTTTACAGTTTAAATGTCTTTGAATCACTTGCTTAAGCCACAATTTAATTGTGTCAACCATCTTAGGACTCATATAAATTAACAAAAAACACACAAAAATATTTTTATAAAAAACATAAAATATAAATTATAATCTATTTTACTATATAAATTAAAATAATAATTCATATATGAACTATTATATTTCAAACTTTTATAATTAAATTTAATTTCTAAATATATTAAAATTCAATCTTTTATATTATTAAAATTTTAATTAAATGAAAAGTATAAAAAAAAAATTTATATAAAGATCTTCTATTTATATAAATATAAATAATATTATTTATCGATTTTAAACTATATATATTTTGCATTGACTAAAAAAATAAATTTAATGACTATTTAATAAATTTCAAATTAGAATACAACTATATCAATTATTGTCATAAAAATAATTAGTGAATTAAATTAAAATACAATTATATCAATTATTATCATAAAAATAATTAGTGAATAAAAAATAATCATAAATCAATGAACGGGATGACTAAAATTCATTCGGTGGCGGTATGAATCCCTCTCCATAATTAAAATTATTTCAAGTTGGGTATGTATTTTTAATGATGGAGTGCAACAGGAGAATACAACAATCAATAGAAAGCAAGAAAGGAATGATTATATGTTAATGAATATTTATTGTTAAAAATATGATAATGACTCGAAAGAAAATATTAATTATGGAAAAAATATTTTACATAAATAACTATATTTCATGGTCCTCATATATTTCTAAATATTGTGCTAGAAAATGAAAGATATTTTAATTTATGAGAACACTTGCTACTAGAGATTTTTTTATTTTTATTTTTTCAAACAATTTTTAATTTGATAAATTGATTTTAAACCATATAAAATTAGACATCCACTAATTAAAATTTGAAATTCAAATTTTAAAAATTCAAATAATAATTTTCAATTTATTAAAAAATAAATTTAATATTTAATTTTACAAAAAAATTAATGAACTTTGTCAATAGTTTTTAAACTAGCAATTGCACCACATGTTGCAAAGGAAACGTCGTAAGGCTATAGCATATAGTGGCATATGGAATAATAACACAGATGAAAAAATATGTGATATGTTATGTGATCTAGATGTTGCCTAGTTTGGAACTTTCCTTTGCAACATAAATTACTTGCTAAGAAAAGGTAATAAATAAATTTAACTTTACAATAGGTGCCTCATGAATGGAGACCCCAATTCCATTTAATAATTATTAAGTTTTAATTTATAAAATATTTCCAATCAATGAAATAAATTAAATTAATGAAATTTAAAATGTAAACTTTGAACTTTGAAATTGATAATTGAATCTTTACAAATATGAAATTTACAACAAATATCTTCTTTGTTGCTAAGAGAGAGACCCTTGACTATTTACTTTATGAATCCCACCTTGCTTTTGCACCTATTTCAGCCATAGGTTTATGATTTGAGGAAAAAACAAAACCCCAGAAAGGGAATTTCATGGCTTTAAAGGTCTAATGCGTCCAACAATTTTTAGTTACATTGAGTTCATACACATAGGTTTGCACATATTTCAGCCATAGGTTTAGGATTTGAGAAAAAAAACAAAACCACAGAAAGAAAATTTCATGGTTGGAATGATTGAATTGACAGAAAGAACTTACAGGGATGGGATGAAGAGCTTGGGACGCTTGAGTAGGACTTCATTGACCGCATTCTCAGTACACAAAATTACATGTGATGATGGTGGTGATAGAAGTGCTTCGTTAGGGTGAGCTTGAACTTGAATTTGAACTTGAACTTGAACTTGGTAACTATGGTTGAATGCAAAGATATTTTTTACTCCATAAGGCTCGTTGTTCTATCTTTGTGAGGAGTTTCCTCTTCTTAACTGTTAGGGTTTGAAATCTAATGAATTTTTGCAGATAATCCTGTTTTGGCTTGCTATCTTTTGGCGTTCATTCATAATGGAGGTGCACATAAAATCACCTGCGTTGAGCTAAATGGCCTCTAGAAGACTCTTATTTATATCAATTTTGACAAACATTGGGAAAAATCAAAGTTGAAACCAATTGTTATGATAATAGGTTACTCCTCATCATGATGGATTTTTAATGTTGATCATATCAGGTAAATTCCTACTCCAACCATGAAATAATGTTTCTATCAAAGAGTTATGAGTTGGTAATTTCAGTTGAGGAAAAATCCAAGCAAGTTAGGGTTTGAAATCTAATGAATTTTTGCGGATAATCCTGTTTTGGCATGCTATCTTTTGTCATTCCTTCATAATGGAGGTGCACATAAAATCACCTGCATTGAGTTGAATGGCCTCTACAAGACTCTTACTTATATCCATTTTGACAAACTTTTGTGGGAAAAATAAAAGTTGAAACCAATGGTTATGATAATAGGTTACTCCTCGTCATGATGGATTTTTAATGTCGATCATCTCGATGGATTTTTAATGTCGATCATCTCAGGTAAAGTCCTACTCCAACCATGAAATAATGTTTCTATGAAAGAGTTATGATTTGTTCATTTCAGTTAAGGAAAGAATCCAAGAAAATTTAACAGAAGGATCTATTTTCACTTTAAAAGAGGTTTCTACTGTATATTGGCCTATAAATTTAATTTACAACCTAAGTTGAATCATTAAATTATTCCCTAAATACTAATAGTCTATATTAATTATAGACTATTGAAACAATATTGATCCATCAATTATTCATATTTGGAAACTTGTTTATATTGGATGTATCTATATAAACAACAATAATTAATGCTTATACAAACTCAGAAAGCTTCAGACGAGCCTCTGCATAATCGGTAAAGAATGCATTCTAGTCCTACAAAATTCATTTGATTGGAATAAGAATTTTGACTTTAAACTCTCAAAATATTAAACTCTAAAACATAACCTATAATGCAAATTTAGTTACTTAACCATAGAGATAGACACATTTACTAAATATATGATTCTATAAGTAAGATTATTAATTTAAAAACAACAAAATATTATTAAAAAAAAAAACCTTAATAATTCAAATAATACACATTTATAATAGGAGTAATTTTATAAAAATTTCACAAAACGTAGACTTAAATATTTGTAATAAAAAAGAACGTGATGCCATTTTTCCGATAGAAACATTTCATTTAAAATATATTTTAAAATCTGAAGCCCTCTTTTTAATAAAAATGCAAATTACTAAGAATATTGTTTTTAATATTTGTAATAAAAAATTGCGGAAGTAAAAAGATAATTACTTAAATTATTAATCTTTTATCCATGTAATTACTTAATTTAATAATCTATGTAATGTATCAAAGTCCTTGTCGTAGTTTTGACACTCAATTTTTATAAAAGATGTTGTTTTCTGTGTGACAATGGTGGACGTCAATTATTCATCTTTTTTTGTCTGAACTATTGAAAAATGATACAAATTGTCTAAACAAACCCCAATACGCTTCTCAAATATGTTGTCATGCATGTATATCAAATGCGGTGTCAGATTTGAAATGCTGACCTTTTATTTATTTATATAAATATGGAGGAGGTTGCTCCGGACAAGGCCGTCGCAACTTGCTGAGTTCCTAGATTCTGGTTGCTCAGTGCAGCGACGGCCACTGCATTGAAATACCTAGAATGTGAATCTACAAATACCAATTTTTGTTACTACATATACAATCTATCACAACCTCACCATTTATGCGAGACATGCAGATGCTACTGGACCAAAAGAGGCACTTTGAGGAATGTTCCTGTTTGCGAAAGTTGCAGAAAAAACAAGAGAATCAAGAGATAATCTCTTAATGCTTGTGAGATTGAATTGACATCCATGATTACTCATGGGAAGATCACAATAATAGTAACATCACACATCCCGTCTACAGTGGCCAATGCTTAAGCCCCAGGCACCCTTATTTGAACCAATCTAGGCAACTTGCTTTCATACGCTCCAGGCAGATTTGATTGTTGTGGAAATTTGCCACAGTAGTGTAAGCCATGACCGTCTAATACTCACCCAATAATTCCTCGGAAAAATCATCCACTAGAGGCTTCAGAATCATTCCAGCCACAAGCACAGTTGCAGATATAGAGTAATTTTCGTCATTTACAGACAAAACATTAAAGTCCATAAGAGAATGGTGTGAAACCAGAGCTCTCTCACTTTCACTGCATATGAGAGATGGTTTACCTTTTTCTATTTACAAGCCACGCAAACTGATTTGACCACAACCACTAGAGCTACCCACTCCTCAAATCTATACAGCGCGGAAGAATGGGCAATGAACCAAGAGATAGGTGTAGTAGTAGTGCCTACACCGCCACCATTGGAAACGAAAGGGTTGAGAAAATTCGAAACCAGGGGAACAAGAATATAGCCATCCCTGGGAAAGCCATAGCTACGAAGACATTTTTTATGGGAAAACTCCACAACGCATAAGCAAGCCAGGGCAGCATCCCTTCTCGCCATTTTACGGTTTCTCAAGATACAAAGTGGCATGAGTCATTATTGTAATGAACTTCTAACTGAGCGATGAGTGTTTTCTATAACCAACCTCTAGCGCAACAGTTACCATAGCCTATAATCCCTTCTCACCTTTTTACAATCTCTCAAAATACAGAGTGGCATGAGTTGTTATTGTAACGAACTTCCAACTGAGTGTTTCCTGTAACCAACCTCCAACACAACAGTTATCGATGTCTATAATGATCCAAATGGTGAAAATTATGTAATCATATAATACATCATATCAACAGTCTAGGATAGTACACAGTGGCACATAACAAAGTTATTCCCAGAGGGAAACGCCTTACGGTGTAAAAATTACAGAGATGAAGATCAAGGAATCATCGTGACTAAGTTCTGAACTGACAGAATCATATTTATAGAGACACTACGCAAAGAAATCATACACAAATACACATAAGATATTTCAAACTTATAATTATTCATTAATCAAAAAATATCAACGGTGAGGCTTATGGACTTCCTACCTGAATTCTTCTCGTACTAAGTTGAGAGATTCCTACCCTTATCCTACACACACATTTATGTATAATAATACAACTCAAAAAATATACAAAGAAATTGGACATCTCTTTTGAAAACCAAAACTATTATATTTCTAATTCTACACTTATTACATTGGCAAAGGCCCACTTGGCTATCTACTAAAAGAAAGAAACACCTTAGCCTACTAATTCGAATTATTACAATAAGCCATGCGGCTAGACTAAAAACCTAGATTTCGAGTACAATTTTCTAATTTATACACAAAAGTAAAATCTCTCTTTTAGAATTTACATGGCCCCCTTGAAGTCTTAAACAAAGCGCTTTACCTAGGGTGATGCTCCCACATCATACTTCCCAGGTGGAAAAATGCTTGTCCTCCTAGTCAAATGTCTTTACTCTGCTAAAACCTCTAGGATCCCAAACAAAGTATTGTTGACCACATATTTATTCATGCTATCGCTTTAGCACTCACTTCAATATGTTAGGATCCCATACTTAATTATGCAATGTACCACTTGCTTTGCTAAGGTAATCTTGCACAGTTAGTTTGATGTTGGTTATCATCTTACATCCTTGATCCCAGATTCTACCTTGTAGTTGCTTCACCTCTGCAATGTTGATGTAGTCTTTTCCAGTCAACGAAGTGTTGAAATTGAATAGTCCTTCTTCACCTATGCACCATTCCTCAGGTACTCTCTTTATCAACATCATTATTTCCTTAGCCTCCATATCCAATCTACCTTCTTGTTGGTACATGTTAATTCTCTCTTGTTGATTTAAATTATTGATACCAATCATCCTCATGAACCTCTCCAAGGGTCGCAGGACTTCATTCTATACCTTCATCCCTCTCCATGGTTTCTCTATGAAGAATATATCTCCTTCATTTGTATATTGAATGGATCCATGGCAGTAAGTTTCTTTATATTGTTTTCTTCAATAGAATATATTATTTCAAGTTGTTGATTTCTTCCTCACATAAAAATTGCTCCATACTCCCTGATTGCAATTGAAATTAATTATCATGAGATAGACTTGTGTCCTGGTCCTTGTCTTTTTCTGGCAACATTTGTTGTCCTTCCTTTACATCTTCAATTTTTCTTTCAGTGGTTTTCTTACCACACAAATCTTTTGAGGCTTTAATCACCTTAGCTTCCTTAAATGTGTTCTTCCCATAGTCCTCTTCATGAGATAACTTTCATCTCCTCCCTTTGTGATAGTTCCTTAAGGTTTTCCACCTTCTGAATCAGATTTCTCTTGATGTTCCTCATTAGCATACTTCAACTCCTCCTGATATTCTGCATTCTCCATAATCTTTAGCACTTGTTTAGCTCCACGGTATTTAGTACCTACAATTTCATACTCACTCAAACAATTAGATAAAAATACATTAATTTATTATTTTTCTTCATCTGATGTCATGGACATCACTTCCTCATACACAACTAAGTACATAATCATCTCATAACCATCATCTTCCTCTCCTAGGGTTAATCCTTGTTTTGGTTCACATAAATGAACTTCCACTCCTTCATACTCAATGAGTATGAGTTCTTCCTTCACTAATGAAGCATCCATACTATGCTTCTGCCTCTTTTGCAATAGAGTTCACTTCATCTTATTTCTCCCTTTTAACATCCAGTCACCTCTCTGGGATTTTTCGAGCAATCTTCCTTTCATATTTCCCCTTTGGACAATCTGTTCATGCTTTTGGTCTGCAAAGACCTTTAATGGTTTCTCATATTCCATGCTTTCAAAGCTTGTATCTACACATATTTTGTTAGTCTAAAAAATACAAGGTTATCTAACCTTGTTAACCATTACGTACTCTTGTTTTGGACTTTCCACTAATCCCTTCTCCTTATTGATGCAGGTGCATAAACCGAGCACAAGATGTGAGAGTTTGGAAAAGAGCATACCAATGTGATGGGATGGTCATATGGTAATTATGGGAGGAATTTTTAAAAATTTTGTAAGAAATTGTAAATATTTACATTATGAAGTGAGTTTCAATTTTTAGAATAAGTTGGAGAAAGTATTTTCTGATGTAAATTTTAGTTTTCAGTTTCCCTTATTTTGTGGAGAAGGGGAAACGAGTCACACTTTGTGACTCTTGGTTGTCATGATATATTTCTTTTGGGAAACAATAAGAAGAAAAAGTGTTTGGAAAGGAGAAGAGAAGGAAGAGGATAAGATCCCAAGTGAGGAGAAGAGAGAGGGAGAAAAGAGAGGAATTGGTTGTTTTGCTATGAAACTATAGTCCTAAGGTTGCAAATCATTGTACTTTCCAATCCGTGTGAACCGGAAAGTGTTTTCTATGTGAATGGTGGAATTGAATGGAAAACAGGACTATAAGTTGACATGGTTTTCTATTGAATCGAAACTCCAGTGTTGAAGCAAATCAATTTATGTTTTTAGTTGTTGCTAAACACAATTTTTTTCATGTGTGTTTGGTTATCTTTGAAAGTTTGTACTTGTTCAATCAATTTACATTTAGAATCTAAGCATTGGAGCTCCAAATCATTGTGTTGTGTTCATGTATCTTGTGTGTTCTTGTTGAAATGGTCTCAAAACCCACAGAAAAATGTACCATGGTGTCCAAGAGTAGGAATATGAGGTATTTCATTTTAAAATTTTGTAGTTTGTTAAACCAATTTATATATAAAATAAAAATAAAAATAAAGAATAAAATAAAATAAAAAATAAAAATCAAATCGAACCCTGGTGGCTTCGGTTGTTTTGTTTTGCCCATTTGCATTTTTATTCTTGTTGTATCAGCTTTAATTCCCGTGAAGGAAGGTGTCTCTACATTCTAGGGTAGTGAGCATGTGGGTTTTTGTGATGTGAATACCATCAGTAAAAACATAGCACTCTACTTTTTTAATACAGTCCAAACCCCTTTATGTGTGGTTTTTGTGACTATTAAATTCAAACCGACATTGCATCCTTGGGGAATTGAGGCAAAGAAAATTGTATATTGTGTTGAGGATCCATTTAAGTCCGTGGAGGGTTGATTTTGAAAAGACTTGAGTCATTTCATCTTCCCCAAACACCGTAATGCAAAATTTTAGAGGTCACTACGAAATCATTTCATAATGCCTACAGAATTTTAATGGGTGCTATGAAATCATTTCGTAATGCCTACAAAATTTTAACGAGCGCTATGAAATCATTTTGTAGTGACTTCACAGAAAAATTTTGGGACTACGTGTTCAGTTTTTAAATGTTTGTTTGGACTTCTCATTGCACCATTTGTTAAACGGAAACATATGTAATTGGATTCATCAAATGAGGTGAGGAAAAGAGTGGAAGGTGAGGAAAATCTCTCATGGAATTTATCAAATTAAATCCATATTCTTGAGTTGACTACATATGTTAATGTTTCATAAAATACTGTTGAATTTGATGTTAATATGGAGATGTGAGTAGGGTAGCCTGGGGTTATTCGTATTCAAGGTAACTTGGGTTGCATCAAGTTGTATTAGAGCCACAGAAAGATTTTAGCTTTACATCTCTTAGAGAAAGATATAGGAAACTCTTGGAGAAAGCAGAGTTTACGACAGATTGAGGTAAATGTTTATTTTAAAATTAAATGAATTGAGGTTTGATGATTGTGAGGTGTTGTGCAGATATAGTGGAGGATGTTTATCTTGAAGTAGAACAGCTTGACTTAGGAAGAAATCAAGAGGAAGAATGGTGTTGATTTAAAGAATATGAAGGTATGAAACATCAAAGGGATGACAGTAGTAAGAAGAATTTTGTAGAAGCAGTTTTGTGTTCAAGTGAAGATTGAACAAGGAGGTAATGATCTTTTGTTTTCAGTTAATTATGGATTAATTGTTGATTACAATTAGCAATGATGAATGTTTGCAGTTGAGGATGATGGCTAGGAACCTTGTAGTATAAATTGAGGAAGAACAACAAAGTTCTCGGAGGAAGAAGGTGAGTAAATTACATGCAAAAGCCAGAAGAGCATGGAGTGCTCAGATGAAGGTTCAAGAGGAAGGAGTTGGTAGAAATGCCAGAAGAATATTATGCATGGAAGAGCTTAGTATGGTATTTACAAATAGGTTGGTGAAGTCATCTTGTTGCAATGACTTGTGTGTAGCTTACAGTGAGCATGGAGAAGCTCATAGAAAAATATTTGTGACTACTGAGGGTCAAAGCAAAGGTTCAGAGGGAACCCATAGTAGATCAAGTCAGGAAAAACTTGATAGAGAAGTAAATAAAATCAAATTACAGCCAGAGATTTTGAGAGGACTACTACAAAAAGATGAGGAAGACCAAGGTTACAGATGGACTCTCTGGAATAAAGTAAAATGAAATTTGTTGCAAGTGAAGCTGAGATAGAGATAAAACTCTTAGTTGATGGAGGAACTCAAGGATTTTTAACAAAAGATAGATGATCAGTTGGAGGAAAATCTCAAAAGAGTTGAGCTACAGCAAAGGACAATTGTTGAAGAAGAATTTCTTTGTGAACTTAAACAAGGAGTAAAGCTTGGAGAGAGAGAGAATGATAATGTTTAAAGGAGACTAGTTGAAAATCTCATGGGCCATTTGGAAACCGAAGACCAGCAGAAAGAAAATGTTGATGAGAGACTAGTTGGGAGTCTCACAATTTGTGTGGACAATCTATATATGATGGTCGAGGTTTTAATAAAGGATACAGGCCATGATGGTTTTGATTTTAACAATGGGTGTATGAATGCAAGAGTTTTTCTAGGTCAGGGATAAAGCATTGATTTTGTTATGTGCAGAGAGAAGAAACAATCACTATGTGTTGTTATACAGGTTGGAAGGAAGATAGAGGATATTCAAGATGAACACCATGTGCCATGGGAAAATGCATCCATTGAAGAATGGCGTAAGGGTCATAAACACATGTGTGTGGATATTAATGAGGATGATGTTATAGTGGATGAAGCAGATAAATATTTGATGGGCATCTTGGAAGCTTTAGTGTTGCATGAGGAAAGGATGCTTGGAGAAAGTGAGAAAGAGACTGTGTACATTTTCACACCAGAACAAGGATACATCCTTGGAGAGAATGACATTGATGAAGAAGATGTTGATGAGGGTCTCATTCATAGTCTCACATATTATTTGGAGAATGGAGATCAACATGAAAAAATGGTTCCAGAAGCATCAAATGAGGCTACAAGGCCTTGTGATTTTGAAACTGACAATTTGTGTGTGAATGCAGGTTTAGAAAAGAATGGTGGACAATATTTGGAGATTGTTACAAAGATGAAGAAGAATGGACAAAATTTGAATTATGTTATAAATGGAGAAGTTGAAGAAATGTCTGTGTAAAGTATTGAAGTTGAACATGACTAGAAATTGGAGATGAGAAAGAGAAAGCAAAACCTGATTTTTGTACTAGAGAAAGCCGAAGAGCTTATAAGGTGTGAAGTTGAACTAGAGTTGTTGGAGAAGTTGCTAAAAGAGGATACAAATGGAGAAGAGAATTTATACATGTCTAATAACATACATGAGTATATTTCACTCGAAGAAAATTGAGGTAGAATGTGATGAACAATTTCCTTGTGTCGATACAAATTTTGAAACTGAATTTTTAGAAAATTGGCTGACAAGAAATATAGAAGATGGCAGCCATAGAAATTCTACAGATTTGGATGAGAAGAAGGACGAGATGCAACAATTAGAGCAAGGAAACAATATGTTTAAGAAAGAAGACAATGATATCCTTGCTAAAGGGTAGCAGGAATAAAGACATATAAGTGTCTTAAATAGCTATGGAGGAATGAAAGGAAAATTTTCCATGAAGGAAACACAACAACTAGTAGAGGGTAGAAAAGATCAACTCCAACAGAGATACAATAGATTCAAGGAATATCAAGGAATGGATGACTTATCTTCAACAACTAGGATGTTAGTAAGGGATAGTAGTGATAAATTTTAGCAAGGAAGCAGTGATTTGAGCCAACCCAAGGATAAGTTGGACATTGAGATTGAAGGAGTAAGGAAGCTAATGTTGAAGAAGCCTCAACAGAATAAGTATGTAGAGCAAAGGAGAATAAAGGATATCATATTTTAGATGGTAGAGAAGCTCAGATAACACTCAAAGTCAAATAGCAGCATGTACAAGTGAAGCTCTTCCAGCTAAAGACATCATGAAAATCAAAAATCAAAATTTTTCCAAGGTCCAATTTAAAAAATCAAAACCGCGTGGCACTCCAAAGGCAGAAATTAGAAACCGCACAGTTGTTTCTTAGATAGCAGTGTGCATCAACCAAAGTCTGAGTTAGCAAGTTGGTACCACTTCACACAAGTTTAGAGTGGGATTCCCTAAAATGTACCATCCTAGGACAGACGATTTCGAGTCGACTTGGAGATATTCAACCCTCAAAGGATCCTCTTGTCCTTCTCTCAAGTCATTTTCTCATTAATGAGATAAGGGAGGGAAGGAGGAGTTCAAAATTCTATATAAATAGGCCATTGGAAGACCAAAAACAAGAGGCAAAGTTATGTTTTCAAAATTTATCCCTAAGAAATCTTGCATTTCATCATAGAGAGAGTTCTACCACCATTGAGGATTCTCTTAGCTTCTTTGAGAGAGAGGAGTCTTGCATAGGATATTGAAGAAAGGAGTTCCTTGTTGAGAGCTCTTGAGCACCTTTTCTCAAAGACCTCTCTTCAATTTTTTGGATATCTCTTATTATAGCTATGCTGCCAGAAATCAATAAAGGGCATTATGTTCCTATGTCTTTTTGTTGATGTTTTTATGTTTCATTAAGCAATTATTTGTTTTATTGTGTGTAGTTTAGTTTATGCATTGTTTACATTGCTTTGTTTACCCATGTTTGTTCACTAAAAACATCTAATTGTTTTGTATACTCTTTGTAGGTACAACCAAACTACAAAGAAAGGTGTTTTGGGACTCATGCTCAACAAAACACCAATTACAAAAATGGTGACTCCACTAGTTGCCTTTCTTTGATCTAATTGGTTGTGTGTATGACCTTTCTCTCTACATTTTCATTTAATTTTTCCTCTGTAATTTCTCTAGAATTTTTTAGGTCCCATTCAGACCTATTCCTGGCCCAAATAGAACCCAAATCCAAAATTTCGAGTTGGTCATGTAGTTATTCCTATAGATAGACGAGCGATCACGCCTCTGTTCATAGAAAAACCTACGTGGGTTCTAGAATGCCAAATATCATTGTAATTTTTTCTTTCTTGGGTGTTTTGGTAGCACCTAATGAAATTTCTACAGTCCTATGTTTTTTAACAGTTCAGATAGGCTTATTAGTTACTTTTCTATTAGTAAGGTAATTACTTATTTTTACTTAGAAAAAGTTACAACTCACATAACTTAACTAGGGGAAAGTAAGTGGCCTATTATCCACACATCATTTCTATCTTGTTTTTCTTAAATCAATCATCACACATAGCTTAATTAGGAGAAGAGTAAGTAACCCATTATACTCACATTTTTTTTACTAACCAAATCTTTTTTCAGTTTTTCCAAAATTTTATCAGGACTAAGAGTGGGTGTCGTAAGAAAGGGAGTAGCCCTTACTTCCCTTGCATCCTTGTGACTATATCGGGCTTACATCTAAAACCTTTCTCAAAGCACTCATTTTTCCATATCCCTATATGCTCACATAGTGTAATTAGGAAGGAAGTAAGTGGCCCATCATCCACACATTATTTCTTTTCTTGCAAGGAACAATCATAATATAGCATAATTAGGGGGATTGTAAAGGACCACTACATGTCCACATTGCCTCACAATCTTCAATGCACACATGATTCACTTTCACACACTTTCACTCCACACACTAAGCTCATTTAAACTTTGTACCAAGGGTATCCACCTTTTGGAATATTGATACTTAGTTTATTTGAAAGCTTACATTGTCACACCCTAAGTGAATAAGCCTCTTTAAAAGAAACTCTAACACTTGAACACATTAAATTCCCCATAGGGGTCACAAAAGAATTTATAGTTCATGTTAAGACCATGGGGGTAGGCATCCCAAAATTCGTCATGGTTACTTACATTCTAAAACATAGAAATTGACTTATATGGTGCTTAAAATCCTTCATCATCCCACAGAAAAGAATACCCAGACACGTCAGAAACTCGATTCAAAGGGGGTTTAGCTTAGGTCCCAATGCATGTGGTCCTATAAGGAGCTAAACAACCTATATAGTGCTCAATATTGATGACTAACTACCTAGAAGCTAAAGACTTGGTTGCCCCCGTGGGACGAATGTATATTATTGGATAATATTAGGGCATCTTTCCCTATAGGTGGAGGTGTGGGAAGCACTAAAGCCTCTTCATTATCTTGGTTTGTTCCTTTGGCTACTGGAAAGCATCGCTAGCTCTTTCAAGACATTGCCCTAGTACCCACCAAAAAGGATATCATCACAAGGCCCACAACTTTGAGAGTGGAAGGATGCATGGGTCTTATAGGATTTTTATCATACACAAACAAGAAAAAAAAAACATTTTTTTGATTGATTTATCACATAGTATAACTTAAAGGGAAAATAACAGTTTATTTTTCACGTTGCTTTATGTATGTGATTCATTTTATTTGATACATATCCTCCCCCCTCTCACCCATAAGTAGCATATCCCATTTGGACACCATAGGGGACCCAAAATTTCCCCATCGTTTTAGGTGCTTTCAAAACCTCCCTCTATTACTAGGAGGTGTGCTCGGTCTCTTCAGTGTAGAAGGCACCATACAACCATTATTATTGGATCATATTTTATTGGAGCAACCTTAGTCGAGATCCCTTCTTATCAAGTTACTCCTTTCACTACCCCTCAAGGGAGTTCACACACTACCCTTCACGGGAGTCCACTCACCACCCCTTAGGGGATTCCACACGTTACCCTGAGTCCATCTCATCCCTCCACACAAGGAAACCCTTTGTACACAGTTGTTCAAAATCATTTTACGATAGCGAGCAATCCCAAAATCTCATTTCTTACTTCCTTAAATCTTCCATAATTAAGAAAGCTCACTAATGACCCCATTGCTCATAGCCCCAATTGGAACCCTATGCCAAAAAAGTTACCCTCGGACATACCAAAATTTTAAGGGAAACAAGGGGAAAATATGAGAAATCATATAATGACCCTTCATCTATGGAGCTCATCAAATAGCATCACAAATGACTCAATTCGCCTACGTCTATTCCAATGCACCCTCATCGAACCTGCAGCACAATGGTACGTGAACGAACCCTTAGGTTCACATGGAACCTTCAACTCTCTACCTAGGTCATTTCTCACCTTTTTCCAACTCCCAGTTTGTCATGATACTGGGTTAAATTTACTCACCTATTTCAGGCAATCGACTGTCACTCATATCTCAGACCACATTCATGAATGGCAGAAACATTGTAGCCTCTTTTAAGGTAAACTTAACGGAGGATATTCTCCTTGACATATTTCTAAAATATATTGTGCCAACAATATCAAAAGATGCAGCGACTATGTTGCCACAAAATGAAGAAGAGTCTATTAGAAATTCACAACAATTTGAGCTTATCTACACCCAATCAGGGAACCTCGATTACGTTTTACCATGTGGCCCTCACCTACAGTGTTTCAGACATGAGAAACCGTGGGAATCAAACTCCACAGATGATTTGATTGGAAACACCAATCACAATCAACCTGTAAATTCTTTCCAATAGTATAGAAATATGTACAGTGGACAAATCAATTACCAGTCATATGGTGCTCCAGCTGCAGTCCAAAACTCACCCAATGTTGGATTTTACCCCAATCCACCCACATCATTGCAATACCCTACCATTCAGAGTAATCAACACCCTCCCATGCAAGGTGCTAAATATCCTACATGTAATGAAAAGGCAGTTTATACCTCCTAAAGCACTTACACCAACTCAGGACAAGGGAACCCATTCTTCCCTTTTACAGCACCCCAGCCAAATAACTCGCAATCACAATATAATGCAAGGATTAATTTTGTGCAACCTTCCTTCTCTCAACAACAATAGTCTTTTGAAAGGATGAATACAGAAAACCCACCTAATGTCGCTAAGAAGAAAGGAAATAATAAACAAAAAGAGAAACGTAGGCAAGGGGAACTAACCAACAACAACCTCCACAAGAAACGACTAGGGGCAATCCCCCTAACTGAAACAAAAACCAAGGGCAGACCAACAACAACCCACAAAATCCAAACAAGAACGCATGTCTGAGGACTAATCATGCTTGTGCTATTTGTGGGTAATATGGCCATTACACCCACCATTACCCTCAACTTCTTGAGTTAAAATGGATGAAATAACCTATGAGGAAGGGAGGACCCAACCAACCAACCGTTGTCATGCAAAACCCTTTCCCACACTAGGGGGTATTGAATACTCAACATGAACAGGTCCCCCAACATTTTTTGAATATGTCTCGAAGTAGTACCAACAATCCCACAAACCTCGGTCTTTACATGGTTGGATAAGACATTATCTTACAAGCGCAGAACCCCTCCATATACCAACCCTTCCTCATCAACCACCACTACAACTACGACATATTTTACATTACCTCAACCTCCCCTAGAAACCATCTCATGTATGGTCAAGGGACCACTACGTCAAACAAGACATAGTTCAAAATTCACTCATAGTTATAGCATCATTGATTATTTAGCTCAATCTCCATATGCTATGTCGACAATGGAAGTTTTGCAAACATGCCTAACCCAATGGAAAGCCCTCCTCCCTACATTATGCGCAATTGAACCTACTGATTCAAGCATGATGGATTTTGATTTGGATAATGCTACACCATGCCTTCCCTCGTTAGTCACTTTCCAAATCTCGGCCACCATCTAGAATATCACCATTCATCATTGCAACATCGATGGGGGGCATCCACCAGTATCATGTCAAAATTCATTTGGCAGAAATTTCAATCCTCTGAGCTAACTACTTCACCCATAACACTCAAAGTATACAACAAGCACCCCTCAACCCCCATAGTAGTTTTCCAAAACATCCCAGTAGAGCTTGTAGGTAAAACAGTTCTCGTTAACATAGAATTCATCAATGCATAGCTATATTATAATATCGTGTTGGTTCGTATCTATATGTATTCCATGACAGCGGTGGCATCTTCCATGTTTTGCATTATTATGTTCCTTCATGATGGGATATCATCACAATTGACCAAATCACATACTACGAGAAAAGGGCATCTACAACCCCTGATGGCATGTTACCCTTCATAGGATCTCACAGAGGGTTGGTCCCATCCTTTACCGAAGATAGTCTAAGGATGTTCAAGGCCTCATCCCTTATTACATACCCTAGCAATCCTCCTTTGATTGAGCCAGTGCCCACAACCCCAATGTGTATGATGAGCTCATCTAACACATCGCAACCCCAAGAACCAGTTTTAGACACACCTAATATTGTAACTACCGAATCTACATTCTTACCATACGCTATCACTCAGACACCCTTCTTATATCCCCCACCTGGTTTCGTCTCGCACCAAGTCATGGCAACGCTAACATTTCCAAATATGTCTCTCATGATACAATGTATGGTATCTAGCCTCATAAGCTATGTCTGAAAACTCAGGTATCACCTCAACGAGCATCATTCATATAGCCATCCCTCAAGAAACCACCCCAAACTAAGCTATGCCTGCATTGACACTAGCATGTACCAACAAAAGGGATAAGAAAAAAGGGAAGAAGGTGGAAATTGAAACCACTTCCTCATCATGGGTACCACCACCCTATGTGTTATGTGAAGTATCAAGGCACCCTACCAACCTATGCCCCGAGTGAGAAGAGTTAAAATTTGTTCTCCATGCCTCAACAGCACCGATAGCCCCACCTCAACCATCAGGAGGAAAGGTCACACCAGCACGTAATAAGGAATTACACACTAACCACCCATGATCTATATGCATCGAATACAAATATTACACACATCATTTTCCTTAAATCCCTCGTTATCAAGATGCATTGGGAGCTCTCACCCAAGCCAATATCAAGACACCTCTGTTTCCCACTACGCTAGCAACGGATGATGGGTCCAAAACCATTGTTTGTGTCTTTGAGGAATAAGTTTCATGCTCATATTCCTCTTACACACATGGTCACCAAACATCCCATCATATGAGGAGGCAACCAGAATCAATGTCACTTCAACCTCCCTACGCTTGTGCCTTATGTGACGAACCTGGACATTTGATTAACTAGTGTCCCTATTTAAGGGAACTTAAGAAGTGGCACTAGGTTTCTCAAGTTTTCCCTAACAATAGACATAGGTGCAAATGCCATAGATGTCACATTTGTACATGAAACCATCATACTCATTTTTTCCCTCACCTCCCCCAATTCCAAATATGGGCTCATTTGCAATAATGTAATGTTGGGACCTTGGCATATTTCCAAACGAATGCTCAATCGAAGAGCAATTTGTGGCATACACCTCTCACTAGCACCCCAACAAGATCATTAATGGTAACTATGCAAGATGTCGTGCAACACATACCATATACACATTAGCTCCAACAGCTACCATCAAGCACCCACAAGATAAATTCTACCACCACCAAGCACTGATGACACACAACACCACATACGATTCATTTCCTCAACTGTAGAAACCTTGATTCACATTGTCTACTCACCATTTTTTGGTGTTGAGACTTCTACACCCACTACAAAGGTGGTGCCACTTCCAACTGTGAAGACCCATGTAATTTGCGCATTATCAACATCATTGGGTTCTACAGCGGCAACCAACAAATCAATCTCGTGTTTGTCAACCAGCACTATTGGAACCCAATACCATCCTCATGACCTCTAGCAACCTCTTTCACCTTTAGTCCATATTTTTCATTCGAATGAAGATATATTAGAGGCCATGATGAAGCCTGAATACCCATGGTATGTTATTCATCACTGGTCTTTCATTTTACTCGAGAAGGCATTTACTTCTACTAATGTGCCAAGCCACAACTTTTTCATAGTAGAAACAAAACACTTTATGCCCCCAAGAGAGGTAAACTAGTTTTAAAATCCCATTCCTACACTGGATGCATTTAAGGAAGGGAACATGTCAAATATATTACCTACCATCAAGGTAGATATCTCCATTAAACTTGGTGTAGTCGAGGAAATCGTGTTAGGGGCAGCTTGCTCCCCATAAGAGGTAGACTCATATAAATCCCTATTTCAGGAGTATAGGGACATATTTTCATGGTCTTACTCATAGATCCCAATCATTATTCCCACCATTGTGGAGCACCACATTGACATGTGGTCCGATACTCACCCCGTCAGGCAAAAGCAACAACAGCTCCATCCTTTAAAAGAAGAATAAATTAAGCAAGAAATCGACAAGCTTCACAAAGTTAGTTTCATTTACCCAATCACTTACACATCTTGGGTTTCTAACATTGTACTCGTCATGAAAAAACAAGCCATCATTCGAGTTTGTGTTGATTTCTAGGATCTAAATAAATCATGTCTAAAAGACAACTATCCAACCCCCTTTGTTGATCAGGTCATCGATTCATGTGCATGACACGAAGACTTGTCCTTTATGGATAGCTTTTCTAAATATAACCAGATCCAAATCCACCACACAGATCAGTATAAAACTGCCTTCATGACCCCATGGGGTACTTTTTCCTATCATGTTATTCCCTTTGGCCTTTAAAATGTTGGAGCAACATTCCAAGGGGTCATGAACTATATATTCCATGACCTACCTCATCTCATCTTAGCCTATTTGGATGACCTCACAGTCCACTCCAAAAAATGTTTTGATCATCTAGAAGATCTTTGTGTGGTTTTTTATAGATGTCAACAATACAACCTATGTTTGAACCTTCTCAAACATGTATTTTTCATAAGCATAGGGAGACTATTGGGATTCATAGTCTCCTAGCAAGGTATTCATGTAGACCTCCTAAAGTTCCAAGCCATATGAGAGATCCTACCACCAAAACCCTTAAACTAGTTACAAATCCTACAAGGAAAGGCCAATTTCTTACATTGATTCATCCTGGATTATGCCACATGTGAGCACAATTTCTTATGCCTACTGTGTCACTAAATTCCCTTCCACTAGGATGACGAAGCCCAAAAATGATTCCATTCCCTAAAATACACACTATCACAACCACCTCGGATTAGCCCCCCTGACTACACCAAGGACTATACCCTCTACTTGTCATTTTCAGAAGTAGCCATCGCAGGAGTATTGGTCCAAGAAGGATATGACAATCATGAACATGTCATTTACTACATGATAAATAACCTCTTTGGGCCTGCATTAAAATATATGCGAGCAAAGAAAACTGCCTTAGCACTCTTACACTCAGTACAAAAGCTTCGACACTACATCATCCTACAAATCACTATCGTAGTTGCAAACATTAATCCCATGTACTACTTGCTTACATGTCGTATGATGAACCACAAATACACCCAATGGGTAGTTATTTTTCAAGAATTCAACTTACAATTTTCTTCCCCCAAAAGAAAGAAATCCTTAATCTTTGTTGAGTTCATTGCAGACCTCCCCACAGAGGCCTAAGGGCCTCCGGTCAATGACTCTTTCCTAGACGAGCATTTGTTTGTCATATCTATCGATGATCCTTGGTACAATGATATTCTACTCTTCCTCCAAAACCAAAAATTCAACCCTCAGCTCACTCGTGACTATCGTTAGCACATTTGCGACAATCATTAGCGCATTCATGACCAAGCCCCCTGTTACCTCCTTATAAGGGACATGTTATACAAATGTGGAATTAACACCATTCTTCGATGATGCCTTACCCTAAAGGAAGCTAAACATGTCTTAAATTATTGTCATAGTAGAGCCTACGGTGGCCACATATCTGAGATGGCCACCGGCCAAAAAAATCTTCGTGTAGGTTATTTATGGGCCACCTTGTTTCATGTTTGTATCCAATCAATCAAACGATGTGAATGTTACCAATGATACACTCACAAAGCACGAGCCCCACCAGTTACCCTACACCTAATCATCATCGCCAAACCCTTCTGCAAATGTGGCATCAATTTTATGACTTACAACCCCCAATCGCAAGGCGGTTGTAAGTACATTGTGGTTGTCGTTGATTACTTTATCAAATGGGTTGAATCAAAGCCCGCATATAACAACATCATCGATACTGTTGCGATTTTTTGTTTAACCATGTCATTACATAGTTTGGTGTTCCTAAGGAGTTAGTCTCAGACCATGGGAAACATTTTGAGAATGAAAGTTTCCAAGAAATATCCCAGCTCCTGGGATTTTGACATGAATTTGCATCCCCATACTACCCCCAATCCAACATGAAGGTAGAATTTGTCAACAATGTCCTCAAAATAATGTTACAGTGTATGGTGAACAAGCATAAAACCAACTAGCACCACATGCTATTATCTTCCCTATGGGCATACCACACCTCGGTCAAAGCATTTACAAGGTTTACACCTTTCCAACTAGTATATGGCGTTGAGGTTGTACTCCCTATAGAATGTGAGATTCCCACCTTACACTCATCCATAGAACTTCTCTTAGACACCTCATCTTTAGAACAGAGGCTAGTACAACTGGAACACGTCAACAAATGTCGACAAGAATATCTCCAGCATAATGAAGCCCACAAAAATAGGACCAAAGCCTCCTTTGATTTTAATTTTACCCCTCTATCATTCACAGGGGGGTATTTATTCCTTCGATATGATGTCACCCAAGAATCCTTAAGACTAGGAAAGTTCGAAAACTTATGGAAATATGCATATATAACTAAAAAATGTCTCCTTAAAGGAGCATACATGTTATAAAAGCATGATCCATAACTGAGCACATTTCTGATTTTCTTAAATCTTGTGAATCTTACAAAATTGATGTTGAAGAGTTTGCTTGTGTGATATTCTTCCTCACCCTTGAAGGTCATCTTAATCAAGGGTGCCATACTTTGCCACCTACTTCCATCCATTCCCTTCATCATTTCCTCAGGGATCTTCATCAAGCCTTTGGTAGGTATAATTACCGAGATGTTTGTAAAAGAATCAATCTCTTAAGAATGAAGCCTAATGAATCAGTTGAGGATTTTTTTGATCGATTCCTTCACCTTTGTTGTGAAATTTCTGAAGAAGACATGAATCAGGGTTTCTTGAAACAAGAGTTTGAGCACTTAGTTCTTATCTCTTTACTTGGTGAACCTGAACCCCATATATTTCCTACTTCCCTAACTATTGAGAATCGTGAGACACCTCTATTTTCAGAGGAGGGATTTACTGCTCCTTTTGTTCTTTGTCCTCCTCCTTTTCCAATTTTTATGAAGGTGCCTTTGTGCGATGGTTATAAAGTTGAAAAGTCTGCAAATAAAATTCATAATCCATCTTCTCATTCTTCTTTCATTTCTCATTACTCAGATTCAATGGAGGAAATCCCACAATGGCTCATGAAGCCCATGGGGAAGACTAACTTCCTCATTCCATAACATGATGTTATCATTCATAACTCTAGCCTCTAATCTGATCTAGATTTCTATGATCCTCTATCATCTAAATGCCATGACTCTTTGTATTATGATTCGCCCAATCAACCTACTCCACCAGCTAGTCTTTCACATTCTCTTGATTTTTGCATTGCTGGTTCAAACTGTAATTAGTGTTGGGTTGTGTTATATTCTTTCCACGACTAGCCCACATAGTTAATCAGGGAGTTAAAAGGGGGGTGTAGCCTCCAATTCGCTGCGTTGATTGCGCAGCAGGGGGAGTCACAGGGGGTTTGAGGGGTGCAGGTAACCCCACTCTATGGGGTCAAAATTTTGTTTTTGGACCCTATATTAGTGTTAAAGAGAGAATCCATACAGGCTGGTAGAATTTTTATTGTTAATGGAAAAACCTGTGAGCAATTTAAGAAACCGACGTTTCGGACTAGCTAGGTGAGTCCATCATCAGGGCAATGAGATCTGAATTATGACTCATTGCCCTGATGATGGACTCACCTAGCTAGTCCGAAACGTCGATTTCTTAAATTGCTCACAGGTTTTTCCATTAACAATAAAAAACCCTATATTAGGTTGGGCGGACCTACCTATGGTTTTGTGCATGACTTTTCGCACATGGTTTTGGACGCGATGGTTTTCGGTTCATGGTATTGGATGCTTCGACATGTATAAATATGTATTGTAACATTGAAAGGAACATAATGAAAAATCAAGCTGGTAGCCCTGGTTTTGGGATCAGGGGGAAAATCTCTATGTATATGTGTTTTATGTGTTATGCTCTCGCATTGTTTATTTTCTGTGTTTTAGAATTCGTATGCAGGCAATTTCTGTAAGGGGTTAAAACCCACATTTGGTATCAGAGTTGTTTTGGCTTCAAGGGGACGCCTTTGTCGCTGAGGGGTTTCGCTCGGGCCTGTGGTAGACCTGTTCAGTGGGAGATCTGCAAGATCGATTCTAGTGGTGAAAGAAGATGGCGAGCAGTGGAAAGATAGAGATCGAGAAATTTAATGGTCAGAGTTTTGAGTTGTGGAAACTCAAGATGGAGGATCTGTTGGTGGATAAAGATCAGTGGATCGTGATAGATCCGAGGACTAAACCAACGGGAGTGTCAGATGAAGAATGGAAGAAGTTAGATCTGAAGGCAAAGAGCACAATATGATTGTGTGTCTCATATTCAGTATTGTTGAATGTATCAGGGGAAGCTACAACTAAGGCTTTGTGGAACAAGTTAGGGACTTTGTACCAATCTAAGTCTTTGGTGAATAAATTGTTCCTGTGGAAAAAACTGTATAACCTGAGGAAGAAAGATGGAGACTCGGTGACAGAGCATTTGAACGCATTTAATACTGTGGTAAGTCAGTTATTATCTGTTGATATTAAAATTTCAGATGAAGATAAGTGCATTAGTTTGTTGTGTTCTCTACCAGATTTGTGGGATAGTATGTTTATTGCAATAGGTAGCAATACAACTGCCTTGCAGTTTGATGAAATAGTCTCATCCTTGCTGATGGAGGAGATGAGACGAAAAAATATGGAGAGCCAGAATGGTGATGCCTTATCTATACGAGGACGGTCCCAGAACAGAAACAAAAAATAATTCATCGAGTGGGAGATCTAAATCTAGAGGGAGATCTAAATCTCCAAGAAAACCTGTAAAGGTGATCTGCTGGAAATGTGGAAAGGAAGGGCACTACAAAAGGGACTGTAAATCTAAATCTCCTGACAAATGAAAGGGATCTGATGATGCTCCTTCTACAGAGTCGAAAACCACCTCAGATGAAGGTGGGGATGTGTACTTGTCTTCTTCAAGTACACATGTAGATCACGAGGCATGGTTGATTGACTCAAGTGCATCCTTTCACTTCACTCCCCATAAAGAGTGGTTCTGTGAGTATGAGAAATACGATGGTGGTGATGTCTTCTTAGGGGATGATAGGAAGGCTAGAATTGTTGGTCGCGGAAAAGTAAAGTTGAATTTGCAAGGTGGAAGGGCTAGAACACTTCCGGGTGTTCTACATACTCCTCCATTGGCCAGAAATCTGGTTTCTATAAGAAAGTTGGATTATGCAGGTGTAAAAACAGTGTTCAAAAAGTATACCTGCAAGATGGTTTGGGGAGCATTGGTATTGATGCGGGGAGTTTGGATTGGAACTCTGTACAAGCTACAAGGTAGCACTGTTGTTGATGGGTGCAATAGTTATGTGGTTCCTGAAAGTGGAGCAGAAAATCTAGTGGTCTCTGGAGAGAAGACCATGTTGTGGCATCAAAGGCTTGGACATATTGGAGAGAAGGGCCTTCGAATACTTCATGGTAAGGGTATGGTATAAGGTATGAGTAATAGCTCTCTGGATTTTGATTTCTGTGAAAATTATGTATATGGGAAGCAGAATTGAATGAGTTTCACCTCTGGTGGTAAGAGGGAAAAACAGATATTAGAGCTTGTGCACGGTGATGTGTTTGGACCTGTGAAGGTTCCATCACTGGGTAAGTCTGTGTACTACATATCATTTATAGATGACTTCGCAAGGAATACATGGATATATTTCCTTAAGAAGAAATGTGAAGTTTTTGATAGGTTTAAAGAATTTAAGGCTCTGGTGGAAAACCAAACAGAGAAGAAGATAAAGGTGCTAAGGACAGATAACGGTGGAGAGTTTTGTAGTAAGGAATTTGAAGAATTTTGTAAGTGTGGTATAGCACGGCAGAAGACTACTCCATATACACCTCAGTAAAATGGAGTTGCAAAAAGAATGAACAAGATGTTGATGGAAAGGGCAAGAAGCATGCTTAGTGGTGCTAGGTTAGCACAGGAATTTTGGCAGAGGCGGTGGAGACAGCATGTTACCTGGTCAATAGATCACCTTCATCAGCGTTGGAGGATAAGACTCCAAAAGAGGTATGGACTAGTAAGAAACCCTCTCTTTCACATTTGAGGGTATTTGGATGTGATGCATATGTACATGTTCCAAAGGAGAAATGAACCAAGTTGGATAGTAAATCTGAAAAGTGCATCTTTATTGGGTATAAGGATGGTTCAAAGGGTTATAAGATTTGCAACCCAGTAACAAGGAAGGTTGTGTACAGCCAAAATGTGGTGTTCAGAGAGGTGAAAGATGTTATTAAACATGAAGTCTAAGAAAAGGAACCTGAGAAGGTAGAGTTTGAGCTAAAGGAGGAATAATCAGACTCTACAGCAAAGGAGGAATCAGAAGATGAAGAGCCACAAACTCTGGATGTAAGAAGATTAGTTCGAGAAAGGAGGCAGCTAGAAAGGTATAGTCCATCTACTTTCTATTCAAATTTTTCTTTATCTATTACTAATGATGATCCCAGAACTGTGAAGGAAGCAGTAGATTCAGAGGATGGAAAACTCTGGAAAGAGGCCATGGTTGATGAAATGGCATCTTTGCACAAAAATGATGCTTGGGATCTGGTGGAGTTGTCGGCTAGAAGGAAACCCATTGGCAGCAAATGGGTGTTCAAGAAAAAGACAAATGCAGAAGGAAGGTGGAGAAATACAAAGCTCGATTGGTAGCAAAAGGTTATTCCCAGGTGCCGAGAATTGATTTTGGTGATATTTTTTCTCTTGTTGCCAAGGTAACTTCTATTAGATTACTTTTATTTGTTGTTGTTGCTTTTGATTTTGAGGTAGAACAGATGGATGTGAAGACAACATTTCTTCACAGGGATCTGGAAGAGGAGATCTACATGAAGCAACTTGAATGCTTTGCGGTAAAGGGTAAGAAAGAACTAGTATGCAAGTTAAAGAAGTATCTATATGGGTTAAAACAGTCACCAAGGATGTGGTATCAGAAATTTGATACATTTATACGGGGACTTGGCTTCACCATAAGTAAAGCAGATCACTGTATGTATTTTAAATTAATTGGTGACCGTGTTATTTATCTGGTCTTGTATGTGGATGATATGTCGCTTGTTGGAAATGATAGAGAAATTATCCAGGATTTGAAGACCCATTTGTCCTCCAAATTCGACATGAAAGATCTTGGTGCTGCAAACTATATTTTGGGCATGGAAATTAAAAGATATTGGACAAAGAGGAAGCTCTGGTTAAACCAGAGGAAGTATGTCGAGACAATATTGCGGAGGTTTAACATGCAGGATAGTAAACTAGTGAAGGTTCTTATTCCTATAGGTGTAAAGTTATCTGTTGAACAGTGTCCCAAGACACAAGAAGAGGAAGAGGACATGTCCCGTGTTCCATATGCAAGTGCAATCAATAGCCTAATGTATGTGATGGTCTGTACTAGACTAGACATTGCACATGTAGTGGGAGCATTGAGCAGGTTTATGTCAAAACCAGGGAAGGAGCATTGGACATCAGTGAAGCTGGTTTTCAGGTATTTACGTGGCACTAGTGATTATGGTTTGTGTTACCAAGGAAGACCAGGATTAGACAGAGTGTTGGATATTTGTGTCTTTGTTGATGCAGACTAGGCTAGAGATATGGATCAGAGAAGATCTACAAGTGGGTATGTGTTTAACCTATTTGTAGGTGCAATCAGTTGGATCAGTAAGAAACAATTTGTAGTAGCACTCTCAACTACAGAGGCAGAATACATGGCAGCCACTCATGCAAGCAAGGAAGTAGTTTGGTTGCAAAGATTGTGTTCAAGTATGGGGTTAGTATAGGGAGATAAAAGGATAGACCGTGACAGCCAAAGTGCAATTTACTTGGCAAAGAACCCTGCATATCATTCAAAGACAAAGCACATTGATGTTCAGTGTCACTTTTTGAGGGATATGATAGAAGATAAAAAGGTGTTGCTGGTAAAGGTGGACACTTTGAAGAAAATTGCAGATGCATTGACAAAATCTGTGAGCTCTGAGAAGTACTCTTGGTGTAGAGAAACAATGGGCATTGCAGGGCTATATAAATCACTAAGCTCTCTTGTGGCTCCTTGTGGAAAGAAAACAACAAGTGGGAGAATGTTGGGTTGTGTTATATTCTTTCCACAACTAGCCCACGTAGTTAACCGAGGGGTTAGAAGGGGGGTATAGCCCCCCCCCCCCCCTCATTGTGCCGATTGCATAGAGGTAGGAGTCATAGGGGGTTTGAGGGGTGTAGGTAAACCCACTCTATGGGGTTCGGGGCAGCGCCCCGAAAAAAAAAAAAAATATATATATATATATATATATATATATATATAATAATAAATAAATAAAATAAATTAAATTAAATTAATAAATAAATAATAAAAAAAAAAAAAAAAATAATAAAAAAAAAAATTTGGACCCTATATTAGGTTGGGCACACCTACCTATGGTTTTGTGCATAATTTTCGCACATGGTTTTGGATGCGATGGTTTTCGGTCCATGGTTTTGGACGCAATGGTTTTCGGTCCATGGTTTTGGACGTGATGGTTTTTGGTCCATGGTATTGGATGCTTCGGCATGTATAAATATGTATTGTAACATTGAAAGGAACATAATGAAAAATCAAGCTGGTAGTCCCGGTTTTGGGATCCAAAGGAAAATCTCTATGTATATGTGTCTTATGTGTTATTCTCTCATATTGTTTATTTTTTGTGTTTTATAATTCGTATGAAGGTAATTTTTGTACGAGGTTAAAACCTACAATTAGGTACAAGGCAGTCACTTTACACAGGCAGAGGAGCAGGAAGGTGAAGATGCTTTCAATATTTCTTATTTTTTTCAAGATCCTCCATGTCAAGATGATGCACTTCCATTCTTGGATGATTTTCAATGTGCTAATCTTGGTATTGAATCAAATGCAGTCAACTATTTTGATCAATATGTAGCCTTGGGAAACAATCATTCTAATGATGGTGACTCTATTCATGTATGCGATCACAAATTCCAAGATATATTATATGATTTTTTGGATCCTCTAGAACATGTTGATCTGACAAAATTAGATTTGGAATTTGATCCAGCCAAATAAAATGTCTATATTGAAACTTCCTCTTCATCTCACAATCCCTTATGCTCTACCATTTGTGATGCATCTGCTTGCAACAAAGATACACCATGTTCTTCAAGTTCTTCATCCAATGAGTTAACTTCTTAATTGGCACAAGGTGGTGAGATTATCCATGATGAAAATGTACACAATAAAATAATTGAGTACTCTTTCCATCCCTCGTCATCTCTTCTCTTGCATGGAGACAACTCTCCAAACCAAATTTCTTATGACATTTTCTCGTTTCATACATCTTCATATTTACAATCAGATGAATCTCTTAACTTGAGTAATATGGTTGTTGATATTGAAAAATATGATCAAATTAGTGACAGAGATGGCTACCACTCGGTTAATAGTGATCTCATCAAGATCAGTGAAATAATCTATCCTCACCCCATGCATGATCTAGTTCAATCTTCAGGATGGAATTTTACAATTTTTGAAAGTTTCGAGACTTCCCAGGGATTCGAGGCACTTCAACTTCCATTGATGGTTATGTCAAGATCTCACAACTCTGGTAAGACCCCCGAACTAAGTTAAGTCTCATTTCTTTGCAAAAGTATTCCTTTTGCATAGTTTCACTCGATGTAAATTCTTTCTTGAAATATATTTGGCATTGCAGATATGATCTCTTAAACTTTCAATATCCATTTTTTTATCAGATTTAAGATGATTCATCTCCATGCAAGTCTCTTGTATCAAACTCAGTTTTGGAATGTGTATCTCTTGTACAAATTTACAGGGTAAGTTCCTTAGATAGAATACCAAAGGACACCGCTCACAAACAAATCATAGATCAATACACCAGTATTCCTGACATGGTTAAAACCCTCAAAGAGGTAAACACTCCATGGCCTGAAACAACGCGGCCACTTCATGTTAGGATATTCTGACACATAGGAAATAATTAAGTATAACTTGGTCTAGCATAGAGTTAGGTAAAGTGTGTTTCTTTACTATTTACTTTTGTAACTTACAATCCGACGGTCACGATAGGTTCTAGACATGAAGTGATCTGATGATTCATTCTCTCCTTGGTATTACCGACACTTGATCCACGGCTTAACACCCAATTGGTCCATGATCTCTATTCAAAGAGCATGGATGGTCATTTGTAGGGTAACCTTTCATGAGAGAAACTTATGTAAATTTTCATTCTTTTATTAATAAATTGCATGAAGTGGTCGTGTTGGCTCAGGAAGTGGACTGTTTTACTCTTTGAGGGTTTTAACCATGTCAAGAATACAGGTGTATTGATCCGTGATCTGTTTGTGAGCGGTGTCCTTTGGTGTTCTGTCTGAGGAACTTACCCTGTAAATTCCTACATGGTATCAGAGCTATTTGAGGGAAACATACGTTGGTGATCCAAATCTGAAGTCGATACAAATGCATCAGAATTGTTGTTTCCTAGATCTATTTTTTCTGACTTCTTTTGAGCCAAGAGGACTGCTCTATTGTGTTAGGAGCATCTGTTCCAGTGAGGAACCCTTTCGTTTCATGCGAAAAGGTTTCTGGTAGCCCTAGATACATCATTTTAAAGATCTTGAGGTATACAGTTTTTATTTGCAGTTCTAGCCATTCATCTCTCTGTTTATTCCGGTTTATTTAGCTCTTTGTTTTTTATTACCAGATCTATACCTTTCATTTCTGCGTATGCTCTTTGCCCCGCAACTCTTTATAATAATAGAGGTCTTGAGTTCAAGTCTTTCTTTTTGTTGAGTTACTTTTTCAAAAAGCACATGTAACTTATGTTTTAAGATTACTTATCTAAAAGTGTTCTCACCCATTATAAAAAGTGACTCACTTATAATTCTAAAGTCTCTTTATCTTTTATTTAAGTTACAATTTAGTGGGTAGCTCATAACGAACCATTGCAAAAGTGACTTTCACCTATTTATAAAAGTGATTCACATAAAATATTTTTTTAAGTGAGATAATTATATTAAGTTTGGAAAGGGGGGGTGGATTTTTTTTTAAATATAACATTATCAATCATTTGCGTACATTCACGCACTTCGTCGGCATCTTCAACAACTTTTCTTCAAAAAGCCATAACTTCTTCATCCGAAAGCCGTTTTCAAACCCATTTTTTTTAATCAACCTAATTTTTTGAAATATTTCCATTGGAACACTTAGTTTCAGCATATACAGCTTCAGTTTCTATTAAAATGGAAAGTCCGTGCCAATTTATTCTTGACAACACCAACTACTTCCAATGGTGGTCCTACGATGTGGATTTACTTAGAAGCAAAGGTCTTTAGAAAATAGCCTCAGGCCAAGAAACCAAGCCTCGAGATGAAGATAAGGCAGCCAAATGGGAAAATAGGCAAGATCAAGCACGTGGGTTGATAGGGATGTCTATTTCTCTAGACCCTAGATTCCATATCGCAGAACTTGGTACTCCTAATAAAGCAATGAAACAACTCACTAAAATTTTTGGAATTAAAAATGAAATTAGAGCTTATCAACTCGAAAATTAGTTGCTTACATTGGACCCCAATTATTTTTCTTCCATTGAAGATTTTTTGTCCAAGTTCAAGACCCTTAGACTTCTCTTGGAAGGTGTTAAGGTTAAGAAAGAAGATGTTAGCCTTATCTATTCCATTCTTACTAAGTTGGGACCAATCTACTCTGTGTTTGTTTCCACCTTTCATTCTACTAGAGAAGCCTTTATTTCTCAAGGACAAGACTATAAGTCCCCCTCTTTTGATGCCTTTTGTGGTTCTTTAATAAGAGAACAAGAAAAGCTCTTATATCTTGGTCCTCTTAATCTTGGAAACTCTTCTAAGAAAGCCTTAGCCGCCCAGTAGCAACCAAATTCAAAGAATCCTAAGAAGCTGTATCCTAAAAAAATGGTCCTAAACCAAATAAGGGCCCTAAGAAATTTCAATCTCAAAATGAAAAATCATTTCAACAAAATGATAAGGCAAATAAAAACAAAGAGAAGAAGACTAATAGACATTACCACTTTTGTAATCGAGATGGCCTGTTAGAATCCAAATGTTTTAAGAAGATGGAAGCCTTGGAAGTAGCAATGAAGAAGCATAACATCCATTTGGAGCACTCTTCAACTTCAACCTCAACTTCAGGAATAGCACTTTCTACATGTGGTTGTCAAGCATCTCGTTTTGGTTATGCACTAAATGTATCTTCTTCTTCTCATTCTCATGAGTGGCTCATTGATTCTGAAGCTTCTTATCACATGGCCAAAAACAAAGCCATGTTTTCTTCTTTAAATGATTGTAACACAAAAAATATATATGTTGGTGATGATAGATCTCTTAGTGTTGTATGGAATGGAACTGTTCATCTACACAATGGTCAATTTAATGATGTATTATGTGTTCCAACCTTATCTTGGACCTTCTATCTGTATATCAGCTAACTCATACAGGTGAAGGTAAAATCATTGAATTTTCACCTCACGATGTTGTAATTAAGGACCTAAGAGATCCCAGACAAATTTTAGCTACCGGCATTGTTGATGATTCTACAAGGTTGTATAAGTTTAACAACTTTGGGTCATCAAATCTTCCCTCGATATTTGTTGCTCATAACGATGAAGTGGGCAAATTTTGGCATGAGCGATTTGGTCACTTAAATTATCACTCCCTTCAAAATCTATGTAAAGAAAATATGGTGACATGTCTTCCAATGGTATCTTGCAGAGATGGTGTTTGTTCCTGATGTGTAGTCGAATAACATCATCAGGATAGTTTTGAAAAACATGCCTCTTGGCATGCCTTAGCCCCTTTGTAGCCCATGCATAGTGATTTATGTGGTCCACTTCCAGTTTTTTCATTCTTTCGCTTCAAGTATTTATTAACTTTCATTGATGATTTCTCCATACGCACTTGGGTATACTTCTTAAAACTCAAGAGTGAAGTATTTAACATTTTCTTGGCCTTTAAGGCCTTTGTTGAAAAACAATATGGACATCAAATTCTTAAGCTAAGATGTGATAATGGCAGAGAATATGTTAACAACAATTTCATCAACTTGTGCACCGAGAATGGAATTCAAATGCAACATATTTCCATATACTCCCCAACAAAATGGTGTAGCTGAAAGGAAGAATCGCACCTTAAAGGAAATGGCTAATTGTATGATTCAATCTAAAGGACTTCGTCTTCATTTTTGGGCAGAAGAAATTAACTCTGCAAATTACATAGTAAATCACACTCCTACTAAGGTTTTAAAGAATATCACTCCAAAAGAAGCATGGAGCTCAATTAAACTAGATGTAAGTCGCTTTCGTGTTTTTAGAAGTGAAGCATGGGCCCATATTTCAGATGAGAAACATAAAGCTTTAGAACCTAAGAGTGAAAAATGTATTTTTGTTGGATAAACGAAAAAGACAAAGGATATAGACTTATTCCACTTAAGTCCAAAAATGTTATCATTAGAAGAAATGTAAAGTTTGTTGAAAATATATCGTCCTACGAGCCTAGTTCGGCGAATGTGCCACCTCTCTCTATCCCTTCTACTTCCAAAAATATTTCTTCTTCAAATGATGACAGCGAGGATGACAATCCTCCCCCACCTTCTCAGGATCCTCCTTCAGCTCCTCAGCTTCCAAAATGGGTTTGTGCTACTCGGGATGCAGCAAGTGCTCTTGCCAGTGATCCTATAGATCAGCGACATACATGTTCTCAGTTCGATAGAGCGTCTTCTTTACTGGCTCAAGCTTCAGCAAATTATGATGCTGACGCCTTTGCAGAAGCTTCAGGCCATCCAGATTGGGATGCAGCTATGAATGAAGAATATCATTCATTATTGGCAAATGATACATGGGATCTTGTTCCTCTTCCAAAGGGACGAAAACTTGTTAGATGCAAATGGGTTTACAAAACCAAGTATGGACCAAATGGAAAATTTGATAAACATAAATCTCGTCTTGTTGCTAATGGTTTTTCACAAGTTGAAGGCATTGACTATACTGAAACCTTCTCCCTTATTGCCAAAATGAACTCTATATGCCTTGTTTCTTCCCCTGCTACCTCTTTCAAATGGGAAGTCCATCAGATGGATGTTAAATCTGCCTTCTTGCATGGGGACTTGCACGAAGAAATCTATATGGAACAGCCTACTGGATTTATACAAACATACTCCAACCTTGTATGTCAGCTTTAGAAATCCCTTTATGGTCTCAAGCAAGCCCCTCGGGCTTGGTATGCCAAAATGGATAACTTTCTTTTAGAAACTAGCTTTTCTAGGTGTCATTCTGACAATATTGTCTACACCAAGAAAGTGGGCAAGTGTCTTATCATCCTTGTTCTTTAAGTTGATGATCTTATCCTTACTAGTAGTGATCCCAACCTTATAAACCATGTGAAGTCCAGCCTTAAAAAGAAGTTTGGAATGACAGATTCAGGACACTTGAATTATTTTCTTGGTCTTCAAGTCTTGCAATCCAAGGAAGGTATTTCCCTTTCCCAGTCCAAGTATGTATGTGATCTTCTATGCCATTTTCACATGGAAGACTGTAACCCATCCCCTTCTCCCTTTCAGTATGGAGCCAAACTTTCAGTCACTTGTACTTCCCCTAAAGTTGATTGACGACAAGGAAAACTGCGATGAGGCAATTTCCCTTTCATTTCATAATATCCCTACGTGAACCTGTGGGTTATGGCCCACCTATACAAATTGGAAGCATTTGAATGGCGTACTTCCCCTAAAACCTGGAAATTAACAAATAGCGGAAATGCATGGAAACCCGACAATGAACGTTGATCCCACTCTGGACGCCGAAGACTGGACTTATAAAGAAATCAAAATCCCGATCATAATTCATCGAGTCTGCTCTTTCCCAAGCCTTATCAGCTTCAATCTCTGTCGTTAATCTGCTACCCAATCCAACAGCTTACGCTTAGCCTGATCACTAAACAGTCCACTCGATCTCCATCGTTCAATCAACTATCTCCAATCCAACAGTTAATAACCATATCGCATGAGCCACTTGCACGAGAATTACCCACCCGATAAAGCAGTTTCCTCTCTCCTGTGACATGCTACATGTCGAGGAGAGAGGAAAGACTAGAATTGGATAGAGTGTTGGATATTCATGGCTTTGTTGATGCAGACTAGGCTTGAGAACTAGATCAGAGAAGATCTACAAGTGGGTATGTGTCTAACCTATTTGGAGGTGCATTCATTTGGATGAGTAAGAAACAATCTATAGTGGCACTATCAACTACAAAGGCAGAATACATGGCAGCCACTCATGCAAGCAAGGAAGCAGTTTGGTTGCAGAGATTGTGTTCAAGTATGGGGTTAGTACAATAAGCTATAAGGATAGACTGTGATAGCCAAAGTGCAATTTTCTTGGCAAAGAACCCTGCATATCATTCAAAGACAAAGCACATTGATGTTCAGTATCACTTTGTGAGGGATATGATAGAAGACAAAAAGGTGTTGCTGGTAAAGGTGGACACTTTGAAGAATACTGTCGATGCATTGACAAAATATGTGAGCTCTGAGAAGTTCTCTTGGTGTAGAGAGACAATGGGCATTTCAGTGCTGGGAAAATGACTAAGCTCTCTTGTGGCCCCCTGTGGAAAGAAAACAACAAGTGGGAGATTGTTGGGTTGTGTTATATTCTTTCCACGTAGTTAACAGGGGGTTTGAAGGGCACCCGTAACCCCACTTTATGGGGTCCGGGGCAACGCCCCGAAAAATTTTGGTTTCGGACCCTATATTAGGTTGGGCGGACCCACCTATGGTTTTGTGCATGATTTTCACACATGTTTTTTGGACGCGGTGGTTTTCAGTCCATGGTATTGGACGCGATGGTTTTCGGTCCATGGTATTGGACGAGATGGTTTTTGGTCCATGGTATTGAATGCTTCGGCATGTATAAATAAGTATTGTAATATTGAAAAGAATATAATGAAAAATCAAGTTGGTAGTCCCGGTTTTGGGATCCAGGGGAAAATCTCTGTGTATATGTGTTTTATGTGTTATGCTCTCGCATTGTTTATTTTTTATGTTTTAGAATTTGTATGCAGGTAATTTCTATATGGGGTTAAAACCTACACTCCTTCCTTCTCCTATTGTGCCATATTTGTACATCCTTCAATCCTATCCCAAGTTGTTCTTAAGGGGGGATGTTAGGATATTCTGGCACATAGGAAATAATTAAGTATAACTTGGTCTAGTGTAGAGTTAGGTAAAGTGTGTTTCTTTACTATGTACTTTTGTAACTTACAATCTGATGGTCACGATATGTTCTAGACATGAAGTGATCCAACAGTTCATTCTCTCCTCGATATTACTGACACTTGATCCATGGCTTAACACCCGATTGGTCCATGATCTCTATTTAAAGAGCATGGAGGGTCATTTGTAGGGTAACCATTCATGAGAGAATCTTATGTAAATTTTCGTTCTTTTATTAATAAATTGCCTGAAGTGGTTGTGTTGGCTCAGGCTGTGGATTGTTTCCCTCTTTTAGGGTTTTAACCACGTCAAGAATACTGGTGTATTGATCTGTGATCTGTTTGTGAGTGGTGTCCTTTGGTGTTCTGTCTTAGGAACTTACCCTGTAAATTCCTACACTTCAGGCAATTTGTTAATAAAAGAAAGAAAATTTACATAATCTTCTCTCATGAATGGACGCCTATTTAAATAGATATCATGGACCAATCGGGTGTTAAGCCATGGATCAAGTGTTGGTAATACCGAGGAGAGAATGAACCGTTGGATCACTTCATGTCTAGAACATATCATGATTGTCGGATTGTAAGTTACAAAAGTACATAGTAAAGAAACACACTTTACCTAACTCTACACTAGACCAAGTTATACTTAACTATTTCCTATGTGTTGGAATATCCTAACATCCCCCCTTAAGAACAACTTGAGATAGGATTGAATGATGTAAAAATATGACACAATAGGAGAAGGAAGGAGGCATTAGAGCCTGTCCCCCCTTAGTGACAACTTCCTGAACTCCAACCATAAATCTAAGTTTAGTAAACTTCACCACTGTGAGAGCCTTTGTAAAGATGTCTCAACTTGATCATTGGTTGAACAATATTGTACTTCAAGAACATGGTCATGAATGAGCTTTCTGATGAAGTGCATGTGTAGTTCAATGTGTTTGTTGCTATGATGTTGGATTGGATCTTTGCATAGTTGAATGGCACTTTTACTATCACACCAAAGTGTTGTTGGATGTTTCTGTTGAAAGCCAAACTCTGACAGGATCTGATGAAGCCACGGGGCTTCCTTACTAGCTTCTATGGTGCCACGATACTATGCTTCTGTTGAAGAAAGAGAAATGGCACTTTGTTTCTTGTAAGCCCATGTAATAGGTCCATAACCAAGAGTGAAGACATAACCTGCAATAGACTTCTGATCATCAACATCACCAAGCCAATCGGAATCAGTGAAACCAACCAATAGAGGAGATGCTTCTGCACTGTAATGAATCCCAAAATGAACTATACCTTGAACATAATGAAGTATTCTTTTATCTTTTTTCCAATGACTTTCATGTGGGTTTTGCATAAATCGAGCAATAAGGCCAACAACGAAGGAAAGGTCAAGACGAGTATGGGTCAGATACAAAAGTTTTCCTACAAGTTGATGGTATAAGGTAGCATCAACTTCAGCGGAAGTACAAGTGACTGAAATTTTGGCTCCAGACTGAAAGGGAGAAGGAGATGGCTTACATTCTTCCATGTGAAAGTGGCGTAGAAGATCACGGACATACTTCGAATAGGAAAGGGAAATACCTTCCTTGGATTGAAAGACTTGAAGACCAAGAAAATAATGCAAGTGTCCTAAGTTTGTCATTTCAAGCTACTTTTTAAGGTTGGACTTCACATGGTTTATAAGGTTGGGATCACTACCAATAAGGATAAGATCATCAACATAAAGAACAAGAATGATAAGAGACTTACCCACTTTCTTGGTGTAGATAGTATTGTCAAGATGACACCTAGAAAAGCCAATATCTAAAAGAAAGCTATCCATTTTGGCATACCAAGCCCGAGGGGCTTGCTTGAGACCATAAAGGGATTTCTTAAGCTGACATACAAGGCTAGAGTCTATTTGTATAAAGCCAAGAGGTTGTTCCACATAGATTTCTTCATGCAAGTCCCCATGCAAGAAGGTAGATTTAACATCCATCTGATGGACTTCCCATTTGAAAGAGGCGGCAAGGGAAAGAACAAGGTGAATAGAGTTCATTTTGGCAACAGGGGAGAAGGTTTCAGTATAGTCAATGCCTTCAACTTGTGAAAAATCGTTAGCAACAAGACGAGCTTTATGTTTATCAACTTTTCCGTCTAGTCCAAACTTGGTTCTATAAACCCATTTGTATCTAACAAGTTTTCGTCCCTTTGGAAGAGGAACAAGATCCCATGTATCATTTTCCAATAATTAACGATATTCTTCATTCATAGTTGTGTCCCAATCTAGATGGCCTGAATCTTCTACAAAGGTGTCAAGATCATAATTTGTTGAAGTTTGAGCTAGTAAAGAAGAGGCTCTATCAAACTAAGAACGTGTGTGATGCTGATCTATAGGATCACCTGCAAGAGCACCTGCTGCATCTTGAGTAGTGCAGACCCATTTTGGAAGATGAGGAGCTGAAGGAGGATCCTGAGAAGGTAGGGGAGGATTGTCATCCTCTTTTTCATCATCTGAAGAAGAAATACTTTTAGAACCAGAAGGGACAGAGAGAGGTGGCACATCCGTCAAACTAGACTCGTAGGGCGATATATTTTTCAGCAAACTTTACATCACTTCTAATGATAACTGTTTTGGATTTAGGCGGAAGAACTCTATATCCTTTAACATCTTCAGAATATCCAACAAAAATACATTTGTTACTCTTAGGTTCTAAGGCTTTTTGTTTCTCATCTGGAATATGGACCCATGCTTCACTTCCAAAAACACGAAAGTGACTTACATCTGATTTAATTGAGCTCCATGCTTCTTCTGGAGTGATATTCTTTAAAACCTTAGTAGGAGTGTGATTTACTATGTAATTTGCACAGTTAATTTCTTCTGCCCAAAAATTAAGACTAAGTCCTTTAGATTGAAGCATGCAATTAGCCATTTCCTTTAAGGTGTGTTTCTTCCTTTCAGCTACACCATTTTGTTGTGGAGTATATGGAACAATATGTTGCATTTGAATTCCATGCTCAGTGAAAAATTTGATGAATTTGTTGTTAACATATTCTCTGTCATTATCAGATTTTCGCTTAAGAATTTGATGTCCAAATTGTTTCTCAACGAAGGCCTTAAAGGCAAGAACATGTTAAATACTTCACTTTTGAGTTTTAAGAAGTATACCCTAGTGCGTCTCGAGAAATCATCAATGAAAGTTAAGAAATACTTGTAGCCAAAGAATGAAAAAACTGGAAGTGGACCACATAAATCACTATGACCGAGCTATAAAGGGGTTGAGGTGTGCCAAGAGGCGTGTTTTTCAAAACTATCTCGATGATGTTTTACGAGTACACATCTAGAACAAACACCATCTCTGCAAGATACCATAGTAAGACTTGTCACCATATTTTCTTTACATAGATTTTGAAGGGAGCGATAGTTTAAGTGACCAAATCGCTCATACCAAAGTTTGCTCACTTCATCATTATGAGCAACAAATACTGATGGAAGAGTTGATGACCCAAAGTTGTTAAACCTATACAACCTTGTAGAATCATCAGCAATTCCAGTAGCTAAAAACTGTCTAGGATTTATGAGGTCCTTAATTACAACATTATGAGGTGAAAATTCAACTGTTTTACCTTCACCTGAATGAGTTATCTGATATACAGATAGAAGGTTGTAGGATAAGGTAGGAACATATAATACATCATTAACTTGACCATTGTCTAGATGAATAGTTCCAATCCCTACAACACTAAGAGATCTATCATCACCAACGTATATATTTTTCATGTTACAATCATTTAAAGAAGAAAACATGAATTTTTTTTTGGCCATGTGATAAGAAGCTCCAAAATCAATAAGCCATTGATGAGAATGAGAAGAAGAAGATACATTTAGTGCATAATCAAATCGAGATGCTTGACAACCACATGTAGAAAGTGTTTTTCTTGAAGATGAGGTTGGAGTTGAAGAGTGCTCCAAATGGATGTTATGCTTCTTCATTTTTGCTTCCAAGGCATCCATCTTCTTAAATCATTTGGATTCTAAGTGGACATCGCGATTACAAAAGTTGCAATGTCTATCAGTCTTCTTCCCTTTGTTTTTATTTGCCTTATCATTTTGTTGAATTGATTTTTCATTTTGAGACTAAAATGGATTAGGACCCTTGGTTGGTTTAGGACCATTCTTCTTAGGATGTTGCTTCTTAGGATTCTTTGAACTTGGTTTTTGTTAGGCGACTAAGGCTTTCTTAGAAGAGTTTCCAAGATTAAGAAGACCAAGATGTAAAAAATTTTCTTGTTCTCTTATTAAAGAATCACAAAAGGCATTAAAATAAGGGGACTTATAGGCTTATCCTTGAGAAATAAAGGCTTCTCTAGTAGAATGGAAGGTGGAAACAAACATAGAGTAGGTTGGTCCTGACTTTGTAAGAATGGAATAGATAAGGCTACCATCTTCTTTCTTAACCTTAACACCTTCCAAGAGAATTCTAAGGGTCTTTAACTTGGACAAAAAATATTAAATGGAAGAAAAATTATTTGGGTCCAACGTAAGCAACTCATTTTCGAGTTTATGGGATCTAGTTTCATTTTTAATTCCAAAAACTTTATTGAGCTGCTTCATTGCTTCATCAGGGTATCAAGTTCTGTGATATGGAATCTAAGGCTTGGAGAAATAGACATCCCTATAAACCCACGTGTTTGATCTTGCCTATTTTCCCATTTGGTTGCCTTATCTTCATCTTTAGGTTTAGATTCTTGGCCTGAGGCTATTCTATAAAGACCTTTACTTCTAAGTAAATCCACAATGTAGGATAACCATTGGAAGTAGTTGGTGTTGTTAAGAATAACTTGGCATGGACTTTCCATTTTAGCATAAACTAAATCTATAGATTTGAAACTAAGTGCTCCAATGGAAAGATCTCGAAAAATTAAGCCGATTAAAAAAAAAATGGCTCTAAAAATGGCTTTTGGATGAAGAAGTTAAGGCTTTTTGAAGAAAAGTTGTTGATGATGCCGACAAAGTACGTGAATGTGCAAAAGTGAATGACACTGTTATATTTAAAAAAATATCTCCCCTGTTTCCAAACTTAATCTAATTAGCTCACTTTAAAAAAATATTGTGTGACCCACTTTTATAAATAAGTGAAAGTCACTTTTACAATGGTACTTTATGAGCCACCCGCTAAATTGTAACTTAAATAAAAGATAAAGAGACTTTAGAATTATAAGTGACTCACTTTTTATAATGGGTGAGAAAACTTTTACATAAAGTAACTATAAAACATAAGATACATGTGCGTTTTGAAAAAGTAATTCCATAAAAAGAAAGACTTAAACCCAGGACCTCTATTCTCATAAAGTAATTTGGACCAAGTGAGCTAGTTTAAAATGTTAGTAATTTTTAGGAAAGATGAAGGTTTTTTTTAGTCAATGAAGCTTTGGAGTGCGTGCTTACTTGGAAAAATCATTTTCCCTACAAAACAAAGTACCACAAAACCCAACACGGACATGCTGGTAGTTAGTTTTCACCAGAAACTATATATTTTCCTCAATGTTTCTGATTTTCTGAGATCACACTAAGGCGCGACGGAAAAGAGCATACGCATGAGAAAAATCCTTCCTTTCGGTTTTTTATTTTCCCAGATCGCACAGAGTCGCAGGGCAAAGAGCATACACAAAAATGAAAGGTATAGATTTGGTAATAAAAAACAGAGAGAAAAATAAACCGAAAAAGACATAGAGATAAATAACTAAAACTGCAGATAAAGACTGTATACCTCCAGATCTTAAAAATGACGTAGCTAGGGCTACCAGAAACCTTTTCACGTGAAACAAAAGGGGTTCCTCACTGGAACAAATTCCCCTAACACAATAGAGTAGTCCTCTCGGCCCGGAAGCTATCAGAAATAGTAGATCTAGGAAACGATAGTTGGATGCAATTGTACTGGCTCGGATTTGGATCATCAACGAATGCGGCCCTCAAACAGCTCTGATACAATGTAGAAATTTACAGGGTAAGTTCCTCAGATAGAACACCAAAGGACACCGCTCACAAACAGATCACATATCAATACACCAGTATTCTTGACGTGGTTAAAACCCTCAAAGAGGGAAACATTCCACAGCTTGAGCCAACGCGGTCACTTCAAGAAATTTATTAATAAAAGAAATAAAATTTACATAAGCTTCTCTGATGAACAGTGACCTTACAAATGACCCTCCATGCTCTTTAAATAGATATTATGGACCAATCAGGTGTTAAGCCACAAATCAAGTGTCATAATACCGAGAAGAGAATGAATCGTCAGATCACTTCATGTTTAGAACATATCGTGACCAATGGATTATAAGTTACAAAAGTACATAGTAAAGAAACACACTTTACCTAACTCTACACCAGACCAAGTTATACTTAACTATTTCCTATGCATCGAATATCCTAACATTTCTCATAGAATCATCGAATTACGAAGTTGATTATTCTAAGATTATCTTTGGCCAAAGGAGTCATACATGTCCCACTCATTTGAAAACAATCAGCTCCTGATCCTTCTTGCAAACATTCTTATGCTAATCATTTTCTTCATTGCACCTGAAATCATCTTGAGCGTTCGTGAATGCATGGATTATTTTATGAATCAAATTATTCTTCGCTTATTTTACCCTGACTAGTTTCATGTGTTTATTATAATAGCATTCATTTTTACTTCTTTCAACAATTACAACATTAGTGCAGTGTGTAACTAGTCACAAGGAAATGATTTGTTACACTCATCATGTGAGGAAGAGGATTCTACTATGCAGAGAATTTCTAGAATTGTTCAAATTGATTTATCTTTGTTAATTACAAACTAGGAATTCAATGCTTTAATCAGCCTATCTTATCATTATTTGCTCTTTGATGATCGTCATTTAGCTTATCATTTTTCTATCAGTATATCCAATGACAGTTGTTTTACGTCCTTATATCTTCATCGTGTAACATCTCACTATTTGGATTTTTGTTGAGCAGTTGAGGCTCTTTAGCCTTCGCTGATGGTTATGTCAGGTCCTCACTGTCTCGACGTGACTACTAAATATGATCATATCTTTTTTCCCTCACAAGATTCTCATTATAATCTCGTGCCTCTAATTGAAAATCCATCTTTTCAAATATTTTGGGGTTTTCAAGAGGATCATCATGAATTTTATGATCTAATCGATGAATGGCTGGAAAAATATTAATTGGAAAGCTCCATTGCAATAAATAGGTTTCGACCTTTTCTCATGCTTGCTAAGTAGATGGACACAAATGAAGGTTCATTCACAAGAAATCTTCAAGGTTTGTTTGATTATACTTTCCATCAAAGAGGTAAGAATGTGAATTGGATGAAAGTAGTGGTTGTGATACATCTTTCTACCCACCGGCAAGACCTTCAATTTTTTGTCCAAGATATTCAAGTTTTTTATATTTTCTGTTGCACTTTAATTTATATATGTTTTAATTGTTTGTATCTTTTTGGATGTAGGTCGGGAACAACTACTATGGATTCACTTGAAATTTCATTATACGTGACCCTGACCTTCTAGTTGTTAGGTTAGGAGTAGGACTAACTGCATTCTAGTTTTCCCTCTCTTGCATTCATCCCATGCTCATTCTCTTTAGTCTCTCTTGTCTTTTCTTACTTTTGTCTTACATTACAATTTGGTTTAGCCTCTTTTGCTTGTGCTTTGGTTTTTATTTCTTGTTGTGTTGTGTCTTTTCCCTTTTGTTCCATTAATAATACCTTGCATGAAGATGCTTTGTTGGCTCAGAAGGGAATGTGGAAAAATAGAAAAGGACTTTGTAACACCGCAACATTTGGCTAACTCTTTTTCCTTCTTCCTTATCTTCGTTACATATTTTGGTTGATAATGTTCCAAAGAAAAAAATGATCATTGCATCAAGAAAACCTTGTGTCAAACCATGATCTCCATGTTTATTATAGAAACCTCATGCCTACAATCGGTTTTATGTTTCGGCATTTTCAAGTTGATCCAATCAAGTAGAAAAGACAAGGGGAAAAAAATAAATGAGCAAACCAATATCAGAGGTCTTATATAAGCTTCTCTGAAGGGACAACCTCTCCTACTATCAATAAGTCGAGATCCCTCTTCTGCCCATAAATAAATAATTGTCGGTGCAGAGTCCTCTTTAAATAAATAAATAAATGTGAAAGAGGAGAAAGGATTCATGTGCAGAGAGGTGAAGCAAGCAACGTTGTCGGGGTACTATCTAGGCTTGCTGGTAGTGGAGCAATATTTTTGTTCCTGTAGTGACTCCGCGGGGGTATTGTCCAGGCCTGCTGACAGCAGAGCAAGACCAAAGATGAAAAACTATACTCTGAAAATTTAAATCTCACGAACTTCATTACCTTATCTTGATTCGAAACATTGTGTGATCGTTGATCTTATGTTTGTGTTTAACCGAGTAAAGGAATGAAAGGGATTATGTTTATGCATGGGGTAAGTGGGGAAGCCACGATAATTTCAATGATGAATCAATACTTCATAAATAACTAGAACCTGCACAAAATAATTGACCAAGGCAAAGAAGATGGAGTTCTACCAGTGAGTCACCTAGTGTTGTCACTGTGACAAAGACTCTCCAAAATTTTCATATACTCAAATTTTGGAGCCTATTATGGATTTTGTGATTTATTGTTCCATATTCACTTATTAGTTAGTTGACACTTTTAAGCTCCCTTCTTGGATCAGAAGTGTCGAAGTCACTTGCTCACACATGCTCAGTCTACAAGGGAACATGGTATGGACAATCATACCACGTTCCATCAATACTGTGCCTATGTGATGTCCAATCCATTTCGATAGTCAGTGTTCACTGACAACGACAGTTTCTCACATTATAACTGCATTTGTACTTCTATTTCAATGAGATTTGCAAATTTTCGCTCCCGTAAACCTTTATTTTCGGGAGTTTCGCTTTCACATTTTTGGTTGTCACTTTTGCTTTATTTAACTCTAACCAGTGTTGTTTTCATGTTATATTTTCTCTGGCATGTGTTACTTTCACTTTCATTCACATATCGCAAGACTCATTCGCGCTTTAGCAATTGTCGTCTTTTCCACATGTTAGCTATCGCACAACCTATGGACGCATGTTCTCGTGATGTCAAGGGGTTATATTTTTGTGAATGAATTGGTATAACCATGTAAGCATCAGTCAAACTCACTCCCAAAGTTTTAAGCATTGCCACACAAGTGTCATCACGGTCGTCGTAAAGTGTATCTTAAGTGTTGCATTTATCGTAACTTATCATAAAGTTATCACACTGAGGGAAACACATCATTCATGTGTCATGGATCATCTATGTTGATTGTGTCATCAAGTATTCTAAGTGTGTGATCATAATCAAATTCTTATCATTGTTCACATTAGTCTCACTGGTCTCACACTTAGCCATTTCTGGAAAGGCTTCCCAACCAAGCAACCTAGGTTCACCCAGCCTTCCTGAAATACACCCTATGTAGTATCAGTCCTCTAGTTGTTACCTTCTCCCTTGGCATTGTGCAATGCATAGTTCTTTCCTCCCAGGACTGTTGCACTATGTAGTTTCTATGCTCAAGCTCCGACCTTGACCTCCATAATTGCGTAATCCTTTCTCCCAGCCTGGCCCTAACTGCGCACTATGCAATCACAAGCCACAAGCTCATTTCCTAAGCCTCTAAACTGCACAGTTACACAATATCCTAGCCTCACTTGTCTCCTGAAACTGCACAGTGTGTTAACTCGGGGTCCATCCCCTTAGCCTACCCAACTGGGTCCTATAACTACACACTTTTTTCCCTGAGTCTAGCCTGAATTACACACTTTATAGTCTCAAGGCTTAAGCCTCAACCCTGAACTCTTAAAATTCGCAATTGCACAGTCACCTGGGATCATTTGTCCTCTAGAACCACATAATAGGTTGATCCAATGCCTGTCCCCACAACCTGTCATCCTGAACTCCCAAACTCTACAGTTTTCTTCCTCAGCCCAGCCTAAACTACATATTATGCAGTCTCAAGGCTCAAGTTACACCCCTTTTCTAGCTTAGTCAGTGGATCAAATGTGCACCATCTTAGGCTAGGGGCTTATCAGACTGTTGTCATGAGTGAATTGCAGATGCGGGAACTCTATCATGCTATGGCAAGATGATGATGAAGGAGATGGAGGAGTACATGCTATAAGAAACATATGGAGCTGAAGAAATAAGATGAGCATTGGGTTAAAATACGAAGGAACATCGAACTCTAACAGAAGATGAAGATCAAGATCACGTGGAAGACTCCTTATCCTCAAGTCATAAGGAGGAGGAGGAGGAGAGCATGTATCATCTATTCAAGGAGACACAAAGAAAGAAGCAGCAAGAAGGACAGCTTAGCACTGTCACATCATCATGTAGTATGTGTCATCAGTGTCATTTCATGTCCTGTCGCAAGTCATCAAATGCCACATCATTATTGTGGATTATGTAATTACATATTCAAAATGTATTGAAAAGTGGAAGACCAAATGACACACATGGAATATGAAGAGTCATGTAAGTCGAAAATTCATAGGAAGTCAAACAGCCATGAGGGTAGTCAAAGAGTCACAAGGAGGGTGAAGCATCTCCCCTTGGTTATATATAAACCCTCATTTTATTAGCAAAGGACTTTTTCACCTTAGCTCCTCCCGCAAGGCATTAGAGATATAAGCTACTTCTTTTGAGGAGAAAGGAGTGGCTCCAACGCTCCACTATTGGAGCTAGTGGTGTTTATTGTATACATGTGTCTTGGAAATTTTACTTAATAACAGAAGTATTCATGGCCGACATGTTCTTCATGCATGTATTATGGATATTTGTAATACTATTTTGTGAATGTTTGTAATTCATGTCTGCTTTATCTTGCTAAAGTAGTTGAACTATTTTAGTTATTTTGTTACTTATCATATTTAGAATGTATTTTAGTTTCTATTATCTTCGTCGCATCCTCGTGGACTATCCCACCAAATATTAGACAAATCTTCCTCATTATATTGGTTTCAATGACCGTCACATCTCTGTGGACTATTCTGCATGATGTTGTATGGACCCTTCTTGTTCATGTGTGTCTCTATTAGGGTGGTGCTACTACCTCTCTCTTAAAGGCTCACTTTCCCTCCCCTCCATAGTGAAATAACTTTGACACATATGATCGGACACTCACTAGGCACACCCCCTTGCTTTTCGAAGGCGCATTTTCACTCCTCTCTCTTGCTAACAGTTAGAGACAAGGAATATATTTAAGATATATGGCAACCGGGCCGATATTCTAGATGGGGCTCCTACTCCAAACGATGTGAGGTCTAATTGATATTTCACATCGAGGAGACCCCCTTGGTTGATGAATTTTCGACACCGTCAACGCCGAATTTTTTCAAATAAATTTAGAATATAATAGAATCTAATACACTACATCTTTCATGGCACTTATTCATTGTATGACATACATATTAATGTTTGAGCATATATCATAGAGATGAAGATGAACAAATATGAAAATTTGTTTCGTTGGTAGAAGATAAACAAAATGTATTCGATTATGATGATATAAAAGTTATTACTAAATGGAATGTTTTAAAATCTGGCAACTGTACAATTGTCCATAACAAAAATTTTGACATATTAATTAGGGTTGGTATAAAGAATACCACAAAACATGGGTAGAATTAAGTAGTTCTACTAGCATAAATCATTATAATATATGCATAGAAGGTTCTCAAAAAAATGATTAAGCGATAATCGAGCCTTTTATAGATTTCTTGAAACTATCAAGAGGAGGAGAAACCATACCATGTGAAATATGTCCAAATTAATCTTCTATGTACTCATTCATGTTTTTAGTTCTTCACCTTTTATATTTCATTATATATTCTCATTGAGTTTTATAGGTGACTTCACTTTTTTTGTGGTTTTCAACAATTATAGGAGGAACATCACAACATGTGTTGAGCAAGGAAAAAACTATAGGAAAATGCCATATGATATTTAATAATCTATACAAAATAATCTTGAACATTTTCAAATAGTCCTATAAAATTAGTAAAGAGGAAAATGCATAAGAGATAGACCTTGAGGCACCACAATAAAAGGTCACAAAGGTAATAAATAATGTATATTTCTAGTTATTGATTTTGATATGCTTGTAGTGGTTTATTTTGATGTATTTTCAAGTTTTTATCTTTCTCTAATGTAATATTTTAGTACCATTAACATACTTAATTGATCTTATCTTGTCTTCTATATAAGAAGAAATAGATACAAAGAAATTACTTGTTACATATTATTTCAATCAAGCTGAGAGGTTCATGATTGCATGGTACTTGTAAGTTTATAATATAATATTATTTAGTATGCTAGTATAATATCTTAATCTATGTGATGATAAATATGGTTTTTCTTATTGAATATAGTTAAAACAACTACAATAATGAGCCCACTTATGATTATCTAAAATATGTTTTGAGGAATGGCTAAGAAAGAATGATGGAAGATATGCAACTCGTGCCAAATGTAATTAATTGTTAATTATGTGTTTATTTCTTAACTTCTATAGTTGGAATTATTAATTGCCATATTCTAACGAGGCTTCAAATTTTCCCCGAAAATTATGGAAATTCTAGCGTGATTTTTGATAAAATTCGGCAATTTTTTTCTAAATCTAGGTTATATCTGTCAAGTTTCAATATTTTGGGTGTCCAAAGGGTTTTTGACGGTGTTGATACATTTCCATCATCAAAAACATGATTCAAACAATTTTGTTGCTAGATTTTTTGAAAGAAAAAAAAAAATTGTCAGATTCTAGCATTTTTTGTTCAGGAAAATTTGTCGCCTCAGTAGACAACCCCTTATTTATTTTAATGAACGAAGTTAGTATACACAATAATAATATTCACAATACTTTGAAGACAAAGATATCCATTGTAGGACAAATAATGTATATTAAATATTATATAAAAGAATTGATGAGATGATTACAATGAGGGTGAGGTCCTGCTTATATACCCTAAGCAGATACCTCTTCACCAACGGTCATGTCCTTAGGGACATACCTCTTCATTAACTAATTAATATTTAATTAATCATTATTTATTATTATTAATGTTTACATTTTATATATATATATATATATATATATATATCTATATATATATAGATATATATATATATATATATATATCTATATCTATATATATTATTCATAACGTTGCCTTCCTTTTCAAAAATCTTTGTCCTTAAAGCTTACTGATGAAAAGGCCTGATCACTTTTTTTTTGTTTTGAGTGTCTTCTCATCTTGGAACTATCATATTTGTTGATATAAGACGATATTATCCTCTAAGTGATAAACAAAACTCTCGAACTGAGAATGGACTTGACCATCCTTAGTTAATCTTCTATGGAATCTTTCGATTACCGAGAAATTGTGGTGAATTATTATCACTGGACTGAATTGTACACACTTCAATATTCTTCGGAACATAAATTTGTTGTTTATGTTTTGAGCGATATAGATTTGTAGATTGGTTGAGATGTATATTCTTGTCTAAATAAGGAGTTCTTCTTTTTTTCCTTATCATGTCTGTGGAAATATCCTGATTTACTTCAGATATCGATGTTGTTGAATTGGTTATAAAATCTTCACTCATAATTTCTATCGTCTAAATTGCAACATCTAAATATGTTTTTCCTTCAACTAGTTTGCATTTTCTTGAGTTGTGATATTGATTGAATCAGTGTTTGTATCTTTTTCTTCAACGTGGACTGAAGACTTCAACACTTCTTTCATAATAAGTTCTTCTAATTTGTTGTTCAATGATTTCTTATCATTTTTAATTTTGCAATTTTCTAAAAAAAATATTACTTTATTTTTCAATTTTTTTGTTTTTTAATACAATCTTTTTTTCCATATATATATATATATATATATATATATATATATATATATATATATATATATATATATATATATATATATAATTTTTTCCCAAATTTTAACCCTTTTTTTTTAATCTTGATCTCTCTTTTTTTTTATTTAATATATAATCTTTTCTATTTCTCTTTTTTTTTTTTATGTTACCTTTTTTTAAATGCAATAGTCTTTAATTTTTTTCTAAATGGTCGAAGGCCTGAGAATGAAACCTGCAAAATGGAGAACCTCCACATTGTGTAGCGAAATGCTTCAATGGCAACAAGTTTAACGAATTTCAACGGCCAAAGACTTGGATCAGAGAACTCTACTCCAATACCAATGTAAAGAACAAAGTTCATATACACAATAATAATTTTCAGAATACTTCGAAGACAAAGACATCCATTGTAGAACAAATTATGTATATTAAATATTATATAAAAGAATTGATGATATTATCAATGAAAGTGAGGGTCTACTTATATACCCTACGCATATACCTTTTCACCAACGGTCATGTCCTTAGGGACATACCTCTTCATTAACTAATTAATAGTTAATTAATCATTATTTATTATTATTAATTTTTACATTATTTTTATTATTTTATATATATTTTATTCATAACATTTATTGAGTAATTGAAGTATATTAAATTCTTTCAAACTAATGATGATGAGGGTGACATAGAGGAATTTGAGGGTATTGACAAATATTCAACCGATATGTTTCTTTATAGCATCTTTAGTTATAGCCATTTTTAAATTTTATAAAATTTAGATTATTTTATTATGTGTTTATAGAGCGAGGATGAGGATGGTTCAAAAGATGAAGTAGGCACTAACAATGGTTCAATCATCATCTGATGCTAAATTCATTTCTTTTTATTTTGTGTGTACATATTTTTTTATGCAATCTTGTATACAAAGTTGATATTTCCCAATGTGGTAATTCACCACTTGTCTTATTATGCCAAAAGATGTTTTATACAATCCAATATGAGAAAGATGTGTAATTCCTTCCATGCTCAACATGGGGTTGATATGGTGTTTTTTTACTTTCAATTACTTTTTATATATTTATATATAAATTGCATATAAAATTATTTTACTTAAGGTTCAATCCTCGCAAGTAACCTTTTGAGCTCATATCAAGTATGTTGTTGTAATGGTTTGGAACCTTGTTGTTGTATGGCCTTAACCCTAAAGAATGTTGGATGGTGGGGTTCTTTGTTACTTGAGAGAGAGAGAGAGATGTTATTTATGGCCCACTTCGATTTTTTTTCATCATTAATATTTTTTTATTAAATTCCATGATTCAACCATGTTGTGAACTCTATATTAAGCATTGAAGGAATTACATGTTTTTCTCATATTGGGAAGTAGAATGCACCTATCATTCGAGTAAGTTTTTTTTTTTTTTAAGTAATTGAAAGTAAAAAAAAAATTACTCGAATGATAGGTGCATTCTACTTCCCAATATGAGAAAAACATGTAATTCCTTCAATGCTTAATATAGAGTTCACAACATGGTTGAATCGTGGAATTTAATAAAAAATTATTAATGATGAAAAAAAATCAAAGTGGGCCATAAATAACATCTCTCTCTCTCTCACAAGTAACAAAGAACCCCACCATCCAACATTCTTTAGGGTTAAGGCCATACAACAACAAGGTTCCAAACCATTACAACAACATACTTGATATGAGCTCAAAAGGTTACGTGCAAAGATTGAACCTGGGTGGGGAGGATAACAATCGTTACTCCCAAAAACTCTAGACAAACACAATCATGTCACCTCAGGTATTTGGGAGGAATAATTGTTATCCTTCCCACCCAGGGTAAATTCCTGCAAGTGACAAATGAGATTCAGTGTAACGAATTTGAGCCTTGTTGTTGGGTTTAAGCAGTATTTAAGGACCAAATCTTGTATATTTCTCATATGGAATGTAAAGATATTTCTCATGGAATGTGTGTGTGTGTGTTTGTGTGTGTGTGTGTGAATTACATATATCTTTCATACTAGAAAACACACCATTGTATACCATTAAACATGTTTCGTTATCCTTCTAGATTGATAATGATATTTTGTAGTGTGGAATCCACTTAGTACTATGGTAGTTAAAGCTTATGTTAACCTTTTGAAGGCATAACTTTCTCATCTATACTCCCTTTTGAGACTTCTTTAACTTATTGGAAAGACTATTACAAGGTATTCAATGTTAGATTTAATGACTCAAAATTGTTGAAATTTGGGCAACTTCAAGATGAATTTCCCTAAAGGGAAACCCTCTTGCCCCCAATGAAGCCTATGCATCCCAAAGAAGATTTCAAATTATATAAAGGAAATATTACATATTTGAAGCAAGTTCAAATTTCATGTTTTCCTCCAATAAAATTAAAAGTCAGCCTCACAAAAAGGAAACCCCATTGATTTATATAAATTAATTCTTGAAGAATAATGCACATATCAATGAATGATTGTATGGTTCATATACTTTATCCGAGGCTTGTGTATTTTATTGTATAGTTTTCATATCACAGTGTGGCACATAGGTTCTATTCCAAGGTTCGATTTCTCTACAGAGGCCCGTGTCATAGTGCCTCACTTTTCGATTAAGAACCATATTTATATATCTGTGGCATTGCTTGACTCTATGTCATTTCTCTATGTCTCGGTAGTTCAGGTATATTTTGTGTGGTCCATGTATATATATATATATAGTGGCTCACTATGACCGAAGCAATATATAAAGTGGCTCATTATGACCAAAGCGATACAACAGTGACTCCATACAAGGATCATTCTATGGTTCATTATATATATATATATATATATATATATATGTATACACACACACACACATATACATATACATATATATATGTATATGTACATATAGATATACATGTATACATATACATATATATACATATACATATGTATGCATATATATATATATATAGATATATATATATATATATATAGATATATATATATATATATATATATATATATATATATATATATATATATATATATATATATATATATATATATATATATGGGTTGTTATATTAAAATGTGGTAGACAACATTTCTTATGGGAGATATGTATGGTAATATATATTAGTGATAGTCATCCTATTGTATGGCCATAATAATAGGAATCTTGAATGGTACAAATTGTGTGGCAATGCCCTAGTATTATAGTGAATGTTAACATGGAAGTAACCTAATCTTGAATTGGAATCCCGATAATAACCCTAATATAACAGTAACCCCAAACATATGCCAATATACTTTTGACAGTAATATTGACAAGATGTAGTGATCTACACATATGGTAGAGACCTCATGATATGACAGTAACCTTTATATATGTTATGGCTAATGTTATTGACTTGACATTAAATCTGAACTATAGTTGGTTGTTACCTAATGTGACAGTAATCTTGTCCTTATAATACATATGATATAGCGACCTGGCTCCATGATGATTGTGACCATGCTTATGATACAATGATGACAGTGCTCCTATGACAATAATGGCAGTGTTGTTATGATAGTAATGACAGTGCTTCTATGATATATGTGGCAAAGTCTCTAAAGCTGATGTGATATTGTGATATGATACTAACTTTGTTGGATATGTTTCAGTCAGTTCACAAACGAAGTTGTGAACTGACTCGGATTGGCCCTAGGAGGCCCATTGTATTTGATGATGATGTCTCATGATTTATTACTTTGTATCTCATCTTCACTTTTTATGAATATCTAAGAGAAGAATAATTGGGTTAGGTTCCCCCCCTTGTGGGGTTTTTCCCTGGTCTCTGACCTAAATTCTGGTGTCTCTATTTGTGCATGATTTTCTTTTGTTGTTCTTTTATATTATGCTACATTGTTGATCTTTATTGTTCTCTCTACATAATTTCCATTAATGATATGATATGAGGTGAATGATATATGGAAAAGGATACCATAAACCAAAGTTTTGTGTTCCTTTAAGATATTTGAAAATCCTTTTGACTGCCTGAAGGTGTGATTCCTTTGGATTTACTTGGAATCTTCCAACTATTCCTACTGCATGCATGATGTCAGGTCGGGTAACTGTTAGATAAAGCAGACTGCCAATCATAGATCTATAAGTTGGTTGATGTACTGCTGCTGATTCATCATTTGAGCTGAGACTGCATCCTGTTACCATTGGGGTACATACAGGTTTAGAATCTTCCATGTCGTACCTTTTCAAGATCTGTTTGAGATATTTGGTTTGTGAAAGAAAAATACCATCTTTATTTTGTTGAACTTGTAGACCAAGAAAATAGGTAAGTTCACCAAGTAAGGACATTTCAAATTCTTGCTGCATTACTGAAGCAAAATTCTGACTCATGGATTCTTCATTATTACCAAAAATGATATCATCAACATAAACAACAATTATTAGCAATTTATCAGTGTCAATCTTTGTATATAGATTGCTATCTACTAACCCTTTTGAAAAAACCTGTTGGTGTAGATATTTGTCAAGGCAGTAATACTAGGCCCTTGGAGCCTGTTTTAGACCATAGAGAGCCTTTTTGAGTCTGCATACAAGTTTTGCATCATTTCCAAGAATGAATCCTTCTGGTTGTTCAATATAGACTTCTTCTTCTAAATCTCCATTAAGGAAGGCAGATTTTACATCCATTTGGTATACTTTGAATTTCTGAAAGCTAGAAAGAGCAAGAAACATCCTTATGGCTTCAAGTCTAGCAACAGGTGAAAAAGTTTCTTCAAAATATATACCTTTTTGTTGAGCATACCCTTTACAAACAAGTCTGGCCTTGTTTCTAATAACTTCTCCATTTTCATTCAGCTTGTTTTTGAATATCCATTTAGTTCCTATAATATTTTTATCATGAGGTCTAGGAACTAATTCCCAAGTATTATTCTTTTCAATTTGCTCAAGTTCTTCATTCATGTCCTTGACCCAACATTCATCTTTGCATGCTTCATTTACATTTTGAGGCTCGGTGGAGGATAGTAATGCTAAATAGCTTGAGGTTTCTGTAATAGTTCTTCTTGTTTGTACGCCTGCCTCTTTTTCCCCTAAAATTTGAGTTTCTGGATGATTTTTCTGAACATACCTGGACGGAGACTTTTCTTCTACCATTATCTCTTATTCTAGTGCTTCATTGGTTTCTTCTTCAAAATCATTGTGATTTGATGTGGGAAAATAATCCCCATCTTCTTCATTGTCATAATCTTCGGTTTTTATCTGTTTTGGATTTTTGCATGCTTCATCAACTACAACATCAATACTTTCAACAATTTTCCCAAGTCTTTTATTATAACATTTATATCCTTTACTTCGGGAAGAGTAACCAAGAAGAATACCTTCATTTGCTCTGGGCTCAAACTTACCAAGTTTTTCATCAATCCTTTTGATATAACATTTTCTTCCAAAAACTTTAAAGTATTTTACAGTAGGAGTCTTACCATACCAAAGTTCATGTGGAGTTTGAGTGTTGTTTACCCGAACATTTGCTTGGTTGAGAATAGTTACGGTGGCGAATGCAACTTCACCCCAGAAGGTTGCAGGAGTTCCAGATTCATCTAGCATAGCTCAAGCCATTTGTTGAACAGTTATGTTCATTCTTTCTACCACTCCATTTTGCCAAGGAGTCCTTGCGGTGGAGAACTACCTTTTTATTCCATGTTGTTCACAAAATTCAAAGAATTCAGCCGAGGTAAATTCCCCTCCTCGATCAGATCTGAGGCATTTGATTTCGCGATATGATTCATTTTCAACCAAAGCTTTGAAGGCTTTGAACTTTTCAAATGCTTCATCTTTATGCTTTAGAAGACCTATCTAACACATTTTGGAAAAATCATCAATGAACAAAATAAAGTATTCTTCTCCACGAGGTGACTTTTTCCTTGATGGTCCACTTAAATCAGTATGGACAAGTTCAAGAGGCTTACTAGCTGACCCTTCTTTTTCAATAAAGTGAGATCTGGTTTGCTTACCAAATTGACATGGTTTGCATATTGTATTTTCAGGGATGCTGATATCTAGAAGATCATGAACAGCCTGGAAGCTGCATGCTTTTCTTATTTGAGAAAAGCTTAGATGTCCCAATCTTCTATGCCACAGCCAGTTTTCATCATTTTTGCTTAGATAGCACTGTTGTTGTCCTCCCTTGAGTATGTATAAGTTGTTTGGAGTTCTCGTACCTTTGATCATGGTTTCTCCTGTATCAAGCTCACGGATAACACATCCGTTTGATCGAAACACCACTTCATTTGCTTGATCACACATTTGATTGACACTCAACATGTTATGCTTTAGACCGTCTACATACATAACATTCCCAGCTTTAACCTTTTCTTTCAAGAAAACAGAGCCTTTACCTTTTATGACAACATGAATGTTATTTCCAAATGAGACATTCTTTTCCTTTTCTAAGGCATTATATGAGTGAAGTTTTTCTTTGTCACATGTCATGTGTTTTGAGCATCCATTGTTGATGTACCATTGGTTTTCTTGTTCTTTTTCATACAAGGCTATACCACATCTTTCTGTTTGAGGTTATTTCCTTCTCCATATCTTGGGATTTAATGGAGTTTGCTCCTTTTGAGATGTTTGCCAAAATTTGCTCCTGCATTCAAATTCTTCATGGCCAAAGTTGTTACAGATTGAGCATTTTATTTCATTTTCAAGAAGAGAAAAATTACTATAGGAATTTTTCTTGATCCCTATCACATTCCTCTGAATTCATGCTTCTCTAGTCATGATGGTTTTGTAAGCAACACATTGAGTAGATTTTTGTCCAAAATTAGGACATGAGAAACATTGTCCATTAAAGAAGTTCCTGCGATTATCAAATCTATTGACCTGGTGATTGTAGTTTCTATTGATATTCATCTTTGGAGCAAATTGAGTATGATTTACATGAGGTTGGTTGTGGCTTCTGTTCATCCTTGAAGCAAATTGAGTTTGATTTACTTGGTGATCTGCTTTATGCCTTCACTGACGATTGTCATACTGTTCATTGTTCTTTGCTGCATCAAGATAGCTTTTAGTGGAGGTTGACAACTTTTATGATTGAGATGCTTCTTCAGTATATCCAAGACCTATCTTTATCAGAGGAGAACGCTGCACTTTGATAATTTCATTTAAGATTTCTGATCCTTTAGTAAATCTAAGATTGAGAGATTTCATTTTCTTAAGATCCTTTCTTAGACCCACAATTTCACATTTTAGTTTTTCATTGTGTTTTTCTTTTTCAACAAGTTGGTATGTCAAGGTATCTATAATCATATTCTTTTCTTCTAAATAGAGTTTAGATATTTCTTCATGAAGGTCACATTCTTCTAAAGCATCCCAAAAATTATCATTGTCATAAGCCATTAGAAGTCTATAGTCATTACTATTTTCATCTTCATCACTATTTGATAAACCATCATTATCTTCATGAGTATAGTAACTCTTTTTATTTACAACTTGTTTTCTATTCAATTTTGCATATTCCTTCCCTTTTTCATATTTATCTTTATGAGGACATTTGGCAGCATAATGATCAACTCTACCACAGGCAAAGCATTCTAAGGGTAGTTTACCTCTAAATCTTTCGGAACCCCGTTGAAGCTTCTTAACAAAGTTTACTTCATCTTCTTCTTCTGAAATATGTCCTGATTCATTGAGTTCTTCCTTTCCTTTTGCTGAGGCTTTAAATGTGGCTTCTCTCATATCCGATGGACCTCCTTTTCTCATCTCAAAGGCAGTTAAGGTTCCGTGAAGCTGTGTCATAGTGATAGTGTGCAGATCCTATTTTTCTTCTATGGTAGACACTTTTTGTTCAAATTTAGCAGACAAGGATATTAAAACTTTGTCAACTAAGGTAAATTCCTTTATATCTTCACCCATATTATTCATACAATTGACAACCTCATCTATGCGTAAGAAGTAACTAGCTACACTGTCATCACTGTGCATCTTAAGAGTTTCATATTGAATTATGAGAGTTTGAAGTTTAGCAGGTTTTACTTGAGAGTCTCCTACGTAGCTCAAAACGATTTTGTCCCATATTTCTTTGGCTGATTTGAGCTACATAACTTTGACAAACTCTAATTGGACAGACTTCCCAATAATGTATTGACAGCCCTGGCATTGGTTTCATATTGCTTTTTACCTGCCATATCTGTAGGAATTGTTGTTGGAAATGTATATCCTCCTTCCACAATTTCCCAGACATCTGTTCCAAGTGATTGTAGATAAGTTGTGGTTCTTATTTTCCAATAAACAAAATTTCTCCCATCAAAGATTGGCGGTCTGATGGATCTCACGCTTTCTTGATTACTCATGATGATGGATCTCCCTTTAAGCGATCAAGCTTCTTCTGAAGAACCTGCTTTGATACCAATTGTTGGAAAGAATACTGAGAGGGGGGGTGAATCAATATTATTAAATCAATAATTTTATTTCCCAAACAGATTTGTATAGGTTACTTCAGCTAAGTGAACTATTGCGTACACGCGACTGTACTTGAAGCAACCATCGTATATGCAGAGAACCTATGATTTAGCCAATTTATCATGCATTAAACTTTAACCAGTATATCAAAGATTTATTAGACAGTGCAGTAAAAGCAGAATAAAGCATCACACATAAGCAACACACATGAACACCAAGATATAAGGTGGAAACCCAATGTGGGTAAAAACCACCTGTTGATGTCGTCTCTGTCTTCTTTTAATAATAAGAAAATCTGTTTACAATCTTGTACTGGTGCAAACTCATACCAGTACACAGGCTTCTACCTGCAAAAGGTTACAACCTTCTCTCGTTCTCCAACTTCTACTGGAAGGGAGCTACAACCCCCTAACTCTTGTACTAGTCGATATGTTTACTAGTACGTAGGCAATGACCTACAAAAGGCTATGACCATCTTTCTTCCTCCAAGGACCACGTTTCATAAATTTTCAGACTGGATCCATCAACAACATCATAACTGCAATTCAATCATCAAATACATATGCATCAACCAATCACTGAAACTTAATCATCACTTTCTAAATCAACCACAACTGAATTAATCAATCACTTTGACAACCCATCGTCAAATCACAATCAATCTAATCATTCAAAATATTGTTACGAAAATACAGTAACCAAAACCCAAACTAGAACCCAGAACTCTGCAACAACAAACAAAAACAACTGAAACATACTTTATAAGGTATATGCTACTTTCATGTGTCGATCTTGCGTGTATACGCGCTTTTATCAAAGCCAACCAATGTACACATCTGCAAATATCGATTCATAATTCTGCAGCTATTTCGAATCTCAGTTATACCCAGATCATAATATTTACAGAATAACACATGCGTCAGTATTCAGATCTAGACTATACATGATCAAACCACATAATGATAATTCATTTCAAGCCTTAAGGTCCCGATCCATCATTAGATCTTATACTTCATCAACCGCTATGGTTCATCCTTGGTTCAGATCAAGCACAACACCATAAGCCAATAACCTGCTTACTATATCTCACACTTCATCAGATATTCGATACTTGCACCCTTGGCCTAATGATCTTCTCCTCCTTATATAGTTTTAGGCCTTTCTCAATACCATGGACCAAAACCACTTAGGACTAATACCTTGGACCAAATACCTAGGGTCAATACCTTAGACCAAATACCTTGGATCAAAATACCTTGGACCAAATACCTCGGACCAAAAACTTAGTTTTCCAAGACATACACGCTTTTCCTTCTATGAAAGTGCGTGTGTAAATATACGCTACTTGTGTTTAGTGAACCTGCATGTATACGCAACTTGGTCAAGGTGAACCTGCATATACCTCTCTTTCTTCATTGTTTGTAGTCTGATCTGTAATTCTTTATTGTTGACACGCTGTATTGTGATCTTTTATCTGAGTGAGTTGCCATCAAGGACAACACTTGTACCATAATGCCAACAGTTTTGAGTTTGAATTCACTAGCCTCTTAAGACATAACATCTGCATATGCTTATCAAAACTTAGTCATAAATAAGTTTAAATCCTCGTGTACAATTAGATTGGTTTCTTTGAATTTAAATTAGATATCCTAGCACATATAGTGCTCGTATACTTCGCAAGTTTACGGAACCCCGGGTTTAATAATTAATGACAAGTAATTTAAGAATCAATTAAATTACCCAACACCTATGTACAATGGGGAAGTACATGCTGAGAAGTTGGATAATTGGGTTCATCAACTTGATGTCTATTGTAGGATTCAACAAATTGATGATGATTCCACTAAAATTCAGCTTGCTTCTCTAAGGTTTGAAAGTGCAACACTCATTTGGTGAGAGGCCAAAACTCAAGAGGATCTCAAGAAAAGTGGTAAGATTATTTCCTCTTGGAATGATTTTGTAGCTACACTAAGAAGACAATTTTATCCATTAGAATACATGTAGAAGCAATAATGGACTAACAAAATTTTAGACAAGCAAAAGGTATGAGTGTTCAAAGGTATACCCAAGGGTTTAGAAGAAGAGTTCTCATTTTGGGTGTAGATTTATCCTCTTGAGACACTCTCCTTAAATACATAGGTGGTTTACATAGTTACTTAAGGCATATAATTCTTATGTTTAACCCTACAAAGCTAGATGGAGTTTGTGTATAGGAAACACATTTAGATGCAAGAGGGAACAATGTTTTTGAAGAGACTAGCGAGAAGCCATTTAAGTCTGGAGACAAAGGAAAGGGGAAGTTCAAAGGCAAGGATAAAAATAATGCTTCAATTAAGAAATAGGGAGAAAAAATCACATGTAAACATTGATCAAAAGAAGGCCATGATGAAGACCGTTGTTGGAAACTTCATCCTGAGTTGAGACTTAAAAAGTTTAAGAACAAGGAGAAAGAAAAGACTATTGCAACAACTCAACAAGATCTAGGATTTGATTCCGGAGATGAGACCAAAATCACAGCCATGGGATTGAAAGGTAAGGATTATATTGCAAGTACTGGATCTTCTAGCAAGCCCATTGAAACTCAAAATTAAAAAGAAAGAATTGAGCGTTTCTATATTAGGGTCATAACAAAACATAACAAAGTAGATACTTTGTTTGATAGTGGATCACAAGCAAACCTTATTTCAATAGACGTTGCCAAGAAACTAAATTTGGAAACCATTCTTCATCTTAAACCTTATCCTTTGGGTTGGGTATGTGACAATGCCAAATTGCAAGTGACAAGAAAATGCATACTTAAGTTCGCCATCACTGCAAATTTTATTGATGAGGTAGAACTTGATGTAGTACCACTTGACATATGCATGATTGTTTTGGGAAGCCCGTGCTTATATGATGGGGAAACCATCTTTCATTTCCATGAGAACAAGTATCAGTTGTTTAAAAATGGGATTGAGTATATTGTTAGAGCACATCGCAAGAAGTTGAATTTGTCTCTTTTGAATGTTGGACAAATGAAGAGACTCATAAATGCTAGTCAGAATTTTGCATTGTTAATGATCAAACACAAAGATATTGAGGAACCTGAAGCTTTCCAAGGATGTGATATAAAACTCAAATATGATTTAGTTGAGGTTGTTAACACATGTGATAAGATGTTTTAGGAGTCTGACATGTTGCCTCCTAAAAGAGGAAAACAACCTGAAGTTCAATTGCAGCAGGATGCATCACTTTTGAACATTGGTATGAACAAGATGCCAATGTTAGAGAGTGAAAGGATCAAGAAGTAGATGCAAGAGCTACTTGACAAAGGGGACATTAGGTCTAGTATATCTCCTTGTGGGTCTCCTAATGTTTTGGATTTGAAGAAGGATGGTAAATGGTGATGGCGCTCACGGTGTGTGGATTTTGGAGCTTTGAACAAATTCACGATGGTACAAGAAAATTTGGTGAAGAGTTAAGCCAACTACACGGCTAGACATAATAAGCATCATGTTGACCACATTTTTCACGTTGGAGATGAAGTTTGGCTTTACATTAGCAAGGAGAGGCTTCAAGGAGAAGGTAAAAAAATAAAACCAATAAGATATGGACCTTTTAAGATTTTAGAAAAGATTGGTAATAATGCCTTCTGGTTGGATTTGCCTCCATATATGCAAGTTTATGCAATTGTTAATGTTGAGAACTTGAGATTATATGAGCCTCCTTTGATTGAAGATCAAGGAGAGAATGTTTAGATTCCTTCAATAGAAGATTTCTCTCCTGAATATCTTGAAGAATTGCAGCAAGATATTATCCTTGATAGAAAAATAAGAACTTCAAGAAGAGGGAACGTGGAGTACCTCCATTTGGGGTCAAGAGAACAAATCCAAGCAAGGCCAAATGGATTGAGATTAGAAGGGCGAGGGAATTGTACCCTCATCTCTCTTTTGATTGAAAATAGTCTTTTGGAGGTCCAAAAGCTTCTAGTGGGGAGGAGTGATCCAAGGGATCAGTAAAGTGCTAAAAAATCAAGGTGTTCAAAAGTGTTAGAAACCGACGACAAAACATAGATCTCGTCGCCCTGAATCCAAAACAACTTGAATCGCTCAAAACTTATATCGTATGCTCCAAATATTGTGTTCTGATCATTTTCCTAAACAGGTAAAATTTTGTAGGTTGAAGTGCAGGACCGCTGACTGGGTAGGTTGACTAGGCAATCTGACTGTGTTTCTTGGGGCAATGGCAGGCTGCCAAGTGGCCTCACTGGATTGGTTTGAATTGATAGTTTATGATTGGTTGATTGAATGTTTTGTTGGCCCAATCACAAGCTTCCATGTGGCACCCTAGGGTTGATTAAAATTTTGTTATGGCCCAAATTGGCCTCCATGGAGATTGAACATGAGCCCTGAGGCAAGATAGTACAACTCTCTACCATTGCGCTACGGATGTTACTTAACCATTATGGAAGCCAAGTTGTATTTAAAGTTTCGTTGTTATTCGTTTGGGGAACAGGGTCAAGGCTAAGCCCTGGCCCTCAGTCACCTTACACCCATGTTGGGTCCCTATAATACTAGTGATTACCCCATTACTATTGTAGTTATGCCCCTTATTTATATTGTTGTGCCCCTATTACCCCCATATTTTTATTTCTGTGCCCCATAGAATCCCTCTATTGTTATTTTTGTGGCTTTATATTATTATTGTTAGGTCGGCTGGATTATATTGTGACTCCTTAGACTCCTATATATAGAAAGGAGGTTTTGTCATTTGAATCATCCAAGAATTGTTCATTTATGTAATGTAAAGGAGGTTGCCCCTCGAAGAGGCTGAATTCTAAGGCGTTGATCTATATTTTCTATCTTTTCTTGAGCTGGTTTCATAACATTTGGTATCAGAGCTTTGGATTCTAGGGTTTCGCTGCTCCAAACAGGTCAGCGTGGCATTTTCGCTATAAATTTATTTATTTATTTATTTATTTATTTTTTTTTTTTTGTGACGTTTCAGAAGTCGCAAAAAAAACCCATTTGAGAAGAAATCGCGTTGAACCTTGGGTCCAAATTTCAGAGCTTTTCGTGCGATATTTGCGGAGATATGATCTGAGGAAGTTGGTCTTTTTGCAGACTCCTGAATTACATTCAAAACAGGTGACCTGGGGAAAATCGTCATAACTTTCTCTCTGGGAATCAGATTGAAATTTCGTAAGAAGGTACAAAAAGAGGACGGACTGTAGTTTCTTGTATATCTTTTTCAGAACCAAAGATCGAAAATTGTACACGTGGCACTTCATACAAGTTCTCTCTTCTGGAAAGGTCTATAATCAGGTCATCTTGGGAGATTGTGCATAACTCTTTCTTGGAGAATCCAATTTGGATCAGACTGGTGGCATTGGAAAGAGGACACAGAGAGCTACTACAGGTCACAAATTCAGAACTAGATGATTGGAAAGTACAGAGATACATCAGAGGCAATATCGAGCTCCTAAAAGTGAAAAAAGGTGTGTAGATTTTTTTAAATTTTTGCTTAAGCTTGGTTTGAAAATTTATTTTGAAGGAATTCAAAGGGCATAGTAGAGCATTATTATCGGTAACTGATGCCCTGAGGAAAGAAAATGCAAACACCTAGTAAGGAACCTGAAAGCTCTAGCATGACTCATGAAGAAGAGGAAGAAATGCTACATGATATATCAAAATTACAAGAACAAGTGCAACAAATGTCACGCTCACAAAAGTTAACAGAAGCTAAGATAAATGGCGTGGAAGCTAAGATGAATGGCATGGAAGCTAAGATGGACAATTTGAAAATAGATTTGAACACAAATTTGAAGACAGGCATGGCAAATTTGAAGACAGATTTGACAAATTTTATACAAGAAATACCTACTAATGGTGAAAAGGTAGTAAAGGAAACTCATGATGAGAACAAAAGAAATGTTAATCATGATTCCATAGACGCTAATGTTGGATCGAAGAATCACCATATTCCAAAAATCGATATGAGGAAGTTTGATGGCAAGGATCCCGCCACATGGATATTACAGATGGAGCAATTCTTCGATCTCAATAATGTGCAAAACGCACAAAAGGTACGTATGGCAACTGTATATTTGGAACCAAATCAGTTTGTATGGTATCAATGGCTTTGTTCTCGTAAACAATTTATCACTTGGGAAATTTTTACGGAAGAATTGATAGCACATTATGAGGATACAAAAAGCAACACTTTTTTTAGCCAATTGATAAGTCTCAAACAAAAGGGTTCAATAATGGAGCACATTGAGGAGTTCCAAAAATTGAACATAAGGGTAAAAGATATTCCAGAGGAGCATAGGATTGATGTGTTCATAGGGTCTTTAAAGGATAATATCCAACATGATGTTCGCCTTTGGGAACCTGATTCATTAGAGAAGGCATTCAGGTTAGCAAGAAAAATGGAAAGCAAAATTATGGCAACTAGGAAGCATACCACTCACAACTATAAAGACGGAAGTGTTGTTGCCCCTAGTCTTCCACAACCTACAAGGTTGACACCACAACAATTGGAAGAAAAAAGAGCAAAAGGGCTTTGTTACAATTGTGATAGCAAATACACAAAAGGTCATAAGTGTGCTGAGAAGAAATTATTCTACATAGATTGTGAAGAGGAAGAAGAAAAGGAGCAAGAAAGGTCAAAAGAAGAGGATATACTCCAGGAACAAAGCCTAGATGAAGAAAAAATAAATCCGACCATATCTTGTAATGCATTGGCGGGAATTACCACTCCTCAAACCATCAAGATAGAAGGACAAATCAAGAAGAAAAAGGTAATAGTGTTGATTGATTCAGGAAGCACCCACAATTTTATTCATTGTAGGGTAGCAAAAGAATTGAATTGCTTCCTATATCCAGCACCAGAGTGTCAAGTGATGATTGCAAATGGAGGAACAATAAATTGCTCTGGAAAGTGCCATAATATCAAGCTATCCATGGGAGAATATGTATTGACTAGCCCAATGCTTTCCATTCCAATGGGAGGTGCTGATGTTGTACTAGGAGTCCAATGGCTACAATCCTTGGGTACAATAGCTTTTAATTTTCAAGAACTTTTCATCAAATTTTCTACGGAAGGAAAGGAAGTTGAATTAAGGGGTATTGCAGGGAAACCAGGAAAGATAATCAGCTCTAATGGCATGACAAAGCTTCTAAAAAAGGAGCAAAGAGGTGTAATTGCACAATTATGTTCGCTAGATGTTTCCACATTGGAATCATCTATTTCTCCAGATCTCCAAAAAGTCCTGGACAATCATTCCAAGGTATTTGAGACTCCCAAAGGTCTCCCACCTATGCGTGATCATGATCATGCTATTCATCTGATTCCAGGAAGTGTTCCTCCAAACATCAGGCCGTACAGATATCCCTATGTCCAAAAAAGTGAAATTGAACGTATGGTTGCAGAAATGCTAGAGGCTGGTATAATTCAACCGAGTCAAAGTTCTTTCTTAGCTCCAGTAGTATTGGTGCACAAGAAGGATGGATCATGGCGCATGTGTCCGGATTATAGGGAGCTCAACAAGCTCACTATTAAAGATAAGTTCCCCATTCCTGTCATTGATGAATTACTGGATGAATTGCATGGATCAATTTACTTCACCAAGTTGGATCTTCGTTCGGGATATCATCAAATCAGAATGAAGATTGAAGACATTCCGAAAACGACATTTAGAACTCATGAGGGTCATTATGAATTTTTGGTCATGCCTTTTGGCCTTACCAATGCACCTTCAACATTTCAAGGTTTGATGAATTCAATTTTCAAACCATTCCTTAGAAAATTTGTGTTAGTATTTTTTGATGATATACTAATCTACAACAAGTCTTGGAAGGATCATGTTGAACATGTTGACAGGGTGCTACAACTATTGGAGGAGAAACAATTATATGCAAAAAGATCCAAATGTTTCTTTGGAGTCCAGGAGGTGGAATATTTGGGTCATATTGTATCTCATGAAGGAGTTAAGGTAGACCCTAGCAAAATTAAAGCCATTAAGGAATGGAAAATCCCCACATCCATAAAGCATCTGCGAGGATTTCTTGGGTTGACAGGGTATTATCGCAAGTTTGTTAAGAATTATGGGAGAATAGCAGCACCTCTAACAACATTATTGAAGAAAGATTCATTTTCATGGACTCCGGAAGCAACAAAGGCCTTTGAACATCTTAAAGAGGCAATGTGCCAAGCACCGGTCTTAGCTACACCGGACTTCACAAAAACCTTTATTGTGGAATGTGATGCTTCAGGAAATGGAATTGGTGTTGTTCTAATGCAAGATGAAAGACCCATTGCTTTTGAAAGTCGTCCAATCAAGGGAAAGTTTTTAAGCAAAGCTATTTATGAGAAGGAAATGTTGGCAATACTCCATGCACTTAAGAAATGGCGACCCTACCTAATGGGAAGACACTTCAAGGTAAAAACGGATCATGATAGCCTTAAATACTTTTTAGAACAAAGATTATCCTCTGAAGAGCAACAAAAGTGGGTCACAAAGATGTTGGGTTATGACTTTGAAATCATCTACAAAAAAGGGAAGCAAAATGTGGTGGCAGATGCACTCTCAAGAAAGGATGAGGATGTGGAAGCATTGTTGTGTGCCATTTCTATTATCCAACCAGATTGGATAAACGAAGCAAGGGAGGAATGGAAGAATGACGAAGAAGTGTGGGCACTTATTCGAAAGCTACAACAAGATTCCAGTACTTCTGATACATTTAGCTGGAAAAATGATTCGTTATGGTACAAAGATCGCTTATACCTCTGTAAGAATTCCCAGCTAAAACAAAAGATTCTTATGGAATTGCACACTTCTCCCTTAGGAGGGCACTCAGGATTTTTAAAAACTTACCACAGGGTTAAGAAGGAATTTTTTTGGGATGGCCTTAAATCAGATATTCAAAAGTTTGTGGCGGAATGTTTGGTTTGCCAACAAAATAAAGTTGAAACAATTAAGACACCGGGTCTATTACAACCTTTATCCATTCCAAGCCAACGTTGGGAGGAGGTTTCAATGGATTTTATCACAGGTTTACCCAAGTCTGAGGGAAAGAGTGTCATCATGGTGGTAGTTGACAGACTTACCAAGTATGCACACTTTTGTGCATTATCACATCCATTTAAAGCCAGTACAGTTTCTACTGCATTTATGGAAACAGTTCAAAAGCTACATGGAAACCCAAAGATTATTGTAAGTGACAGAGATCCCATTTTCACTGGAAATTTTTGGACAAAATTATTTTCTTGTCTTGGTACTCAGTTAGCTCATAGCTCATCTTATCATCCTCAATCTGATGGGCAAACTGAGATAGTAAACAAATGTTTGGAAGGATATCTTCGTTGCTTTGTATCTGATAAACAGACACAATGGGTCAAATGGTTGCCTCTGGCTGAATGGTGGTATAACACTTCCTTCCATACAGCAACAAAAATGACCCCATTTATGGCACTTTATGGGTATCAACCACCATCCATCACATCATATTTAAGAGAAAATTCTAAGGTTCAGGCAGTGGAACATCACATCGAACATCAACAACAAGTCCTCCAACTCTTAAAGGATAACCTCGTGTTGGCACAAAATAGAATGAAACAACAGGCAGATCAACATCGCAGTGAAAGAAGTTTTGATGTAGGTGATTGGGTATTCCTACGGCTACAACCATATAAGCAAATGTCCCTAAAGCAAGCTAAGAAGGATAATAAATTATCACCAAAGTATTATGGTCCGTACAAGGTGTTGCAAAAGATTGGTACTATGGCATACAAATTGGAGCTTCCTGCAGCTTCTCGATTGCACCCAGTTTTCCATGTTTCATGTTTAAAGAAGGTTATAGGCGACAAGCTCCCAATTCAAACAATATTGCCAGAACTTGACGAGGAAGGAAAAATTATATTGGAACCGGAAGCAGTCACAGAAACAAGAACTCGACAGCTACGAAATCGATCAATTTCAGAGTATCTTATCAAGTGGAAGAACTTATCCGCTGAAGATTCCACATGGGAGGATGAGAATTTTATGCAGAAGTATCCAGAACTACTCAAGCGTTGAGGACAACACTTTTTTGAAGGAGAGGGGCATGTTGGGTCCCTATAATACTAGTGATTACCCCATTACTATTGTAGTTATACCCCTTATTTATATTGTTGTGCCCCTATTACCCCCATATTGTTATTTCTGTGCCCCATAGAATCCCTCTATTGTTATTTTTGTGGCTTTATATTATTATTGTTAGGTCGGCTGGATTATATTGTGACTCCTTAGACTCCTATATATAGAAAGGAGGTTTTGTCATTTGAATCATCCAAGAATTGTTCATTTATGTAATGTAAAGGAGGTTGCCCCCTCGAAGAGGCTGAATTCTAAGGCGTTGATCTATCTTTTCTATTTTTTCTTGAGCTAGTTTCATAACATCAAAAGTGTTAGAAACCGACGACAAAACATAGATCTTGTCGCCCTGAATCCAAAGCAACTTGAATCGCTCAAAACTTATATCGTATGCTCCAAATATTGTGTTCTGATCGTTTTCCTAAACAGGTAAAATTTTGTAGGTTGAAGTGCAGGACCGCTGACTGGGTAGGTTGACTAGGCAATCTGACTGTGTTTCTTGGGGCAATGGCAGGCTGCCAAGTGGCCTCACCGGATTGGTTTGAATTGTTAGTTTATGATTGGTTGATTGAATGTTTTGTTGGCCCAATCACAAGCTGCCATGTGGCACCCTAGGGTTGATTAAAATTTTGTTATGGCCCAAATTGGCCTCCATGGAGATTGAACATGAGCCCTGAGGCAAGATAGTACAACTCTCTACCGTTGCGCTACAGATGTTACTTAACCATTATGGAAGCCAAGTTGTATTTAAAGTTTCGTTGTTATTCGTTTGGGGAACAGGGTCAGGGCTAAGCCCTGGCCCTCAGTCACCTTACACCCATGAGATCGCAGGCGGAAAGGAGTTGAGGGCTCAGGCTTAGCCTCGGCCCAAGGTTTTAGAACCCTCATATAACCACAATGTAGTGCAGAGGGAAATGGTGTAACGAAGGGTGCCTATGGGTAAGGCCCTAGGGAGGGCACATGCATTGCCACAAGACCTAGCTTGACTGATTGAAGCACTTGCGGCAAGGGGCTAAAGGTGTAACCCAGGCCCAAGTCATATGGGGTTGATGGAACCACGGGTGCGTGAACAGATAAGGTGCTCGATAGCCAGGTGTGGAGTTCGGGGGGGGGGGGGGGAGGGGGGGCAGCCCCAGGTTATGTGGAACCATAAAACCAACGATATGGGGTACGTGGGGCCTATGTCGACGGGGGCGAGCAATCATCCCCAGCCCCCGGGTGTATGGCCCATGTGGCCCAAATTTTCCACCCATAGGGGTCATTGGGCTTTTAAAGCGTTCAACAATTTGCACCCGAAATGACGTGAATCTCATCAGCACTAGGCCAAAATGTCACTTGGCGGTTCCTGGAAAGGCAGAATTCGTAGAACAGTTAGCAGGGAAGTCCATTTTGTAGAGTAGTTAGTAGCAAAACTTCTCTAGAGCATAACTTTCTTAGTTTTTGGCCAAATTGAGCCCAACAAGAGCCCAACTTGGGGTTTTTGACTGTTCTGGAGCCATTGGAGACATTATTTTTATATTCTAAGCATTGTAAATCCATGAAATCATAGATTTGAGCACTTAATGAAAGAGGCCCAACATTGGAAGCTGGACTAGGAGATGTAGCCTAAGAGGGGTGAACTCCTTTATCATTTTGTTGTCTTGTGTTGTTGTGTATGATATATTTGTCTTTGTTTTTATGCTGCAAACTGAGTTTAAAAACCATTAATTTATGTACTTTTGCAAATTGATCCATTGCCTAAAAGACATAAAAAATTACTTGCAAATTTTCAATAAACCTTCAAATTTGTAATACAGATAAATAGATTAGATTGTATTTCATGGTACTTCAAGGCTTGTCTCTCTTTGACTCTTTTTAAGCTTCTTGCATCGGTGCTGCTACACATACTCACTCCCCGAATGCAAAAGGAAAAGGGTTGAGCAACTGTAAATGGGTTGACAATTCGAATAAGTAGTTACACTGACCATCGTGGAGGATGCAACAATCCCAATACAACCTCATGGAGTACGGGTGGCTACAAGCTAAATTCGATCACCCATTTAAGGCCAACGAGATTGCCAGTGCTGTAAAGCATCTATTTTAGAATCCTCTAAAGAGGAGAAACATGCAACAACTGATAATGGGAACATGCGCTATGACATTCGTTTTGGCAGTGGAAGCACAAGGGTTTATAGTGGCTATTGTGGAGAATGCCTGTAGTGGAGGTCCTCACAAGGATTTTGATGGCTGATAATGAGAACACACAATCCAATGTTCATTTTGGTAGTGGAGGCACAGGGGTTTGTAGTGGATATTGTGGAGAACACTGACAGTGGAGGCCCTAACAAGGGTTTTGATGGTAGTTGCATAGATAAGATTTTGAGCGGGTCCTGAACAAAGACTATAAAAAATGTGTGTACCTAAGTGGTGTTTTATTGTAAGAGGGTTGCAATAAGGCCTTCAATATGTTATCCCATCGTTTACTTAAAAAATGAATTTTAAATTATATATATCTACTTTGTATTACATTTTACATTGACAATCAACTTGCTACAACCAAAATAACCAATTAATTTACTTCAATGAAAATAATTAAAGAATTTCCAAATAAATTAATTCTTTAAACTTCCTACAATAAAAACAATAATAATTAAAAACAATAATTTTCTAATAAATTAGTTCTTTACAAATTCCTTAAACCAACCTTCTTTCTCTCACAAAGCTCTATTTGGTCACAAGTTAACATCACCACTTCCAAACGTATGCTTACTAAGGAAGGCATCCACATGGGAGATTTGACCTTTTAAAATCTAACTATTTGGTCACAAGTTAACATTACCAACATTACCGCTTCTCGAGATACAGCAGGGTCATTCCAACAACACAACAGGGTAACCAAAAAAACATTACTGCCATCAACTAGACGGTTAAGTTTGCATCCTGCTAGAGACTTTTGTCTTAAAATTACCTTGTTGCGTTGAGGTTTTCTATCTTTTTGGATTCCAAATGCTAATAAATCATATTTCACTGCGTCGGATGTTATTTGTGCGCGCGAGATATGGTAAAATTTCTTTCACTGGTGTCGATTAGTCTGGATACTATCTGCTCCTTTTCGAGGTACAGGAGGACATGTGGGCACTCCGAACATCTCGAGCACTCGTCTTAACGGCCACGAAAATCCTGTTTCAGTCTTCAATTCCACTTGTAGATCGTCTTTTCCTTCTTTAGGTATGTACAGGTTATTTATTTGACTCGGGTTTATGCACAGATTTTTCATGTTGGTTGAATTTTTTCCGCAGTCTTCTTCCGGATCTATAAACTTTTTATCTAGGTTTCAACTCAATTCTTCAAATGGGCCGTGTCAGTCTGTTGTTTAATGCATAATTGGTTAGTTTTTAATGAGGATTTGCTTTAGTTCTTCAATGGGGATTGATATCTTTATATAGCTTCGAGGTAAATTAGGACATCTGCAATTGTTTTTCAATTTCCTGATTCAAATGTTTGATGGGATTCACAGGACGGCAACAATTCATCAGTGCTTACCGTGATTTTAGTGAAACCTATACTCCCATTATGAGATTTAGATACCCAAAAAATTCACTGCTTGCCAATTCTTATCTTCTATAACCAAGCTGCCCTGTAATCCCTCTTTCGGTGTTGATATTTTTTCATAAGAGACTCCCCACAGATCATTCAAAATGTCAGAAAGTGACACAATTCCCCTGCACCAGGGATCTTCACAGTCAGACATAGACGAGATTGAGAACCTCATATATGTGAGCGTGCAACCTGCAAGACTACCACCATCATCTGCCCCTGTGCTTCCTGCAAGGCCTCCCAGCCCTCCCAGAGCATCTATCCCCGTCTCTTCTTCGCCCTTTCCGCCGCCCAAGGTCACGCCGGTATCGACTGGTGCTTCATCGAATGCTGGTTCAAACATTGCGGCTGCTGCATTTGGTTCGACTTCAACTACATTGACAGAGCCTGTTTGGGAAACAGTTAAAAGAGATCTGATGAGAATAGTCAGCAATCTGAAGCTAGTTGTCTTCCCTAATCCCTATCGTGAAGATCCGGGCAAAGCGTTGCGGGATTGGGATCTTTGGGGACCCTTTTTCTTCATCATCTTCCTGGGCCTTGCTCTCTCCTGGTCCGCAACTATTGATAAAGTTAGTGAACCATTCTTTTAATCCCATTCCTTCTTTGTTTTCTTTTACTGCTTCCAAAATTTGTATAGAGGGACAAATGTGGCTGAATTTGATATTAGTTTACAGTTATATATCAAGTGCTTATATGTTTTTGATTATAGGATTTGGACATTTCGTTGCTTGTCCATGATAGATCAATATGATCCGATCAAATTATGTGTTTACATGTAACAGTAATTGCATTCATCAGATTCCTGTAGCTTAACTGAAATTTGTTTATGATATTGAGCACAAGCTTGCCATTTTTCTTAGTTGACATGAAAAATAAAATTTAAATGCTTAATGTGTCTTATATCTATTTTTTCCTCTCATGTAATGCATTTCCCAGGGAAACCCACTGGGCACTTGCCCTCATTCTGAGGATGGTCCCACGGTAAACTGAATTATGTAGAAGCTTGAAACTTTGCCATGTTACTTACAGGAACAAGACTTGGGTGGGGAGGATAATATTCCATCACACAACCACTTGGGCTAGGCCCAGTTGACAATTTTGCCTATATCTATTGTAATGAAAGTACTGCATTTTGGGTGCAGTTGTTTTGCAACTGGGAAAATCACATGTAAGAATTGTGCAATCAGGATTAATGCTAAGGATCCTAATCTACAATTTGAATGGACATGAGAAAACATGTAGTATAGTGATGCAGTGGCATGCTTTCTATTCTTTATAATAATATAAAAACAGGCTGGCTTTTAAAAGCTATCATTAGAGACGATTTAAGACAAGAATAAAAAATTATGTTTAGAAAGTGGCCTTTTGGGTGTGCTATTTGTAGTGGATAGTAGATAAAAACGGATCAAAAATCCCTAGTTACTAGCCAGATTAATACCCTTGCATTCCATCTCCTCGAATCATCCTGGAACTAAAATGGAATTATATTGTATAAATCGAAAACTTTTGTTAAAGAACAGAGGAAAATATAGGAAAGAAAAGAACGAAAGTTTTGAGGACCTTATTGTGTAAACGAGTTTTGATGGCACACTCGTAACAATTATGATCTAAATGCATGTTCTTTTATATGTAATTTGAGTTTTAATCCTAAAAGACGTTCTTCGTTAATTTTCTTTGCCTATTACAGTTATTTGGGATTGCAAATTTAGGTTTGTTGCAATGCTTAATTGCTGTAGAAATTACAGGTCGCAAGAAGGTGGTTGTGGTTACAATGATGACACATTTACTTATGGGAAGAAAATGGTGCCTGTTTGCTGCTCTATGAAGAGAAATTACAGGTCGCAAGAGGGTGGTTGTGGTTACAATGATGACACATTTACTTATGGGAAGAAAATGGTGCCTGTTTGCTGCTCTGTGAAGAGAAATTACCTTTGATTGAGGAAGAAGATCAAGGAACATATCATTGATACCTTTCATAAACATCACAAAATATGGAATCACCAAACTCTCTCATAACACTAAATACCTAATTTGCTTTGATCAAACCAAAATATTGGCTTCTAACCTTCGATACTATCAGCCACCAAAAGTGGGGAACCTATAGGAGAAATTTTTTTCCTCATTTGACAGCCAATTGACTAACCCCCTATGATGGCCCACAGATAGCTTTACATCAAAGCTCGCCACTTATGCCTTGGTTAATGCTCTCTCCCATCTGACATGCTTCTTAAGGAAGGAGGGTCATCTATTAGAAGTACATTAACCATTCTTGTAATCATGTGCTTTCATTTAATGTTTTGGGGCATACTAATATGGATCGCATGCCAAGTTGGAGGATTGATTGCTCTTGATTGTACCCTAGTTCCCATGTTTCACTTGGGAGGTTATCCTTTTCCCCTAGTCCAGCATGACCTCCCCCGAGGTCCTTCCTTTAGGAGGGGCACTGATTGAAGTAGCTTGCCCAAGGTAATTCGTACACACCACATTCCATGTTTCCTTTATTATCCACATCCATTTTTTGGGTTGATTGTCATTTTCATTGGGATTGACATCTTTTATCCTTATCTTTGAGTTAGGGCTCGAAAATTTGCCCTAAGACGTTGATGCAATTGAAAGAATGATAAAAGAATATAAAGCCACAACTAAAGAAAAGAAAATGGCTGGGACTAAGTAAGCAAGTGGGCAAATGCGTAGCATGAGTTCTACCCCCCCTCATTAGCCATCACCTAATTCCCCAACATTCCATGCTACATCTAAAAGGAACTCTTGAATGTCCCAACCCCGATGAGCGATACGTTGCTAAAATTTCAAGGGGTATTGGAAAGCGAGCTTGGTTTTCTAAGCTATGCACCAAAGAAAGATAAATTTTTAAGGTAAATGGTGCAACAGAGGGGTGCAAAAAACAAGTCGAGGAAAGGGGTAACCCATACCTCAATGATTGTTCCTTCTGCTCACTATAACACTTGGAGATGTTGAACCCTCTCTAGCTGGAACTATGGCTATGACCATCTTCCTTTAAGTCTTGCCCACTTCATTACCATCATTATCATATTTATGGATTGATGGGTCTATTTGTGACATGTCCTTCCCCTTCGGCGCTAGAAGCACATAATAGTTCTAGAGGTATAACCATCCATAACACGAGTGTGGTAACTTGCCTACAAATCCTGAGCTAGAAAGACGTTGGAAGGCAAGGTTTGTGAACACTATTTTTGGTGCCCCTAACATTGAATATGGCTCACAATAAATACTTTAATGGTTTTTGTGCTTGATGATGTTGATCTCGCTTGATCTTAAGGGTATGTTTTAGGTGGCTCATCCTTAAGGAAACAAAAATCCTTTGAAGGAAGACTATACACATATCCAACACCTTTCAAAAGACATTTTTCCCATTGTTGAGAGTAGACATGACCTTGTAGCCCCAATGTTGCCCTCAGGAGATGGACATTGAGCCTTGATGAGACTCCACATGATTGTTTTCCCCTTGCTACACCTCCATATGTTAAAACATTGTACGAAGAAGCCAACATGCTGGCTTGTTTGAGATGTACCTGGGTTGCCCGCACGCCGGCCTTGATCTTGTTTGTTGGATGTTGCCTTGTTCTAGAGCTCAAATGAGGTGGTTATCACTGAGATGACTTGGGAGGCCTGCCGCCTAGTACATCATGCCCATGTGCCAACACTTGCCTCAAAGCTTGCCATGTCACCCCCATGTGCGCTAGAAGGGTGACAAAGGCCTTCTTGGAGATGATGTCATGGTGGAAGAGGAGTTGTTTGCAGAGCATTTATTCCCACATACGTGGGCTATTTTGGTGAATTTATCATATTTTGAAGCTATTTTAAGGTCAACTTATGACCTTTGGGCCTAGTTGAATGCTCAAGTAAACTTTTTAGGGCTTTTACTTGTAAATTAATGAAAATTGACTTGGTCACTCTCATATAATTAGAGGGGAGTTACTTTCATTTTGAATCATCACACGACACAACACTTCTCTCTCTTTTTAAGACGCGTGCTGCGTTAGCTCTCTTGTTCTGTTCTCTTGGGTGCAATGTGATCTTGGTGGAGCAAATTGTCTTGGGAGGGATACTTTTGCACGAGGAGACTTGTTTTGGATTGATGACGCTGTTTTTGATTGAATGGTGTAAGTTTATTATTGATTTTCTTCTATTTTGTATGCAAATTTATGAAATTAGGGTTTCTTTGTACCATATTAAAAAGTCAATATCTTTCATGAAATCTTGTTTGTTTATGCTTTGCAAAATTAGTTTTTCAATAATCGATCAAGGAAACTTTGTTCATGCATCCCTTGACTAAATCTCCACTTAGAGAAAGTTGCTAGGGTTTTTAAGAGAGGCATTTTTGTCCTCCACTCACCTCATCCAGGTTCCTCTATCAGACCTTGCTGTCATTGACTCTGTTGCCCAATCGAGAGGAGGCACTAGACTAACTTGTGGTGGTCATTTTAAATACTACTTTTTCTCTTAAGTTTATGGTAACTACGGTTAGGGTTAGCTTAAATTTTCTTTTGATAGTGATTTAGTCCATTTGTTGTTTCGCTATTGAAAGATATTGCATTGAATAAATATAAAAAGCAAAATCTAGCATTAATTGCATGTTTGTATCCCGAGATTAGGGCTGATGTCTTGATTTTGATTGCTGTCATATGTATTTTCAGCTATTAAAATCCATTGTTTACTTAACCCTAGCTTTCATAGCTTTGGCTTCTTTGTTGATCTTATCACCTATAGGCTTTTTCCTAACGCTGCTATATGCCATTTGGTGCCCTAAATCTGCATACCATACAAACTCTAACTTATAACAGCCTTCTTAATTACAAAGGTCTTAGAAAAGTGTACTTGAATTCTAGGCAACTCTTATATCAACCTTTCAAGGTTTGGCCAATACCTTTTCCCTTAATTATTAGATTTAACATCACCATTGAGCCCTTGTTAGTTGAATTTTTTGTTGGTGATCTCGGTAGGGAAACCCCCCTTGTGGGGATAATATCCACCACTAAACAGTTGGGGAGAAGCCATTGAGGTGACAATGGTGGTTGATCTTTTGTTGCCATAAGACCTAGGTTGCCTAGTGAGAATTTGCACCAGGCCTATTAGATTTTGTGGTAACAAGTGCTTTTGTCCCATCATTAGAGAAGCCCTAGTAATAGATAAACATCCCAATAGTTTTAATTGGGAGGATGGCTATAACGCTGAGCTAATCCTGGAAACGTCTAATCCATCATCTTCATTAATAAATTTCTTCCTTGCTTCTTATTTCTCTGCTTTTAGTTCTATCCTCATTAATATTCAACCTTTAAAACCTTAATCTTCCTATTTAATACCTAATTTCTCTTTTCTTTTCTTATGGTTTAATGCTTTAATTTATATCTATTCTCCACCTTTTAGTTTCTTGTGTTAATCTCCAACATTTGATGAAATTTGAATTTTTACTATTTATATTTATTTCTTATCGCGTTCTTCATTATATATTCTTTTCTTTTTCAAAGAAAAAAAATCCTAGTATTGATATTTCAAGAAGAAATCAAATACACATAAGTTGGCCTCTCGGTCCTAAAACCAATCACCCTAGATTATAAGAAACTACTTCTATGTGCAAACCTGCCTTACAATTCACCTTTTAACAACCCTTCTGAGTGATGAAAACATTCCAACAAAATGACTAAGACAAGCTGAAACCTTCGTGGATCATTCTATAGGTAGTATACAAGACTAATACAAAAGAAACAATCATTTTTTCCATCAAAAACGAACTTTATGTACTTCACCTGAGGAGAGTTATCTTCAAACTCTTTTTCAATTAGCGGACCCTCTTGAACAATCAAAGTTTCCTTTGAAAGAGTATCTGCTCTATGGTTGAATTTCCTGTAAACATGAAGAAAGTAAATTTCTTCAAAATCACGTCTCAATACCTTAGCTTTGTTCATAATAGTCCTCAAGACCAGAATAGTGATATTGCTCTTTGTTAATTTTAGATAACAATGGTATGTTCTATGCTTAAGAGCAATTTTACTTCAATTTTATTACTAGCCCAATATCAATATCCAGATTAGCAATCACATCAACATGATATTAAAATGCAGATAGAACATAAATAATAACAGTAGAAGACAAGCAAGACAAAGGGACACAAGATATGGTGCCAACCAGGGACAAACCCCAATGTGGGGAAACCCTTTGATCAATTCTTCTTATTATTCTTCAAAAGTTCAACAGAGAGAGAGAGAGTACAATATGCAATATTCACTTGCCCAATCACAGTGAAATCTGTCCCAACAAACAACAACTACAGAAAGCCCTAACCAGAAAGTCAATGCTGGTCAATAGGGCAAAATTTGACCTCCAAAACAGCTCAGTCAAACTTGGTCAACTTGGCCTCCAACAACAAATCAAATCAGCCCAAAAACAATCTGAAAATATCCAGTCAAACTTGGTCAACAAAAGTCAACGCTGTAGTCAAACCCTTTTGCAGTCAACGCTGGTCAAACATTACAATTTGCTTCATTTTCTGTGCCCAGAAATGCGGCCTGCCTAAACAAAGATAACCCTCACAAGACCGCAGTCAAACAGGTCAACGTAGGAACAAAACTGCCCTTCTTCGCATGTGTGGAGAGCTGCCTCAGAAATCCGTACCCAATCAATGAAGGAGAGAGAGATATGTGAGTGAGTGAAGTGTCTAAATGAGGAGGAGGCACCTTGTATTTATATGCAAACGTTGAGGATGAATAGACGTGATTGTTGGGCTTTTGAGCCTACATTAGTTTGCTGACCAACCTTGACAATTTGTCCATAAACAAAATAAATTCATAATTCCATTTGTACATGTCAAAATGAGATGATCTTTAGATCAATCCTACACCTCTCGGAGAGAGGAATCCAATAAAAATATCAGCTGCCTCATATGAGCTGTCCAAGGTGAAGTTTGGCCCTAGTTGCCAAATTTAACACTTCTGCGATTCAACCAGTCAATTACGACCTCCCATCTCACAGACACCAAACACCCCAACTGGTCTATTGGTTAGATGCGACTTGTGGAGACTCTTTATGTATGTTTGCAAATCCTAAGATATGGAAACTTAGACACAACCCATCAAACAATGGACTGTAGATGCAAGACCTCAGATGTGGATCCTCCCATATTGCATTCCTTGGACGCCCTCCCATCTTGTAGACCTCAGATGTCTCAATTGTCTATTGGTTTGTGTTCCTTGGACGACCTCCCATCTCATAGACCTCAGACACCTCAATTATCTACTGGTTAGAATCATGCTTCTATATGAAACAATGCTTTCTTGGTATCCCAAAGTACACCTAGACCTTTCCAAAGAATAAGTTTGCAACTTCTTTCCCACTAATGGTCTTTTTATAGGGCATTAGAACACACATCTTGCCCAATTTGTCAACTACCATGAATAGGTAGTCATGTCCCTTTTTGGTTGTTGGTAAACCTCCCATAGAGTCCATGGAAATGCTTTCCCAAGGATGAGTGGGTATAGGTAAAGGATGGTATAGACCTCATTTCCTGTTACTAGGCTTTGCTAGTACAACAAAGCATGCATCCTCTTATGAATCTAGCTACTTGCTCTTGCATCTTGGGCCAATACACATACCTCTGCAAGTTGTCCACTATCTTCCTTACATTAAAATGCCCTGCACCCTTAGAGTTGTGAGCCTCTCTAACTAGTTGCAATTGCTCACCTTGAACATCTTTGTTTTGTGCTAATCATACCTAGCCTTATATTTTTCTTGTGACTTCTGCAGTGTCTCTTGTGCCTGTTTATGGATTTGCCTAATCTTTTCTGCAAATATTTTTGCCCTTAAGGCATCCCTTGCAAATCCTCCCTCACTCCCCTTACTACCCATATGCAATATTCAAAGGTGAAGGTGGCACATATTCAAAACAAGTTTCAAATGGGGACTTACCAATAGAAATGTGGATTGCTTGGTTACAAGAGTGTTGTATATATACCATATTCTCATCCCAAGTCTCTGGATGCTTTTGATTGTATCCCCTCAAAAGCTATGCCAAAGTCCTATTGACCACTTTTGTCTGCTCATCTATATGTGGATGGAATGGTGTAGACTTCTTTAGCTTTGTGTCCATCTCCTACAATTTAGTCCAAGATTCACTGAGCAATCTTGTGTCCCTGTCTAAAACAATGCCCCTTGGTATCCCAAAGTGCACCTAGACTTGTCCAAAGAACAAGTTCTCTGCTTCTTTCCCACTGATGGTCTTTTTACAAGGCATTAGAACACACATCTTGCCAAACCTGTCAACTACCATGAATAGGTAGTCCTGCCCCTTTCTGGTTGTTGGTAAACCTCCCACAAAGTCCATGGAAATGCTTTCCCAAGGATGAGTGGGTATAGGTAAAGGATGGTATAGACTCTGTTTCATGTTGCTAGGCTTGCTGGTACAACAAAGCATGCATCCTCTTATGAATCTAACTACTTTCTTTTGCATCTTGGGCCAATACACAGACCTTTGCAAGTTGGCCACTATCTTCCTTACATTAAAATATCCTGCAACCTTGGAGGTGTGAGCCTCTCTTACCAGTTGCAAGTGCTGACCTTTAGGAACACATAAACTTACCTAGCCTGTAGAGTAACTTGTCCTAGAGATGGTACTCAACAATGTTGTCACCATCTTGCGCATGACTCTAGCTCTGCCATTGCTTAAACACCTCCTTGAAGTCCTCATCCTCTGAATATGCCTCTTTGTATGCATCATGGGTGAATGGCTCCATATGTATTAGAGATCCCAAAGTTGTGATCTTTGATGTGGGTGGCCTTGAAAGCATGTTGGTTAACCTGTTTGTGCTATCACTAAATGAAATGGCTGTAAAAACCCATCCATTTGTAATGCTTGTTTTGATATCGCTTACTCTGTGCTGGTAGGTACTATAGTGGCTGGTGATTTGTGTGTATTATTGTCTCCTTTTCCATCGAATAACGTTTCCACTTCTTCACTTCTTGCACCAGGGTGTAGAGCTCCTTGTCGTATGTAGGGTAGTTAAGAACTGACCCATAAAATACTTTAGAATTGTAGCATACATGACTTCCTCCCTACATCAAGACAATTCCCACAACATACCCACTCGCATCTGTCTCCACTTCGAAGGGTTGTTGCAAGTTCAATAATGCCAAAACTAGTGCTTGATTGATATTTTTAATTAGCTCCTCAAAGGCCCTCTACTGGCCCTTTCCCCACTGAAAACCCTTGCCACTTGCTGTTATGGCGTGGAGTGGTGCTGCTACCGTTGAAAACAAGGCTATGAATTTCCTTAGGTATTGTGCTGCCCCAATGAACCTCCTAACCTCTTAAAAATTAGTAGGAACCAACCACTCCATGATGGGTTCCATCTTGGCAGGATCTATTTTTAGCTCTCCTCCACTTATCACATACCCTATATACACCAAAGATTGTTGGGCAAACTCGCATTTCTTGAGATTTGCTAGCAATTGGTGCTTCTTTAATGTCTTCAACACTTGCATCAAATGTGAGATGTGCTTCTCCCACATAACACCACATACTAGTATATCATCTAAATAGACCAGCAAATGAATCTATAAAAGGAAGAAATATATCATTCATTAGCCCCTCATAAATATAGTTGGTGCATTGCATAGGCCAAATGGCATGACTAACCACTCATACAAACCTTGCTTGGTTTTGAAGGCAATCTTCAAGGTATCTTCTCTTTGACTCAAACTTGCTGATATCCAAACTTTAAGTCCAAGTTGGTGAAGTATTTTGCTTGCTGCAACTAATGCAACATATCATCTATTTTGGGAAGGGGGTATTGTTCTTGGGCATAATTTTGTTCAACGCCCTGTAATCTGTACACATTTGCCAAGTCCCATCCTTCTTTGGCACAATGACGATGGGTGACCCACATGGTGATGTACTCGGTCGAATGACACCTTGTTCCAATAGTTGCTGCAACTGTTTCTTCATCTCACTTGCTTTTGTAACAGTGTGCATGTACATCACTATGTTTGGCAATTGGGAGTTCGACAAAGCTGGATCTTCACTATAGTTGCTATCCTTGATAAGGTGGTATTGGTTGACTCTCCATATGAAGATTGCATCCTGCTTGTACATATAGGAACTTCTAAACACCACTCAACATACATTAAGGGGAACTACATCTAGTACTATTTCATAAAAAAAAATCAACACTGATAACAAATCTCATTTTGCTGTTTTGTTACCTTTATTTCTGTATCTTTATTTACCCATCCCAATGGATATGGACTTGGATGATCACGAACTTCCAATCCCAATTTATTGACCAACTCTATTGCAATGATATTTGCTTGTGATCCTGAGTCGAATAGAGCATCAATCTTGGTCTTTTTAACCTGTATCTTTATATGGAAGAGCCTAGTCTTTTTGTTCTCTTCTTGTTTCAGAAGGCTACTTAGGTTCACTTCTTTTTGCATTGATGTACAAATGATCTTCTCATCCATGTATGCATTGCTTTCAACCTGGTTGCTTGAACTAATGGCCATGAGATTCTTCTTCTTATTATCTTAAATTTTGTTCTTTGGGTTAAGCTTTGGATGCAACTTCCAACACTTCTGCTTTGTATGAATGTTAATGTTATAGTGGCTGTAGTGGTTGCAGTGTTGTTTTGATCTTTGCACTGGTGTGTTGTGGCCACCATCATTTTATCTTTCCCCATTTCTACTTCTTCTTCCCCTCCTTAGAAGCGTCCTGGTGCTCCTTTTGTTTTGATCCACCTGATTTCCCTTTCTTCTGGCGTATGTTCTTTAGGTATTATGCTTGTACACAAGCTTCCTCCATTGATCTGGGCTTGTACATAATTACTTGCTTCCATAGATGGCTATGTAGACCCCCCAAATACTTGAGGAGTACACTTGGGTTCTTTGGAGAGATACCCAACATTATGTTCATCTTTCAAATTTTTGTGATGTACTTCTGTACACTCTGGCCCTTGCTTCTACCAAAAGTAGTGCCATCGGATCCACTAGTTCTCTGCATATTCGATAGGGTGAAATTGTGACTTTATGAGGGTTTTAAAGTCCTCCTACTTAGTCACTGGAGGATCTCTCTCCAACCTCAAGGTTTTCATGTGGATTTCCCACCAGGATAGGGCATGGCCCTCTAATTTCAGCCATGCAAATGGAATCTTTTGTTCTTACTGTATATGATGAACATTGAAATAAACTTCTGATTTTTACAACCAGTGATTTAGCTTTAGTGCATAGATTTCACCTTGATACAACTTGATATCGACTTTTGGTTCCATTTTGAACAAGGATTGTGAATGGGTTACAACATTCGAACTTAGGTTGATCCGTTTTGGGTTCTTTCTTTGGCTTCTCAGTTGCTTTCCAATCTCTTGATCTCCCCTTTGATTGGACCTTTGTGTTAGAATCCCCATCTTCTCCGAATAGGCCGAGCTTATTGCTCAAGGTTGCCATGAGGAGATTCATGTTACAGTTTAAATTTTTCTACTTGTGTTTCCAACCGTGAAAACCTATCCTCTGCAAGATCAAAAGGGTTATCCACAGATTCCTTGACTGTGGCTGGTGTTTTATGACTTTCGACTTAGCCATTCTAGATCGCCTGCAGATCTCCACAATATACCCAAAGAAACTTGTTTTGAAACCAATATGATTTGTAAATTGCCATTGATATTCCATTGGACAATTCGTCACAATAAATTTGATAAATTATACTTAAAATTCTAAAATCTACACAAAGAGGGTTTATTTCTTTTAAGATTTTTGGATTTGTGAATTATTGTTTATTGCATATGTATGGAAATTTGTTAGGTCCCTTTAATACTAGTGATTACCCCATTACTATTGTATTTGTATTCCTTATTAATATTGTTGTGCCCCTATTGTTCCCATATTGTTATTACTGTGCCCCATAGAATCTCTCTATTGTTATTTTTGTGCCTTTATATTATTATTGTTAGGTCGGCTGGGTTATATTGTGACTCTTTAGACTCCTATATATAGAAAGGAGGTTTTGTCACTTGAATCATCCAAGAATTGTTCTTTTGTGTAATGTAAAGGAGGTTGCCCCCTCGAAGAGTCTGAATTCTAAGGCGTTCAACTATCTTTTGTATCTTTTTGTGAGTTGGTTTCATAACAAAATTATAATTATACGGAAAATAGAGAACAACGAAATAAAAACTTACAAACCATGATTGACACAAAATATCTTGGGAAACCATTTTGAGAGAAAAACCAATTGGAAGGTGAGGCCGCTTTTCTCTTTTTCTTTGAATAGAAAATGGATGCAAGCACAAGGAAGAAGGGCTGTTGCCCGTGGGCTACTACATTGCGCAACTCTTTTTTTGTGTGCTCTCTCCCTAACCCTCTCACCTACTCTACTTGTTTATTGAACAAGATGCACTCGAAAAGAATGTAACCTCTTTTCCTTCTAGTGGTCTGGTTATAACACCATCCGATAGCCTACTAGTGGTTAGGTTTGACTCCTCCAACTCTTAAATAGAGTTACAATATTGACTTTCTTAGAGTCTTCTTCATCATGATCATGTGGCTAACCCGTTTTCCATGAGTAATGGGGGTTGACTTGGCATTCTCTTGAATTATGGTGGTGAAAACAAGAAGGTCAAATTCTGAGTGGCATAAATTTTGCATACAAACTTCGACTGAGGTGATTCTTGCACCGTTAGAAAGGTCTTTGTGTGTAGAATAAGAGAGAAAAGTGCGACGCTAAAGTTGCAAAGTTTTACCCCCCAAAAATGTTAATTTTTCGGGATAAATAGATCTCTGCTGTAGATAATTGCATTTATAAATATTTTCAACATTTTCACATCACAGTCACCCCATAACAACATATCATCATTAGCAATTATGTAGAAAGAATAATAAACGTCAAAAATGCAGCAAAACAGTGAGGAACAACAAAAGAAAAGCATACACAATAAAGACACCATGATTTATGTCAGAGACTAGCCTCCAGGGAAAAACCCCACAAGGGGGAAAACCCAACCAAATTCTTCTTCTTATATATTCATCAAATGTTCAACAAATATACAATGTACAAAATATCATGAGGCATATGTCTTTCAATATCCAATACATTAGTCCTTTTAGGACAATCCAACAACAGGCACATCACTCTGTCATAAGACATCACGAACTTCACTGTAACTGTCATAAAGATTCTGCCATCACTGTGATATCATCATCATAGAGATGTACTATACATCAGTGTCATATCATTATCAATAATCACTACTACCATTTATCACTTTCGTAGGAATGACTATCACATGTCACTGTCATGTAAATCATGACAGTGACATATAACTGTTTCGTTCTCATATTGATCACTATCCAGGGTTATTGTCCATACATCACTGTAATGTCATATCAAATGTCACTATCATAGTCATTCATCAACAAGGTCATTTTTACTACCACTGTCATTCATCAAGGTCACTATCATGACATTCATCAACGCCAGAACCAAGACATTCAACAAGGTTACTGTTATATCCTTGCCTTATAACAAGGTCTCTGCCATATTGTTATCATACAACAAGATCATAGTCATATCATGGTACTGCCATGACAAGGTCAAGGTCTTACATCAAGGTTATAACCATACCTCAAGGTTACTGCCATATATATATATTGTCATACCAAGATCACTGATGTATAAATCATTGTCTCACATCAAGTTGCTAGCCACAGAGATACAGTTGTGAACCTAAGAGACATACTTGTGAGCCATAGAAATGCTACAAGGATAAGTATGAATGACAAGAGAATTGCAAGCCATAGAGAAATAAAGCGAGCCACAAATATTTAACACAAGCCTCAAAGAGATAAGTGCTAGTCACTGTCATTTTATTTGAACCTAAGAGCATATTGATGCCACCACAGAGTATAGCGTTGCCTTTGTAATGTCACTATGTGAGTCTTAGAGTCATTGCGAGCCACAACGATGTAATGTCATTGTAATGTGATACTGTGATGTTATGTCAATGCCATTGTGATGATGTCGAGCCTTAGAGCGATGCTACTACAAATCAAAGCCACAATACAAAAAACAATGCTACAGAGATCGAGCCATAAAACAAAAGCGATGCCATTGTGTAGCGATGCCACTGTAGTGATGCCAAATACATTTCCATGGAAGTTATGCCAAATAGGATGCCGCAGGGCATATGCCAAATAGGATGCCGCAAAGGTTATGCCAAATATGGTGCCTCAGAGGTTATGCCAAATATGATGCCACAAAGGTTATGCCAAATATGATGTTGCATAGGTTATGCCAAGTACGATGCCGCAGAGGTTATGATGCATGCCATAGAGATTAGATAGGAGTCACAATAAAAAATTGAGCCACAGATAGTTGAGCGAGTCTCCATAAAGAATGTGAAACGCAACACGTGAGTCATGTGGTGAACCGAATCTCATGTTTTCGAGAGAAGTATTGATATCTTTTTATAGCCTTCTTCAAGAACGAATGGGTCACAATAGAAGTCAAGCTGATTTGTCATATCCGAAGGGAAAAACCATAAATTCAAATTTTGCTCATAATAATATATCTGTCCTTAATGATTTCTTTGCCCAAATTTTGTGCCATATTAAATAATATTATTTCTTTCTTCCAATTGAATTTGGGCTTCCTTTTGGAGTAGAGGGGGATTCGTACCATAACTATCCCAATTTTCAACAAAAAGTGCCATTTAATGCCTCAAAGTGCTCTTGGATGGTTTTAGACCCCAATCTGCTAAACTAAGTCTTGCCTGTAAAAGTGGTCTTGTGAGTTGATTCCTCCACTTTTCCCTCTCTAATAGCATTGAGATGGATGATAAGCAATATGATGATCCAATCCGAATCAAGACCTTGATCCTTGGTCTTCATGAAGAAGATCCACGTTTTCTTGGAGTATTCATCAATGAATGTGATAGTACTGTGCTCCCAACATTGATCCTACTGACATTGGTCCACATACATATGAATGGATAAGATCCAAGATCCCCTTGGACTTGCTCTTGCTGCTTGGAAAAAAAACCTTTGCATTATTGCCAAGTGCACACCCTCTGCATATGCCCTGCTATTTAATGCTACAATCTAGGAGACTAGTGAAAATCTCCCTTAGGATCGGCAACATCCTGTAGTGTAGGTGTCCCATCCTCCCGTGCCATAACTCGCACAGATTTTCAATATCATGTACCAATTGCTAAACATGTTTTCCCTTCAATCTATAGAAGTTTCTCTCTCTAACATCAATGGTCACTATAGTGTCTACGCTAGATTTTCTTGGCTTGACAAGAACATGCCCATCTTGAAAATAGACTACATAGCCCTTGTCCTCCATCATTGATATTGGGAGCAAGTTTTTCTTCAGTCCTGATACATATAACGTGTCCTTTACTTCCAATCGACCTTTGCACTCGAGTTGGAACTTGGTGGTTCCAATGCCCTTCACTACATACTTGGCATCATTATCAAGCTCCACAGACAAATCTAAGTCACTCTTTGTCAGACTGCTAAATAGCTTTTGTGCCTCTTTCATATGGCATGATGCACCACAATTTAGGTGACAATCACTTCTTCTGATGGTATTGGTGCATAAATAGGAGATATATGAGAAGTCCTTTTCAAACTTCACCGCAAACTCATCAATCTCTATTGTCATTGCTATTTGTTGCGGCTTCCCCTTCCCCTTCTTCCTCTGTGAATGTTGTGATGCATAATGCCTATTCTAGTGGCATGCAAAGCATTTTACTTTGCTCAAATCATTCTTTTTTCCTTCATGTGAACTGTCACCGGTACCCTCTCCTTTGACCTTCGGTGCTTGAGTAGCAAGGGCTAGGTTGTCAACATCACCCTTTTGTTGTCTCTTGATAGAGATTCCTCTCAAATCTCTTCTTGAATGAAATCATCCCACTGTCTGTCCCAATCAGGAAGTTTCTCTCGTGTAACAATGCCCTTGATGGAAGGAGCCCATGGCTTTGTGAAGCCATTTAGGGCTATCCTCACCATCTCTGCATGTGTCACAACCTCCCCAAATGCAACCAACTCATCATGGACTTGTGTGATTTTGGTGAGATAGGTGGTTACTGTATCTGATTTGGTCATCTTGGTGTTCTTAAGCTTCTCTCTCAACACAATATTCCTGTTGATGTTGTGACTTTGGTATAGCTTAGTTAAAGAATCTCCCATTTCCCTTGTTGTATTCTTCTTGGATAAGTCAGGAATCACATGATTCTTCTCCACATCCAAGATAATTTTTTTGGCTTTCATGTCCTTCTGATTGTGGTTGACTAGATCTACATCATCTATATGTAGAGTGATTTTGGTGTTGGCAAACTCCCATATGCCATTTTCCATGAGAATCAATGAAAGTCTCACCTTCAAACTTGTCCTTTAACCCCCCAACTTGTCCTTAAACCTTAAACTAGTTGTGACCCTCCCCCAAATCAGAAACCCAAAGGAAAACCTGTTATTGGAAAACTAAAAATCTGTTGTAACTGTGCATTATGCTATGCCTCGCAACACCTTTTGCTGCTTGTGCTAACTACGAGTCTAGTACATGACGTTGTCTTGGCTACTGACTTATTGCTCATGGTAGCCTTTGGCTTTGTCCTTCATGACTTGTGTCTTCCCACCCTATTGTTTGTCGTTGTCGACCTGTCTTTGGCCTCAATGACACTACCTATTGGCAGCTAGCTCTCGTGCTTTGCTACTTGACCTGTCTTCTTTGTACTAACAGACCCCTAACCCCAAACTTGTCGACTACAACTCCTGTGACTTGTCACATTTCAACTAGATCATGATGGCATTTATGTCTCCCACTATGGTTGTAGTCCTCATACTGTTGGCTACATCGTGCCTCGACCTATGATGTCTTTCCACACTCTTCGTTGAAAGATCTGTTTGCTATTGCTAGTAGCTATCTCCTTGCCCCATGACCTTGACACCTCTTGCTATACTAATGGTTTCTTCGACGGTGGCTCGTCCGTTGTTGAACACGTCATGTTACCGACTCACATCCTTGGTGGCTAGTTGACCCATCTACACTCTATCGCATTATGCGGCCTATTTTCCCTATGTGACAGTTGCTCCCTGCTTTTGATGAACTTTGTTGCTTCAAACCTCCTGATGGTTAGTGGGTCTATCTCATGCATAACCAGACTAGCAGCTGGCCTCTACTAGTTATTGACTACAATGCTTACCGACGGTTGGTTTGATAGCTCTTGCCGCTGTTGGCCACACACAACCACATCTATATGTTAGTATCCTATAGTCATAGTAGTTAGAAAACAAGTTTTGTCTTTCAAATTATTTGGCAAATGTGTAAAAGGTTAGGCTTTGATCTTCTAGAGATCAAGCTATTGGTTTTATTATAGAATAAAGTTTCATTATTGAATGTAATTGTGTCAAAGTGTGTGAAGGGTCATGAAAATAGTCATTGATATCTTGAGAGGTTGAGTTAAGTGGGTCTAGGGTCATGTTTCATCAAAAGATCATGAGTGAGGTCATGTTGTCATGCCTTATCATCATTGGCACAAATTTGTAGGGTCCCTTGGGTAAGTTAGAATGTCAAATCTCAATCAACCATGACATCACTCTGGTACAACAGTTAGGAGGACAACATTGCGCTTCTGACAAGTGTTGCGCATTCATCATTCAAGTTCAAAATTGTAATCATCGCCCATCAAATTCGCATGCAACCACCTTGGGAGTTCAAATGCATGGTTAGTCTTCAGAAATACCTCAGAGCCCTTTCATTTCTCCATCAGAAGCTTGCTATATGGTGATTGGAGTTCGCTATGCAAAGGAGGCAGGGGAAGCACTACGCTTGCAGACAGGTGTTGCGCTCACACACAGGCACTGCTTTTTTTCAAATCGGTGGCCAAATTGTTTATCCAGGTGCAATTTCTTCATTTTATTGAAGCCTTTTGTTCTGCATGTTATTGAGATTACTCCCATATGCTGAGGAAATGCATTGAAACCCTCTAAATCTCTAAATTTCTAGCTCGCTGCGTTTCCTAGAAAATTCACTGCATTTTCCCTCTGCGCTTTGTTTTTATGTTTTTACCCTCCTCAAACGCCCAAAATCTTGTCTGCCACCTTGATATTGAAGTTTGCCATGTCATTCAAGTGATTTAAAGCTTCTTACTTGGTCATTGTTTTCCTCAGAGGTCAAGAAACATCTTCTTCCTTCATGCGCTGCGCTTCTGGCACTGCGCCTGTGTTTCTAATTCTGTCATTGAGACCAAGCAGACACTAGTTGTTGTTTTAAGTTTTGAGAGGTGATTTGTGTTGATTGAGTGTGTTTTATAGAGTTTTTCATCTTCAATTGTCACAAAACCCTAATTTATAGCTCCATTTCATCACTACCATCCAATTTGCTGAACTAGATAAGTCTACACTGAGATTGTATTCAAGAAACCCTAGAGCATACCTCTGTTGTGAAAAATCATGTCAACCCCAGACAGAAAGAGACATAAGGGAGGTGTCATTGTCAGGTTTGAACCCCAAGACCTCACATTGATCAATTCAGACCCAACAATCAAAGTTGCCTTTGAGCAAGTTGGATGTATTAGATTCTGTGAAAAAATTCAGGGATACAATGTACAACTCACTAAGGAGTTTGCTATGAATTTTAATGGGTTGGAGGTTAAGATTGGAGAGCTCACCTTTCTAGTTTCAGATGTCACAATATCAACTGCAACAGAGATTCCCCTTCAGGGAGAGCAGTGGTTCAAGGGCATGCCTCTTGACATTGCCAACTATAAAGATTTTCTAAAGCTTGAGTATAGAGATAAAGGGTATGGATCCATTGTCCCTAAGGAGTATTTACTTGAGCACCACAACAAGCTTTTGCAAGCAATTCAGAGATATTTTACCTGTGAGGGTAGGTTTGGGAGGATATATCAGTACCATTTTAGACTTTTGATGCATTTTACAAGGAAGAGCCCCTTGAATCTTCCCTTCTATCTGTTCAGGAGTCTTAGCAAGATGGCAGACAAAGTGCAGGGAAAACAAAGCCAAGTGGAACCTAGCCTTTTCCACTTCTCTTTAACTAAATTGCTGGTGTTGGAGGAACTAAATAAGAGAAATCAATCATGGCAGTCATTTGTAGATTCTTCAAACTTGGTAGCTGACTTACCAACCAATTCTTTGAGCAAGAAGGAGACACCATCATCAGTGGTTAAAGATATACAATCACCATCTAGAAGTTTTGTGAAAAGGCCCTTAGTTGCAGTTCATTCATCAGAGAAGAAGAAAGGTAAGAAGTTGCATTTTTCTCCTAAAGCAGTGGATGTCCCCAAAAAGCCCCTCACTAGATCTGTTGCAAAAAGGTTGCCCTTGGAGCAGACATTTGAAGCCTTGGAAACTATACAAGAAGATGATGTTCCTAATGACAAAGACAAGGAAATTGCACAATTACAAGAGCAGCTAAAGAAGGCACATATGGTTATTGCATAGTTGCAGCAGGACAACAGGGAATTGAAGAAGGTAGCTCTAGAAAGGACAGCTAAGCTTAATGAGGAAGAACCAGTGACAAAGGCTACACCATCTGTCACCAAATCCAAAGGCAAGGAGAAGATAGTGGGAGAGGACATTCAAAAGGTATAGGCACCAACAACTAGATGTTGAAACGTGTAACTAGGTTCGGTCTTCATAATGACATGTAATTGTGACTTTTGTAAATGATGTAGTGAAGAAAATAAAATTATTTTTGTAAGCCTTGCTTCGTGGGTTTCATGAGCAAGTAATTTTATTTTAGATGGCTCCCATTGAGAGCCTTAGGATTGGTCATTAAAAGTCAGAGTTTATGTCATGTATGAACTATGAAGAACCCTTCTTGGGGATATAACAATATATGAATCTATGAAAATGTCTAGAACCCCTCCAACGACAAGCACTAGTTTTGCTCTTGAAGTCGGCCTCAAAATAGAAAGGAAACTCATGTCGGCTACCCTTATATGGAGACATGTCTATTCAAAATGTCAAGTCGAATTATTTATGGACAAACCACTATAAATACGTAGGCAGACTCTTCGCATTTCAACAGTGAAAAATTCGGATCTGTCTTTGAGATTTTCGGATGATATCCACAGTCAAAATTTCACATACCTCTCTGTGGTTTCAGATGGATAACAACAGAATGAATTTCGGAAGTATCTCTCTGAGATTTTGGGTGAATAAGACAGAGAGAAGTTCAGATATATAGTACAGAAGCAAGTTCGAATGGAGTAGTGACGAAGGGACAACAAGGACCTTTTCTCCTGGGCTAATTATATACACAAAAGTTTGGATTAGTTCTGAGATGCGAAGAAGAGAAACACAATTCTGTTAGGAGACTTCAGATTACCCTTTGCAATTCAGATCAATATTATAGTGACAAGCATGTCACAAAAGGAACTCAGATAGGTCTTGCTGCCACAGTAAAAGACATCAATGTTGTTCCAAAAGGTCTCAGTGCTAACTCAGAGAAGAAGTCTCGGTGCCATCATAGAAGTAAGGTCTCTGACAACAAGGAGGTCTCATCAGTTAAAGGAGATCTCAATGTACAGACAAAGATAAGATCTCGATGGTAGCTATGTCTTGGTGCTAAGAAGGTCGAAGCAGAAATGGAGTCAAGAAGAAGAAAAGAGCAGAACTAGTGGCTTGGTCTTGGAGTGGCTAAATAGGTCAAGGGTCTTGGTCTTGGTATTCGTCAATTGGAATCTCTATAAGAAGAATTTGTGCAGGTTTTCCTCTCAAAGAGTGAGAGGTTTTGGCCTTGGCTGATAGCCTACATTCTGTGTCTCTTGTCTATTTATGTTCATGCATTGGTTACTATTTGATGAAGAACACTAATAATCTAAGAAGAAGAAGATCCTAATCTAAAGAAGTAAAATGCATTCACAAGCAATCACTAATAGAAGAGAAATCATCTAATACTAATGCCCTAGATTTCTCAACACTAGAGTCACTAGATCTTCGGATAGAAAATTGCAGATTCAGGAAGAGAAGACAGTGAAAGAAGATAAGAAAACATAGATGTAGGGGCAACATACTTTCAACAGGTTGAGGATGCAATTGAAGAAGGCCCACAGTGAGATTGTTGAGCTCAAGGAGCAGGATGAAATGGCTAGGAAAAAGATGAGTGACCTTTTGGACATGTATCAGCCAACAATGGAAAATGCTAAATATATGCTGAAGAGGTCTCTCCCACTACATAGGCAACTAAAAAACATATGTAGGCAGAACCTTTCCATGAGGAAGGAGTTGAGAGCTACCAAGCAATAGTTGAAGGAGATATAGGAGAAGGATAGAGGTAAGTTGGACCTGTTGGTTGAAGCAACCAAAGTTTGAATGCTGGAACAGTTAAAACAAAGTAGTTTTGATTTTTTTGGTTTTTTTTTACCCAAGTATGCTTGCTAAATGGGGTTGGGGTCAGGAGGTCATATTTTGCACAAAGTCTTTCTTGCAAATACAGTTAGTCAGAATTTGCAAGTGACTCTCCAAAAAAAGCAGCTCACACAATAGTTTTGTATCGTTGCCAAGCATTAGGGTTAGGGTTTTTGATGTAAAAGTGGAAGTTTTGTCATTTTTGGTGAAAGGGGGCTTGAATGGGATTTGAAACCTTATCAACATTATGTCAGCATCATCACCAAGAGGTGCATCTTGTTTAGAGACTTCACTGTTGGTTAAAACCATGAAGAACAGGTTGCGCCGTGCTTTCTCATTGGCGCCGTGCTTTTGCTGAAGGCGAAATTTTGAGAGTTGGGAGCTTTGTGTGATGAAAGTAAGTTTCTAAGGAGTAAGATGATGATGTTCAGGCCTTTTCAAACTTGCAAAAGTCATAAAGCAACTCAGGGAGTGATCAGAGATACTTCAACCATGGAGCGCTGTGCTTTTCTATTGAATTAGGAGGTTGCACAACGTCGACACTGTGCTTCCACACAATCATCTTTTTGACTGAGATTTTCATGCCAAAACTTTATGTAATTTGTTTTTATGCTCATGGTAAATGTTATGAGGCATCTAAGACTTATAAGCTCGAATTAGACTTAGTATTTAATGTAAATATGCTTGAAAAAGCTTTGGTCAAACAATTCCTATTTTTCTGAAAAAACAGTTCTATTTTCATTGCATTAGGTAGAAACAAAAATCCTATTAGGGAATTTGGTTCCTAGAGGTGGGAACTGATTTGTTTTCATCTATTTATGATGTAATTGTAATTGAGCAAAGGGTTGGTCAGGTTTGAGAAGGAAGAGTTGGTCAGGTTTGAGAAGGAAGAACATGTGTGCGTATTGTAGTTTCATGATTTTCTAGTGAATGAAAGGACAAAGGCCAAATTTTACAGGGATTGCTCGGTTAGTTGCTTTGGAGATGTGCTTCTTGGTTTTGTAAGTTATCTTCTGTTATCAATCATGCTTTGAAATGTGCCTTCTTGTTTAGTTGAACAAAGATTTGTCTCATAATTTGCTTCAAAAAGCGCTCTATTTCAGTCTGCTAAACATTTATGTTTTCTACTAAAATGAGATTTAGAATTCATCCTTTTTTTTGATGCTCTATATGTCATTTTCCATTTATCTTCTACTCAGACTCGTACAATGGATTTGACTAAAGACTCCAAAAAGACTACCTACCCTGCCCTTGTAGAAGATTCCTCTTTCTCTTCATCCTTTCATTGGAAAAGAATCAACTTTATTGACCGTATTGCCTAATGGATCTATCTTCTTTCTGACCAACAAGCCTTTAAAATTTATACCCCACTGAGCACCATACATAGCCTAAGATCTAAGTAACTGAAGATTAGACATAGAGAGTCCTCTCTGAAGATGGAAGGGCTAGATTCCAACTTTCCAAGTGGTTTGTGGTTACCTCTGAGTTTCTCTTTTCAACTTAGGGAAATTACGAAGTGCTAACACTATATATATATATATTTTCTTAATTAATTTTTGTGAGCCCACGTCACTTTGTTGTTGCGATGTGTGACATACGGTTTGCATCTATGTATTTCTGCCTTGTATGATCGTCGACTGGACTTGGTTGCTGCGATTCTTGTATGAACCTGGCACCTGTGCACAACTTTGAGATCATTTTTCAGAGTTTAAGTTCTGATATTATGTTAAATTCTAAACCTAACACTTGGCAATTTATTAACCTAGCAGATTATCTCAAATATATTGAATAAAAGCACGACTAAGATCTTAACATAAAAGAAAATATTCAGTGGAAGCAAATAAAGTTAACCAATCTCACACATGCACAAAACTTTTTCCCAATCAACAATTCTTTATTAAAATAATATTAGAATCTACTCAGGGTCCCTTCCTAGGAAAATGGCCCACCAAGGAAAATGCATGCAACAATAACTAGGATTTGATTAAGCTAATCAAATCCTTCTTAGCTAATTTGGATCTCCCTTGCTACTACTTGCACTTTCCTCTAACCTAACACACTTGAATGGAAGTCCTTTTCCACTCAATCACTGAGATCTACTCTCAAGTCTTGTGCCCGCTCATTACTGTGTCTTTTTATCCCTTAGCCTAACACTTTTTTTAAAAGCTTGAGTTATGACCAAATCCCTAACCCTAAGATTGATGGTATCTCACCTCACTTGAGATCAACGGTTGAGATTCATCTAATTTGCTAATGCAAAGAACCTTTGCATTTCATTAGATTAAACTCACTTTTGTCTTTAAAAAAGAAATTACTTTAATTACTAAAGTAATTGCTAAGTGTGTATTAGGCGACTTTTGCACGCCCAGACACTTAGACTTGTGCAAAAGTACGTGCCCGAGCTACAAACATCAACAGTGAATCCAACCTTTTAGAGTGTCATAAATTATAATAATTATAATTGTTTAGTTGAAGTTCTAACTTCTTGTGCTCCTTTGAGTGTAATTTTTCAAATGCACTCCAATCGCACTCACATCCTAAAGTGTTACAAGTTTGGCTGGGGATTGGAATGGTGAAGTTTCGTAAAAGTGGCGGTTTTGCACCATAATTTGGCCACCATAATTACACTACATTTTATTACAATTGAAAGTTGGAGGTAAAGAAAACATAATTTAACTTTCAAATAGAACACATAATTAGAATTCCAAATTGTTATGGTTTAATGGCATTAGTTGTTTCTTGGAGAACATTGGGAAAGCCAAATAGTCTGCTAACATCTAGATACATCTCCATCTTGTAATTGATTGTTCTTTGACATTGGCATTAGGTACCGTTCTTTGGAGACAAGGAAGGAACACTCCCATAACCTCACCATTGAAATTAAAGTTACATGAGTAAGCCTAGGCAGGGTTGAGGAGAAGTGTTGCAACATGAATGGGACGATGGAGCATCCCGATCCATTGAATATCAATCCAATTTTAGATCTTTATGTATTTTTCATACCTAAGGGTAGCCTTGCACACATAAAAAGATCATATAGTTTCTTTGACCTTATCCATGGTGTCATATTGGTAACCCATTTGGGGCCAATCCCCATTAACCAAGTGGATAACCTTTTCCAAAGGTTTACTAATTATGCATACTTCTTGCACCCCTTCCTAAATGGAATAGTTGTACACTCCTTTAGTGATTAATCTCCTATTTTGTCTTGTGCTAATTGCACATTTGTGGCACTCATCACAAACAAACATCTATGTCAAGTCAAAAAGACATTTGAGCATAGATTGAAGAGAAATGAAGCCTTTGGTAAAATGCGTGATTGTAGGACACAACAAATTCTAGTTTATTGCGATTTTTTTCATGAGGTTAATAAAAAAAATGCATGGTTATATATGAATTTTGTGATGCTTTTAGCGTAATCAATGACCACCTTTGATGAAGGATATTTTTCCTCTATCCTTTGGCATCAAATTGATATTATGGGTAGCACATGGAATGGGGTACCTCTCCATTAATAACTTGTTAGCAGTCAAATAATTAGTTACATTATTTGTTATTATTTGCACAACATGTTGCAAGCCAATCTCAGCCAATCTCTTGGATAAATTCATATAACAATGTCGCATCTTTAACATTCATTGATGATTCAATGGATTTAATAAACATTGTATCCCTAAGACAATGTACCAAGAAATTACTAAGGGTCCTACACTTTCCATTTGCCGAACCATCAGAGATCATTGTGCATCCAATGTCGTCCCATGATTTCTTTAGGTCCTCCATTCTAGTGTTGATGCCATTTTTTTCCGCTTGAAGAGTTGGTCCTTGCAACTCTTCATAGGTAGGTCAGTTATACCTTGGGCCAATAATAGTGATAGCATCACACATTAACATGAAAAATGGATTGGTCTTTGTAATGCTCAAAGGTATGTTGCTACAGAAATGACACCGCCTCACAACCCTGCTTGCTTCTTGTTTCTCCATTTTTTAACCATTGCATGGATGGAGGGTTGCGTCCCATCTTTGGTTCTTGGAACAAAGAAAGGTGAGGTCCTAATGGAAGGTCCATGAATCTCACTGCCTTGAGTCCTGAATATCCTTGTGATTCTTGAGGATCTAGCCATTTTGTCAGTAACAAGTTCAACTTTGGTAGTGGATGCCTCTTCCCTCTTTTTATCCTTTTCAACTTTGGTAGCAATTGGCATAATCTTTGGGGTTGATTCAATACAAATTCCAACCTTATGCCTTTTGAGTTTAGCAAAGTGATACTTCAACGTTTAACCAATCTTGTTGTGGGTTGCTCTCATAGTTTACAAGACAACCTTTGTTGGTTTGTCCCATCTTTAGGTTCGTCATACTGCAAAAATGGGTCCAAAGGATTCGACATATTGGCAAGGCAAAGGGAAATGAAACAAATTAATATTAAACACCGTTGAGGAAAAAGAAGACAAAAACAACACTAGCTTGTTGGTGAAAAAATAGGCCTACAAATTGTTCTATGAGCCATGGAAAATGGTAATAATAGGCAAGCAACATGCACTTTGAAAATCCTACAAAAATCTAGAAAAGCTAGTCAAGTGGGTGGAATTTGAAAAATACCTTGGATTTGAAAATACAAAAATTATAGGTAGATAGGAATTGATCCTTGCTTCAGTAATTTTTTTTTTGATGACAATGATTGCAATGTGTTATGAATAAAATTCATAACAAGTAAATAAATAAAATAAATGTAAATATTAAATAATCAAAAATTGATTATGTTAAATAGTCATTAAGTGAAAAGTTATGTCTAAAAGACATTCCTAATCATGAAAGGTCACCTGCTTAGGTATAAAAGCAGGGCATCATTGTAACATTCATATCACTGATACATTTTTATATATAATAAATTATTATTACAAAATACCTCTCGTGTATTTTCACATTCAAGTCAACAAGCTATCAGTTTTTATGCTTTAGTGGTATCAGAGCCATGGCACACAATATAATCATGTGGGTCTTTGAACGTTGTTCGCCGCACAATGTGCCATTACGTTCACATCCTAAATGCGTTGAACAATTTAGTAAAATTCAAGAAGCATTTCAGTGTTTAGAAAAATCATTTGCAGAAGTTAAAGCATGTCGAAAGGAAATTGATAATAAGGAAGATACTAGCGACAGTGAAGAAACAAAAAAAAAGATCAAGATGATGATCCAGATGAAGTTGATGTTGAAAGTGAAGGAGAAGGGGAGCACTCTAATTCTAATCAATCTGAAATGACCACATTACAATCATTTGAAAATTCCAATTTACCTACAAGTAGTTGCAACACTCACACTACCTATGACGGCTGTAACAATCACAATTCCACATAGAATAAAAATGAAAGAAAAAAACCAGTACTTGACTATGACTCTAAGATGGACGAGGATCCCTCACCAAATGAACGTGAAGACGAAGCCAACACTATATTAAATACAGAATCTTCTTGAAGTCACACAATCTTGATGCTAAATGTCAAAAGAGCGATGTATGAAAGGCAAGATAAAGAGTCAGCTCTGTCAAATGAGAATGCAAGGAATGCTAAGGCTTTGCAGAATGTTGAAGAAGAGCGGGATAGAATGGTCAGAGAAGCACATAATTGTGCCATCGAGGCACAAAATAAGACAAGAAAGTTAAACCCATCTGTGTCATTCGGTGAGCATCGCAGAACATCCATTCATAGTCCTTACAGAAAAAAAGAAATGGAACTGGAAGGAGGATGGACGACTGAAACCTCTCACCTGCAACAGGATGGTGATGCGACTGAACCAGTCTCACCTGTTAGAGAAGAAAATGCAGGCAACACAGATTCAGCCTCTGCTGATGGAGCTTTTATTATCCAACAAGAAGAGGGAGAAGGAAGAAGTCCCAGTATTGAACTTGTGGTTATATTGATACAGAAAACTATTGGAGAGGATCGGTTCTAGCAAATAGTGCCTCTGGGAGATTAATGGTATAGATGTGTGATCCATTATCAGGATTTTCCTACCACCTATGCAATCCTTACACTCAAACATCAATCAAATTCATCCCCATGCCATCCATAGAAAGAGTTTTTTCCAAAGTAATTGTGGAAGGTGAGGAAGCCATTAACGATAATAAAAATGGACTTGAAATCTTCAATGTGGTGGCCTTGCAGTTGGTTGCTGGTCGAATAACATGTATGGTTCAATTATATGATTCTTCTGTAAAATCATGGAGCTCTGTGGCACATGTTCCACAGAATCTCGATGCAAGGTATTAGATGATTTTCTCCAACGGTTACTTTTACTGTTTGGCTATCGAACGTCTAGTTGTTAGGGCACCTTGGATATTGATTTTCAGAATCCAAGATGGAGGAGAACTGAGAATGTGGGCATAACAAACGCCTGAGATTTTCTTGGACAATGACAGAAAAATGTTCAATTTCGTCACTTGTGGTTTGCATCTTCTAATGGTGTTGGTCGAGATCGAGGCGGATGGGTTGGTTATTATTTGGAAATTTAATAAAAACTTCTCAAACTCTTCGTGGCATTGGAAAGAGATAGTCCGGCTGCCTGCATCTCATAGGCTACAACTGAACAACCTCAAGTGCGAAGAAGTGGACTGTGTTTGTTTCATATCAGTGCATGGAACAGATGTAGTGAAGGGTTCTTCACACACGTCAGGGGTTTTTGAGGTCATGTTTGCGCACACGTTACAAGGGTTGCTATCCGCAGTCAAACGTCACACCCTTCCATCTTGTACCTTCCCATCTCCAATTACTATTTCCATCTTTCTTTCTGTTTTCCCTTCGACTGTCACTGTTGGATTCATTGCCACAATTATCTCGACTCTGTGGAAGATATCTCAACGCTATATAATACGTTATAAAACAGAGTTTAAAATAAATGTTCTATGGAAGATAGCTCAATGCTATATAACAGTAATGAGGATATGCGTGCTCAACTTCTTCGCTGTTTCCTCTGACAAACCATGTAACGCACCATCGTGCCCTCTCACTGTCGATAGTTGGACCACTGTAATTCCTCGTTGTGTGTCGGTCAAAGTCCAACAGGTTCGGCGTCAATTCGATGGGAGCATTGTGTATAATGATAGTCGATATATATATATATATATATATATATATATATATATATATATATATATATATATATAGATATATGAACTGCATCATACACCGTGGCCTTTATTATTTCGTGGTCAATATAGGTAATACAACGAAAAACGTAAACAATGTGTACAACGTGGTGGGCTACGTGGGCTCGGTATATATATAAAAATGGATACGCTGTGGGTGGGCTACGTATATACAACAAATCAACACCTATACATCGTTATCAGTTAATTAGTTGATTTATAATTTAATTAATTAAGGTATATATATGAAAAATTAAATATTATTATTTAAAAAAAATATTAAAAAAATGAGTTATTAAAAAAAATTGAGTTATTAAAATAAAATAAAAAATTGGAGTTATTAAAAAAGAAAAAAAAGTTATTAAAAAAAATAAAATTCCAAGGGAATATTAATGATGACCTATGAGACGAGAGGATGACCAGATTATACAAATCAACACGACAGACACTAAGTGAAGAAAATCCAGAGCATTAAAGCTTTGAGGACAAAGCTTCTGAAAGAAGGGGCTATGTTATGAATATAATTCATAACAAGTAAATAAATAAAATAAATGTAAATATTAAATAATAAAAAATTGACTATGTTAAATAGTCATTAAGTTAAGTGAAAAGGCATGTCTAAAAGACATGCTTAATCATGAACGGTCACCTGCTTAGGTATAAAAGTAGGGCATCATTGTAACATTCATATCAATTATATGGCTTGGCCCTTCTAAGATTGGTTGTTGATGATGGTAAATGCTTTCTTGCTCGTTTTCAACCACTGCAAAGACAAAAGAGCAAAATACCCCAAAATCGTCAGTTTAAGATGGTCAAAATCACCCTTGGCGTTTTTTTCCCATTGTGGCGTAGTATTTTGGCAATTTTTGCAGATTTTTTTAAACATTGCGATTTCTGATTTTTTAAAATTCACATGATTTTTTTAGGTTAATTTTTTGTTTTGGGGTTGGCGTCATGAAGAATTATGATATGGGTGTTTTTTCATTGATTTTTTCATCTAAGCAGGGCACTTTCCTCTACGAGGGGTTATGGGCCCACTATCAAATTTGACTAGGTTAGTCTTTTAGCCACAACATGTGTGTGTGTGTGTGTAATAAAAAAACAAAAAAAAACTTAGTAATATATTAAATGTAAACATGGCCTTAGCCATGATCACAAGTGCATTACTAATGCTTATGAATAGGGTATGACCACATGTACATATTAAACCAATATTTCCAACTCCTCTTAATATGAACACGAGGCCATATAAAGAATATGTAATCTCCTTTGGACACAATATCTCCCACACTAGTATGGTTCCACATGTTGGTGAAGATGATTTTTGGCAAGGTATAGTGAAGTCAGTGTTGGTAAAATGGGCTGTTGAAACTGGCCAAGGGTAGAGCATCCAAAAGAAGGCAACATCATAAAGAGAGATCCATTGTGACAAGTTTATCATTTGAAGGTACAAAGAGTGGTTGGAGCTATCTTTAAATGACATACTTTCAACAAAGATCGATGTGAAAAGTAGAGATCCACTGTAATAGATTGAGACCCATTTGTGGAAGAATCTATAAGAAGTAAGATAAAGGATCTTGTGGACTTGTGAGTAGAAGCTTCATCAAAGAAGTTGACTAAGCATGTAGCTCCCCCATGTGACCAAGTGGTAATAGGTCCACAAAACTCACTGTGAACTAAGTGTTGAGATGTAGCATTGCAATAAGCAGAAGTATCCACTATAAGACCAACAATTATATAGGAACTGTTACTCATCCATATGGGTAAACCCTAGGAGAAAAAAATCCTATTGTTTCATCTCGCAAGCCAGTAGCCCAATCAAGATTCACAGACGACTAGCCTTAGATGCCTCTCATTTGCTCTTCGATCAATGCTATCTTTCATCTAGCCTGCTCATTCAATGAAGGTGGATTATCTATTATGAGATACATCAACCATAATTGTATTCAAGTGCTTGCTTTCATTTAATGTTTAAGGGCATTTTAGCATGGATCATAGGTTGAATTGGATAATAGACTGCTTTTGGTTGTAGACTTGTTTCCATGCATCAGGTGGTTATCACTTGCCCTTATTCCAGTGTGACCTTCCTTGAGGCGTTTCTTTCATTGTCTAGGAGGGACACAAATAGGAGGCTTTGATTGATGTTGCATGTACATTGTAATCCATACTTGACACTTTCCATCTTCCCCATGTATCCACAACCCATCTTCGGGTTGACTGCTATTTGACATTAATATTTGTTTGTTGTTTTCCTAATCCTTGATTAGGGGCTTGGAAACTTTGCCCAAAGAGGTTGATGCAACGAAAAAAAAGGAAAGAGCATGAACCATATGTTAAAACGTAAAAGATTAGCAGGGATAAATGGAAGTGTGTGGACAAAATCCTAACCTGAGCTTTACCCCCCTCATTAGCCCTTGTCTAGTTCTTAGCTAAAGCATGATCTAGTGTTCCATGGAGACATGTCCTCCAGGGTGGGATGCACGCACCCCAGGTTTCCCATGCACTAGGTGTTCAATTTTGTAGATATGGTTGGTATTTATAATCAATATTTTAGCCCTTGATGTATATGTAATAACAAATATACGACATGTTCTTCATGTCTGTTTCAAAAGAAAAATTTTGAATTTTCAAATTTGAATTTTTGTCTCCAAATAAGGTCAATTTGGGACTCCTTCAAGTTAGGTTAGCGCTAGGCAAAGAGACACCCATCCGGTTGGCCAGATCTCTATGTATACTCCACTTGACCTCCTCATTCAAGCACAATTTAATCCCACACATAATAAGATATCTTCAGGGCATCCTAGCAAATGAGAAGAAGGACGAAGAAGTATGAAATCATCTAAAGCATCTCTCTCTATCTCTTTGACTTTGCATGTGTTGTTTCTCTCTTCTCCTGCAACTTTGCACGTGTGAAGTTTGGGCAGATTCTAGGTAGCAGGTCTGAAATTCTGGGAAATAGGATTGAGTTTTTAGGTAGTTTTTGGGAGGCTGATTTTCGGCGTAAGCAGATCAAGCAGGGCCAAGTTTGTTGAGTTGAGTAGAGACTTGACAAGAGGGCAATTTGACCAGGTTTGACCATTGTATTGTTGGTCAGTTTGACCATCATATTGACTAGAAGAATTATGTTCATCTGTTGTTGAATTGAAGAATTTATCTAAGGAAAAGGTTGTTGGATTTTTCACTTAAGTGGGTTTTGCTAGGGTAAATCTTGTGTTGTCTTTGTGTATTGTGGTCTCTATTGTCCTTGTGTATTTATGGTTGAATTTCTGAAGTGTAATTGCTTAATGATGAACTAGAAGTGCTAAAAGAATATCTACATCATTCGAAATTAGTGCTTGTATCTATTGCACTTGAAAAATCAACATGGTATCAGAGCTTTGGTGAAGGAAAGGGCATTGTGATCACCCTTGAAGAAGCCTACTTTTGCAATCTAATTGTTTATTTATAACCATGGGTTCCTCTATGAAGTTAGAGAACAAGTTGGAAGGAGCTACAAATTTCAGGGCTTGGAAGACAAGGATTGACCTCATTCTTGCAAAGAATGATGTTTTGGATATTGTGAAGGGCAATGTTACTGAACCTTCAGATAATGAAGGGAAAGCAAAATACAAGAAGGATGACATCATTGCCATGAGTATTATTGTGGATTCTATCAAAGATCATTTGATTCCATATTTATCAAATCTTGACACCTCAAAGATGTATGATGCCCTAGTTGGATTATATACCATCAATAACATTGGTCAAGCAATGAGTTTAAAGAATGAGCTTCGTGATGTTAAAATGACAAGAAATGATATTGTGGCCTCATATTTCATGAGTATCTCTCAACTAAGAGATCAACTTCAAGCAATTGATGAAATCATTTATGATAAAGAACTTGTGACTACAACACTTAATGGTTTGCCTGACTCATGGGACTCGTTTGCATCTAGTATTTGTGGTAGAGAAAAGATTCCAAGTTTTGAAGAACTATGGACCTCATGTACTCAAGAAGAATCTAGACTTATATCAAAAGGAAGGATTCAGAGATCTGAAGAAGGTGACTCTCAAGCATTTGTAGCACAATCCAAGAAGGCTGGAGGAAGAAAGAAGTTTGGCTTCCAAAGAAGAAATGAAGGTAGAAGACCTGCTCCTCAAGGGAAGAAAAATATGTTGAAGATTCAATGTTATCATTGTAACAAATTTGGTCATTATAGAAGCCAATGTCCTGAAAGATCGAATGATAGAAAGAGAAAGGGAAAGCATCATGCTACCACAACAAACATTGATGAACATCCAAAGAAACCCAAGAATGAAAATCCAGGTGACAAATATTTCTTCTATTTCTTTGCTCTTACAGGTTCTGTTGCAGATAACAATGACATGTGGTTGGTAGATAGTGGTGCCTCAAGACATATGACAAGAGATTGTGACAATCTCTCAAGTATGATGGAAAATAGATCATCACAAAAGGTAGAGCTTGGAGATAACAACAATTATGCAGTCAAAGGCGTTGGGACAACATCCATTGAGTTGGAATTAGGTGAAAATGTTCATCTTAGCAACATACTATATGTACTAGGTTTGAAAAAGAATTTGGTTTCTATTTCATGTTTGGAAGATAAAGGATCTAGAGTAGCATTTGTTGATGGTCAAGTCCTTGTATGGCCCAAGGGCTCAAGTATAAACTCTGCTAGAGTAATTGGAGTTCGTGAAGGAAGGTTGTATAGACTCTTGAAACAACCAACTCAAGCATTAGTGCATAATGATATCAATCCATGTGAACTATGGCATAGAAGATATGCTCACCTTCATTATAGAGCTTTGCCAACTTTAAATCAGATGGTTTCAGGTGTTCTAGAATTGTAGATGGAGCATGAAGGAGTATGTAAAGGTTGTGCACTTGGGAAGAATGTCAAGAAGTATTTTCCAAGCAGTGACAGTAGGTCCAAGGAAATCTTGGATCTAGTTCATTCTGATGTGTGCAGTCCAATGTCAGTGAAATCTCTAGGAGGCTCTCTGTACTATGTAACTTTTATTGATGAATTCTCTCGCAAGACATGGATTTACTTCATGAAGACCAAGGATGAAGTCTTCAATAAATTTCAAGAATTCAAGGTTGAAGTAGAGAACTTGATAGGAAAGAAAATCAAGATTCTGAGATTAGATAATGGAGGAGAATACACTTCCAAGGAACTCATTGCCTTTTGTAAAGAAGCTGGGATTAAGAGGGAGTTGATAATCCCTTACAATCCACAACAAAATGGAGTTGTTGAAAGAAAGAACAGGTCCATTGAAGAATCTGTTAAGGCAATGATGCATGATCAAGACTTGCCCATGTTCTTATGGGGAGAAGCATCCATGACAATAGTCTATATTCAAAATAGAAGTCCTCATCGAATCTTGGAAGATAAGACTCCTAAAGAAGCATTCACCAAACAAAAACCAAAGGTTGGACATTTGAGAATCTTTGGTTGTCCAGTTTACATACATGTACCCAAAGATAAGAGGAAGAAACTAGAGCCTTTAAGAAAGAAAGGAATATTTGTTGGATACAACGAGTCATCAAAGGCCTATAGAATTTATGTTCCAAGACAATGACAGGTTGAAGTCAGCAAGGACGTTACCTTTGATGAGAATGTTGCCTATTGGAAGTCTAAAGAAGCTCCCATGGACTTTGATGATGATGAAGAACATGAAGCTCCAAAGGAAGAGGTTCTGGTCCTTCAAATTCTACAAACATCCCGTAGATCATCAAGAAGAGCCAGAAGGGCCTAGTGAACCAATGGATCCAGTTGTTGTTCTTGAAATCAAGAAGAGGCCAGCTTGGCTTAGATCTACCTTGCAAGAAGCAGAAGGACATGCAACTCCACGTGGCACCTTCAAGGAAAGCAAGAGACCTAAGAAGTATTCTAGATATGCAACATTGATGACTAATCTCATTGATTTTGAACCTTCCAACTATGAGGAGGTAGTCAACTAACGAAGGATGATATGATGGAATAATATCAATTTATTATGAAGAATGATGTATGGGAGATTTTGCCAAGTCTTGAAGGAAAGTCAATGGTGACCTCCAAATGGATATACAAGACTAAGCATGCAGTGGATGGCAATATTGACAAATAAAATCCGAGATTTGTGGCTAGAGGATTCTCCCAAAAAGAGGGAGAGGATTATGATGAGACTTTTGCTCCAATTGCCAGGTACATTACTATTAGATCTATTATTTCTATTGCTTCTTCTATGGGTTGGAATTTACATCAAATGGATGTAAAGATTGCTTTCCTCAATGGTGTGATTGAGGAATAAGTGTACATAGAACAACCCCAAGGCTTCGAGGTTCATGGGAAGGAGACCCATGTTGCAAGTTGAAGAAAGCCTTGTATGGACTTAAGCAGGCACCTAGAGCCTGGTATTCTCGAATTGATGGCTACCTGACAAGACTTGGTTTCTCCAAAAGTGATGCTGATCCAAACCTATATATCAAGGTTGAGAAAAATGAACTTGTGATTTTATTGTTGTATGTTGATGACTTATTTCTGACAAGTGTAGAGCATCTCATTATTCAGTGTAAGAGGGAGTTGGCCTTTGAATTTGATATGAAGGATCTTGGCTTGATGCATTACTATTTGGGACTAGAAGTATGGCAGAAGCTTGGTGAAATATTCCTTGGTCAAGGAAAGTATATTATCAAGATCCTTTAGAAGTTTGGAATGATGGACTGTAAATCTATGACAACTCCCATGGTGACTAATCTAAGGAAGTTGAGAGACTCTGAGTTAGATTTGGTAGATCCATTTGTTGAAATTTGTAACTAGGTTCGGTCTTCATAATGTCTCATGTGATCATGATTTTATGTATTTGATATAAACAGGAAAAGAAAATTTATTATTATTATTTCTAGCATGGGTTTATTGCTCTAGGTCAAATTGTTTTTAGGTCAAACACCTATTATGTGCTTCTAGGGCTTTGTCATAGAATCAAAGAAGTCAGAGTCATTGTAATATGTAAAAGATCCTATTGGGCATTTTGTATCAAGTAAAAATAATTTATTTGAGTCATAAATTGTGTCAAAGTCCCTCGAAGATCAAGTTGGCCTGCAAGAGGACAAGTTAGCCTCATGATGACAGTTCGAGCTCCAGGGAAAGTGTATATATAAGATGGAACTTGACCTCACTTGAAGATCCTACTCACTCAAGTTCGATCACAAGTACAAGAAGGAGAAAAAGATGGACAAGTGAAGGAGAGAGGAACTACAGGAGGGAAAAACGTAATTTGTGTCAATTCCCTCACATGTGCGAAAGAATTAGGGCATCATCTTGTTGCAGCAAGACTGAATTACAGGAGCCGGAGTTTGGTGTGAAGAAAATAATTTTTGAAGCCAAAATTCTAAGGAGAAAGAAGCACCCTAAGCAAAGGAGAGAGAATGCGTAGTTCTACCCTAAAAACACTCACACATGTGAAATTGTAGAGATTGTAGGAGGGCCGAATAATGCATACCTGAAGTAGAAGCTGAAAATCTAAAGCGAGGCTGAAATCTGAAGTTTTGAAGTAAATTGACTTGGGTTGACTTTGTGAAGGACAAGTTCATTAAGGAGAAGTTTGACTCATTCTTTGAGGGGTCTTGGTTTAGAGTCTAAGTGTCTTGGAATTTGTCATTTGAAAATTCTATAAGAAGAGACGAATTCTTGTGGGTTTTCCTCTCGAGGGAGAGGTTTTGGCCCTGGCCAGCAGCCTATATCTTGTGTCCTCTTGTTCTATTGATCTTCATAGTTTGGTAGATGTTTGATTATACAAACACTATAATAATCAAGTAAAGAAGAAGCTAAATACAAGTACATCAAGTTTAAGTAAAAGAACATTACAAGCAGTTATCAAGAATGGAGAAATCACCCTAATCTAGCTGCCATAGATTTCTCAACATGGTATTAGAACTAAGGTGACAAGAAGGAGGCAACTTGAAATTGAAGAAGGATACACAAAGGCAAAAACACAAGAATAAGAGCACCAAGGAAGAATAATCAACACATCACAAAGACTCTATCATCTTGAAGGAAGAACTCTTGGAAGAAGTAGACGACCTCAAGGACCCTACCTCCGTTCAAGGAAAGGACTCTACACAATTGAATTATTCTTGGAAGCCTCCACATTCTGCATCCAAAGGTAGCAAGAAGAGCACTTCAACATCACCAAAGAAATTAAAGAGATCTCCCTCTTATTGAAGAAATGATCTCATCTCAAACATCTTTGAAGGAAGAGCAACATCTCTCCCTTATTGAAACAGAAACATTGTCATTCTTGAAGAAGGAAGATCATCATCAAGGAAGCATCTAGTGGAAGACACCATCAAGGAGGTATCTTCATTTGAAAAGTAAGTACTTTATATTTTATGTCTCAATCTACAAACCAAATGACTTCTTTCTGCAAGGAGAACAATAAACTTGTTGGGACATCGAACTACCTTGCATGGAAGAAGAGAATAGATTTAATTCTCATGGAAAATGAAGTTATTGAATATGTCAAGGCTCAATCACCAAACCTCCACAAGAGAAATCTCAAGCACTATCAAAATATATGAAAGGATAAGTAAGGGCTCAAAGAATCCTCATTGAATCAATCAAGGATTCTCTCATCCCTTATGTAGCAAAGTTGAAGACATCAAAAGAAATCTATGACAAGTTAGTGGAGTTGTTTTCTGTAAGCACTGCAAGGGAAACCATATTGTTAGGAATTGAATTATAAGATGAAAGTATCAAGAGAAGAAGGGGTAGCTTCATATCTCATGGAGGTATCTGAAATTAGAGATCACTACAAGAACTTGGAGAAACTATGTCCGATCCAAAGATGATCACTCTTGTACTTAATGCATTTCCAGATGAATGGGGCAACTTTATATCCAACATCTATGGAAAGAAGGAAGCCACTCCATTCAGTGATCTGTGGTCATTATGTAAGATTGAAGAAACCAACTTAAAGACAAAGTATGATGTTGGATCAAATGAGCAAACGCAAGCATATGCAGCTATGACAAGAAAAGGGAAGTTTGGAAAGTTTGAGCCTCGTAAGAAATTTCAAAAGAAAATTGACATGTCTAAAATTCAGTGCTATGAATGTAATGAATATGGCCACTTCAAAAGGAATTGTCTTAAACTCAAGAAGGGCAACAAGAAAAGGAAAGAAAGAAGTGAAGCCCATGTGACCGAAGAAGTAGAAGAGTCAGAAGAAAAGAAGTCAAAGAAGGAAGAAGTAAAAGAATTCTACTATTGAAATTCTCTCACACATTCTGTTTATTTTCAGTATATAGAAGTTAGCAAGTCATGGTAGGAAGCATTACAATCATGATAAGATGCAGTATAGAAGCATTGTGATGACATCATATTAGAAGCATGGAAGGATAGTCGAAGTAGCAATTTGTATGGTTGAAGCAAGTCATCTAGCAAATAAGAAGATAAGTGTTTGTCACACCTCATAATCATTAGAAAGAAGCATTTGCAGAATAAGGATCATCAAGATCCTCCATTGGAATCATTGTTAGAAGGTTCACTTTGTTAGAAAATCGGAAAGGCAGAAAGATTTTCTTATGTTGATAATTACTTGTGATATCTTTATGTTCTTATTAACTTTCTTATGTTCTTCTTTATCTTTGTTTCATCAAGAAATCATCAAACCAAAACACGAATATCAACGATGCCAGATGTAGGCACTCTGCCAGGGCTAAAACCCCTTTATAGGGGAAAAGCTAGTCAAACTCTTCCACTATCAAAATCAAGTTGAGTTAGACCAAGAACCTAGACCAAAAGAACTTACTCCTCCACCAGGTCAACCTTCCAATATGATTCAACAAACTTCAGTAGTGTCTTCTTGTCCAACAACTTCAGCCCAACGACAACCCAAAATTTCAGCCCCAACAAATCTAGGATTTCGGCCCAGCTACAATCCAGAACTTAAACATCAACAACTTCAAAATTTCGGCGCTTCTAGCAACTTAGCAACTTCACACATGTGAGAGAGAGAGAGAATTTTGACTTCTTGTGCTTGATAAAGATGTCCTTATCCTTCACTAGCCTTTTCCATTATCTTCCTTGAATTTCACACTTTTTACAACGCCCAACAATTGCAGATCGAATTTGATGAGTGGGTGCTCCAAATGAGGTTGAGTTGCTGCCTTTATATAGGAGATTCTGCCCCTCAATTAGGTCGACTTGTCCAGTTTGAGGCCGACTTGGTCGAGTAGGCCTAAAAGACCTAATTTACAGACAAATAATTTTATTTCTTGATAGATGAAGCCCAACAACGGTCTTTTACATTATGACTTGGATAAGGACACTTGACATAAACCCTAGAAGCCTACAATGAAGGCTTTGACCTATAAACAATTGACCAAAGCATCAAACCCATGATTTAATAAGTCAATTTCTATAATAATAAAATTACTTTTTCTTTCTTTTGACAAATACATTACATCATGACTCAAATACGATTATGAAGACTGACACTAGTTACATTCTTGAACACTCCCTCTTAACTAGGGAGGTAATCATACTTAAATATATGCAAAGATACATATAAGATCTCAAAATGATATGTTCTATGAAGAGTCACAATACACTCAATGCTATAGATTAGATACCTGACCAGGGTACTCTAATCTGGTGGGACTAAGATGGACTCAAGCTTTAGCCAATCTAGGTACCATTAGGCTTTTAAGCTCTACCACCAACCCAGGGATCTAGATACGTATCAAAGGTCAAAGCTCCATGACCAACGCCACCCTCCCTACTTTGGGATCTAGACATCAACACATAGGCCAACCGGATGTCCTCCCAAGCATCTTGCCATAAGACGCTTCATCTCTCATAATCAACTAAATCAGATATATCCATCAATCCAATTATCCAAGCATGCTTCAAACTTTCAATCTTTTATGAAGAGATCATGCACAATCACAACCCCAATCAGCAATAAACGTTTAAATACATATTCAAGTAAACATAAGTCTTTGGTGTCCGCAATCATTGAGATGCTGCTTATCATCTTCAAGTTATCCAAATACATCTTGTTGGAACTTTTTTCTTTCACTTCTTCAACAACACCAAATATAGCCTCAGTACTTCTGAAGTCTTTTGTTTGCAACTTCATGAGTCACGAACATTCATCTATAGTACTTTCATTCATTCAGTTTTATTCTTACTTCGGGGTCTTCATTATGATTGTCATAATATGTCGTCCCTCTCAACTGGAGAGATATACCCTTTCTTATATCCAAGCTCCCTCTCAACTTAGGGAGATCAATGTTTTCATAATATCGTTCAAGGATTTATTTCTTTCTTATGGCATCAATATTGTAAGACCCTAAATTACAAGAGATATATCCAAAGTTTGTAATTTACTCAGAGAGTTACTATTCCCATAATATGAAACTTATCTTAACAAATATACCAGAATTCAAAATTTTGCCCTAAATTTATCATTAATTAGATAATGAATTTGAAAATAAAATGTAGAAGAATACCTGGAAATTAGTTTGAAGATGTTTCTTGTTTGATGTTTCTCAATTTGCTCCCTTTACCAAAAGACCAAAACCACCCAACCAAACTAAGCACAACTTCAGTACTCAACTCCAAAGTACTTCAAATTCGAGGCACTCTCGCCCCCGTGCCCAAAATTTCAAGAACAATTGAGCTTAGACTTCTTTCTATCAGTGGCATGGAATTTCCTCCTTTATGTAATTTTTCTTCTCTGTAATTCTTCCTCTCTGTTCTTTCTCCCCTTCACTCCATCTTTGTGTGCTTGGATAAATAACCATTTTATAACCATTTTCTATAACCATCTTTGTGTGCTTGGATAAAAATGGTTAGATGGTTTTCTTTTAAAGGTTTTCTCGAGTTTAACCTTTAATTCATTTAATTAAATTATAACATTTAAACAAAATGAATCTTAATACATAACTTTAATTTATAATTTTAGATTAAATGAATAGTTGTCCATATAGATATGTCAAGTTCTTGATATATAAAATGAATATTTATATTTAAAAATGAATATTTGTACATATTTACCTTAAGGGGATTGAAAGTGTTAATTTTATTTAATAACTTTATAATTATGAAATATTTAATATGTATCTTTGAGAGTCAAATTTTAGGTAATACTTCCCTTAAATAATTTATGTATTTGAATAATTATTTAACAAGTATACTAGTGCAAGGCATGCAATGTATGCATATGTAACTATCATATGCATACATCGTATACATGCTAATACCCTTTTGCCTATAAACTGAAATGGGTCATTACAAAGGTGATCTTTATCACCTTCCTTCATTATGCTTACCAATATTGTCAAGTCTTCTTCACAAACTAACATTTTCAACATCTTGAAGATTATGTACCTGCAAAACTTTAATAGCAAGTACAACCAAAAACAAATATATAGAAGCATGAAGTTAACTATAATATGTTTATCATGTCATTACAATGGAAGCATCAAAACATTTAAACTTTAGGCATCAAATATGTAAACGTAGTTAGGTTTATAATCAATAAGAGACACATCTTTATATATAATAGACTTAAACTTCTTGCTAGGGATTTTGTCATAAACCCTAGACTCCCTCGAGACATAAAGCCTTAGATATCAACAATTCAATAACAATCCAATCATAGTACTATACATCTAAGGTTTCAACAATATGCTTTTATAATTCCATGTTAGACTCTTCTAGGGTTTGTTGTAAACCCTAGATTTTATTATCAAAGCTAAACAATATTATCATGTCCTAGAATATCAATCTCTACTAGGGTTTTGTTACAAACCTTAGATTTCACAAACTAAAACATGAGCGTCATCAATTAAGTTAGCATACTTGCATATACATATCTAGGCTGCATTTCATATTGATATCTAATAGGTAAACCCAAGACACAAACATTAATACGTCAAAGTTAGATATACAACAATTTTGATCAGTCTAGGTTTTGATCAAACAGATGAATATACACCTAGGGTTTCATTCTTAGGATCTTACTATAAAGGTTTTGTTCACGAACCCTAAATTGCCAAACCCTAAAAATATAGGGTTTCATTATATAACCTAAACAATAACAACAAACCCTAGAGGACTAGGGTTTTTATCATGATATTATCAAACCCCTAAACTTCAAAAGAATAGGATTTCTAGACTTTATCGACAACCCCTACTAGCAAGTTAGAATTCGAAGCCCTTAAATCTTTAAATAATAACCCCGACGTTGTTGTCGTTAAAGTGGATAAAGGAGGTGGCGTGATTCGAGATAGAGATGATTGCTAGAGGAATGCTGGATCCTTTGTGCAATAGTGGGAGCTATAGAAAACTCAATAAGAACTCTATTAAAAATGTTTCTAAAACTGTTGCCATGGCTATTAAATTCAATAATTTTGTGAGCTCCATAAGTCACAGGCTTAGAGAAAGTAACCCTCTCACCCCGAGGATCTACGGGCTTCATAAGATTCACAAGGAAGGGCCCCCCGTAGACCTATTATCAATACCATAGGTGGGCCTACATATCTCCATGCTAAATATTTCACTTGGAGGCTTAAACTTTTGGTTAGTAAGTCTAGCTCTTTTGTTAAGTATTTTTTCTCTTTTGTGAATGAGTTGAAAGAGGTGAAATTTGAGCCCGGCGATTTTATGGTTAGTTTTGATATTGTTTCTCTTTACACTAAAATCCCTATTAAGGAGGCTATTGATGTTATCAATCGCATAACAGATCCTGACACTGCCAAGCTTGTAGAGATTTGCCTTACCTCAACCTTCTTTAGTTTCGAAGGCGAATTCTATGAGCAAACATGTGGGGTAGCGATGGGTTCTCCCCTCTTCCCAGTGGTTGCAAACCTTTTTATGGAAGATCTCAAATCTAGACTTTAGCTTCAGCTCAATTGAAGCCGAAAGTTTGGAAACGATTTATGGAGGATACCTTCATCTTGTGGCCCCATGGTCAGGAGAAATTAGATTCTTTTTTCCAGCATCTCAACAATCAATCCAATTCCATCCAATTTACCATGGAATCTGAGGTTAATGGAAGCTTACCCTTCCTTGATGTGCTTATCTCCAAGAAAGATGATGGTTTTTTCTCCCACCAGGTCTTTCGAAAGCAAACCCACATGGAATAGTATCTTCATGCAAAATCTCATCACTTTCTAGCCCATAAACTTGGTGTTCTCAACACTCTAGCTACTAGGGCTTTAAGGGTTTCTGATGAAGACCATCTAATTGATGAGAAAACCCATCTCATGAATGTTTTTAAGAAGAATGGTTATAAAAAGTCCCAAGGTATCCATGCCTTTTTAAAAGCTAGCCAGGGACCTAAGACTAAGAAAAAGCCAATTGAGGTGGCCTCTAGTATTCAACTTCCCTTTATCCAAGGGACTACTAACAAGATTGCTAGGATTCTGAGGAAACAAAAGGTAGTCTCCACCTTTAGACCTTTAAAAACCATTCGTGGCTCTTTAAGATCCGTTAAAGACCCTGTGGATCCCAAAAACATGAAGGGTGTTTATTTGATTCCATGTTCTTGTGGAACCCCCTACATTGGAGAGACTGGTCATTCCATTTCTCAGAGAATTCAAGAGCACGTAGTGGACCTTAGACACTGTAGGACTCGATCCTTTGCTTTAGCGAAACATGCTAAATTGTCGAAACACCATATTTGTTTAGAGGATTCTAAGGTCCTCGCTAGAGTTGATCATTTCCATCACCATAAATTAAGAGAAGCCATCGAAATTGAGAAGAGAATTAGTACTCTTAATAGGGACGATGGATGGAAGTTAAGCAGTTTGTGGGTCCCTTCCCTTTTTTCCTAAGCCCCTTGGGTTTTTCCCCCCTTCGTTGTTTCCTCTTCGGTCCCTGTTTCTGTATGTTTTTTTTTTCAGTGAACTCCTTTCTTTTATTTGATTTGATTTTAGTTTATAATTTGAATTTTGTTATTGAAACTATCGATTTTATTAATATTAGTAATGTATTGTTTAATAATATTGAAGTATATATATTAATCAAACGTTATTAATATTAATATATTTTTTGGTCTTAATATATAGAGATATAGATATTTGATTCTTATTGTAATATAATAAAAGTTATGGTGAAGTATTAATTAATATCAAAGTCATATAAATATTTTTAGATAAATAAATAAAATATTATAAATAAATAAAATAAAATAAATTTATAAATTGCTTATTTCATTTGATCCCTTACTGTTTCATTTTATTTTATATTATTTTTCTTTTTGACTGTTCAATAGTTGCCGTTGCATCTCTGATATAAATTGGTGATCTGTTGATCTTGCTCTCCAACCTTGTCTTGATGATGAACCTTGATAGAGGTTCGAAACATGTCGACCCTATGATTTCTATGTGATTTCTCCAGAAGATCTTTGCTTAAACCCCCAAGTAGATTAGGGTTTCATTAATCAATATTGGCATACCATTAGCAATAAGAGGCTAGGCTTTTATAGTGAACCCTAAGGGTTGTTAGGGTTTCACAAGAATGATAGAATAATGAGGGTAGATTTAATCTAATTATTAATCACCCTAACAAGAATCTTTGTGATTCAAAACCCTAGACATAACGATGTTAGTATTGTAAAGCAAATTTCAAATGAGAATGAACATGCCTTATGGGGAGAACATTGTAACAAAATTTGTAGTTTAACACATACTTTGACTTGTTCTTTAACAAACCTTGTATGATATCAATACTTGAAGGGCTTCCTTTGTGTACTCTGCAATGTTTCCTACCAAGGAAAACATAAAAGGTTATTAGCATATAATACAAACGAATCTTGATATGAGTGGGAAACTAAACATAAAAGAGGAGACAATGGTGACGGCTCCCTCTTAATCCAATCCTTTTAAGGGATTCCTACAACTTATCGAAAGAATTATAAAGTGTTCTAACAAGATATGTTAGACCTCAAACTTTAGCAATCAAAGGATATGCGAGGGATAGTATTCCTTAAGAGTCTTTGGCAAATAGATCTTTGATTTCAGATTCTTCAGTTTTATTTCTCTTAGGTGGTGCAACATTTACATGTTCTCTTTCTCTCTTCTTATTCCTTGGATCACATCTGATCATCATTAGAAAGAAGCATTTGCAGAATAAGGATCATCAAGATCCTCCATTGGAATCTTTGTTAGAAGGTTCACCTTGTTAGAAAATCGGAAAGGCATAATTACTTGTGATATCTTTGTGTTTTTATTAACTTTCTTATGTTATTCTTTTATCTTTGTTTCATCAAGCAATCATCAAAACAACCCACGAAGATCAATGACACTAGATGTAGGCACTCTACCAGGGCCAAAACCCCTCAATAGGGGAAAACCCAGTCAAACGCTTCCACTAGCAAAATCAAGTTGAGATAGACCAAGACCCTAGACCAAAATACCTTTCTCCTCCACCAATCAACCCTCCAGTATGATTCAACAAATTTCAGTAGTCTCTTCTTGTCCAGGAGCTTCAGCCCAACAACAACCCATAAGTTTGGCCCAACTACAATCCAGAACTTTGCCCCGAACAACTTTAGAATTTCGATCCTTCCAACAACTTAACATCTTCACATGTGTGTGTGTGTGTGAGAGAGAGAGAGAGAGAGAGAGAGAGAGAGAGAGAGAATTTCGACTTCTTGTGCTTGATAGAGACCTCCTTCTTCGCTAGCCTTTTCCACCTTCTTCCTTGAATTTTGCACTTTTTACTGCCCCCAACAACTGTAGATCGAACTTGATGAGTGAGTGCTCCAAATGAGGTCGAGTTGTTGCCTTTATATAGGAGATTTTGCCCCTCAATTAGGCCGACTTGTCCAGTTTGAGGCCGACTTGGTGGAGGAGGCCTAGAAGACCTAATTTACATAAAAATAAATTTCTTTCTTGACAGATGAAGTCCAAGAAGGGGCTTTTACATTATGACATGGATAAGGACACTTGACATAAACCCTAGAAGCCTATAATGGAGGCTTTGACCAATGTGGAAAAAGTCGAAGTCGGGATTAAATTGGCAAGGGTCCAAAAGTTGAAAAACTCGTTAAAGTCGGGAGTTTTTTGAAAAAGTCGGCAAAATTAAAAAAACACAAAAATATTCATTTATTTTTATTTCTTTTAACATCTAGAGTATCCACAGTCCATTAGGGCTTGTAGTCTGCAACATCAGATCTGCAATCTAACCAATGAGAAATAGACAAGAACAAACATATAGCTTACTTGTGGAAGTAGCCCATCTAGATCACCCCTTTCTGCATTTTTTGTCCTTGACACCTAGCAGGTCCTTTGCCTCATTTGCCATCAATTGCTTACTAAGTATTTGCTGCTCCAAAATACACAATATACTCAGCCCTAACCAGATCTACTTCTCAAGTGGGTTTGACTACCAAATCACTGTACAATCAACATCAAAGTATATCATCAACTCACAATGGTTTGGCCCTTCCAAGATACTGAATACTAGTTGTCCAAAACCCTTATTGTTCAGCCTCCTCACAACAAATTTGCCTCGTCAAATTCATTGTATAACAGCTCTAACAGTAGTGGCAACTCATAGTAATTTTGCTTATAAAATCACTATATGATAGCCCTTAAACACCACTGTAATATCCCACATTTAGCAGAGATGGTTGACTTTTTCAGCCGACTCTCGATAAAATTGGGCATGTAATGAATAAATCGCGATTTTTTTGTTTCTGAAAAAGTTTGCAAAAAATCGGAGGATTAAATCGTTTTGTTGAAAAAATCACAATTTTAGGATTTAACCCCGATTTTTTGCAGACTTTTTCCACATTGGCTTTGACCTATAAACAATTGACCAAAGCATGAAACCCATACTTTAATAAGTCAATTCCTAGAATAATAAAATTTCTTTTTCTTTCTTTTGACAAATACATTACATCATAATTCAAATACAATTATGATGACTGACACTAGTTACATTCTTCAACACACCTCTACTTAGAAGAAGCAAGTGTGACATAGATAGTCCACATTCCACCTAGTGTGGAATCCACTGTTTAGAAGGGTGTTGTGGCGCTACATGGAAACCCCAAATTTTGAGCACCGAGGCACGACATGGAAACCCAAATTTCCCAGGCTTCGATGCCTTTTCCGTTGCGACGTGGAATCCATTGTTTAGAAGGATAAAGGTATGATGACAAAGAAGTGCAACATGTCAAGTTAGTTGAAGCATTGTTCATCTTAAAGCAAGGAAAGGGAAGCTGCTGAAGGAAGCCTAGATGATCACATGAAGGAAGAGGCATGTATATATTTGTTAACTTTGATAGATGGATAAACTCATGTCATCATAGTTGCAGTAGAATGGTTAGAATGCTCTATCTCATGAGCATGATTGAAGAAGAATGGACTCTTCCTTATGGATGACACATGAAGGCATAAATACAAAATGCCGAACTCTTCTACATGATGACAAGATAGAATCAACATTACATGAACTCATGAAGAATATGAGGTAGTGGACAACCTTTGTTCCAATAATGAAGGAACTATGTATTGAGATCCCGAGGAAGCAATATATGATAAAGCTGGAAGAAGAGTTTGTAAAGATGTATCTATAGTCATTTGAGATAAGATGAGTAATCAACATTTGATAACAGTTAGAAGGATTAGCTATGAAATCTCCATGGAGAAGGTATGAAGACCCTGATATGTACGATGATGAAGGGAAACGATGGTAGTAAATGTCTTGGAGATGGATTTGTACAATATGAAGGATGTTGATAGTGCAAAAGCTGATATTATGACGAAAGGCCATCATGAAGAGGTAACCTCAATTTGATGTTCATTTTTTATTTTTGAAAGCAAGCCTCTGGTTGGGTTGAACATGGTTACCAAAAGAAGGTTATAGAAATACACCTACAACTAGTAAACATAAATTTGGATGGAAATCTATAGAAGGAACATGACTTGGAAAAGGTAGCAATATGAAGGATAGCTAGATGATAATGAAGAAGTTCACTTTCCGATGAAGAGAAGGATGACATGACTATTGGTTCAACACTATGTTTCGCTGAAGGGAAGAGATGAAGAAGATGGCCGAAGCCCTATGAAGAAACCATGAAGAAGAAGTTGAAGTTCATCCATGACATGATGATGTAGAAAGGAGGAGCCCTACAAGCAACTGAAAGTACCATGATCTCCACCGAAGAACAAATAGCTGCTATTGGAAACAAGTCCCTCGTTAAGAGGGAGCTTGGGTATTTTATAGGAATGAGTAGATCATCCCTATTTGAGGGGGAGAGATGGACACATCATTCTTGTCTTCACTTTATGAAGAAAGAATGGAGGATTGGGTAAGCATTTGAGATTGATACCGATACCTTTTGAGGATGAGGTAGGGAATCCAATAGGTATGAGTAGTCAAAGAGGAAAATTCCTTGAGGATGTGTTAATCCAAGATGGGAATGGTCTTAAAAAAATATACCTTGTGAACTTCTGGATGGGGTATGTGCGTTGAGAGACACTAATGAAGGTGTCTATAAATCATTTGTCTCCCCAACATTGTGCTCTAATCTGGTGGAGAGATAGAGCTGTTAGTTAAGGCCTTGCTATATGACAATGCTGGTTGATATGATGAGATGCACTGATATAAGATGAAAAGATAGCTTATGAGATGGCTTACAAATCCGACTCTTCTTATGAGAATTCTTTAGTATGAGAATGTCCATGTACCTTGTATGTATTATGAATACCTCCCTAGTTAAGAGGGAGTGTTGAAATTTGTAACTATGTTTGGTCTTCATAATGTCTTATGTAATCATGATTTTATGTATTTGATGTAAAGAGAAAAAGAAAATTTATTATTATTATTCCTATCATGGGTTTCATGCTCTAGGTCAAATTGTTTTAGGTCAAGCACCCATTGTGTGCTTTTAGGGCTTTGTCATAAAATCAAAGATTCAAAGAGTCATTGTAATATGTAAAAGACCCTATTAGGCATTTTGTATCTAGTCAAAATAATTTATTTGAGTCATAAATTGTGTCAAAGTCTGTCCAAGATCAAGTCGGCTTCATGATGATAGTTCGAGCTCCAAGGAGAGTGTATATATAAGATGGAACTCAACCTCATTTGAAGATATCACTCAATTAAGTTTGATCACAAGGACAAGAAAGAGAAAGAGAAGGACAAGTGAAGGAGAGAAGAACTCAAGGAGGAAAAAACCAAAATTTGTCAATCTGAAATTTGTGTCAATTCTCTCATAGGCGTGAAATAATTAGGGAATCATCTTGTTGCAGTAAGACCGAATTGCAGGAGCCGAAGTTTGGTGTCAAGAAGATAATTTTTGAAGCCGAAATTTTCAAGAGAAAGAAGCACCCTAAGCGAAGGAGAGAGAAGGCCTAGTTTTGCCCTAAAAACACTCACAAGTGCGAAATTGTAAAGATTACAGGAGGGAAAATGCAAACCTGAAGTAGAAGTCGAAAATTTGAAGTGAGGCTGGAATCTAAAGTTTTGAAGCAGTTTGACTTGGGTTGAATTTGTGAAGGACAAGTTTATCAAGGAGAAGTTTGAGTTGGTCTTGGTCCAGAGTCTAAGTTTCTTGGAATTCGTCATTTGAAGATTCTATAAGAAGAGAAGAATTCTTGTGGGTTTTCCTCTCAAGGGAGAGGTTTTGGCCCTAGCTAGCAACCTATATCTTGTGTCCTCTTGTTCTGTTGATCTTCATAGTTTGGTAGCTGTTTGATGATAAGCACACTATAATAATCTAGTAAAGAAGAAGCTAAATACAAGTACATCAAGTGTAGGTAAAAGAACATCACAAACAATTATCAAGTATGGAGAAATTGCCCTAATCTAGCTGCCATAGATTTCTCAATACCATCCATGTACCAGAAGTTGATTGGCTCTTTGAAGTATTTGGTTAATACCAAGTTGGACATTTGCTTTGCAATGAACACTTTGAGCTAGTTCCAGGTGGAACCAAGACATGATCATTGGATTGCAACAAAGCATGTATTGAGATATCATGTGGTACAACTAAATATGGTTTGAGATATATCTCAAACGATGATATACAATGCAGGGATATATAGATTCTAATTGGGTAGGGAGTGCAGAAGACATAAACAATTTATTCGGAGGTTGCTTCAGTTTGGGCTTTGCTATGATTTCTTGGATGAGTAGGAAGCAAACATCTGTTGCACTCAACACTGTCAAGGCCGAGTATATTGCAGTCAGTTTAGTGAGTTGTGAAGTAGTGTGGCTTCGAAAGTTACTCGCAAGACTATTTGATTAGGTGTTGGAACCGACCGTGATATTTTGTGACAATCAAAGCTATGTGAAGCTTTCAAATAATCCAGTTTTCCACAACAGGTTAAAGCACATCGAGATAAAGTACCACTTCATTTGTTGCATGGTGCAGAAGGGAGCAATGGTGCTCTAATACATCTCTCTACTGATGAGCGGATAACTTATATTTTCACAAAGTCTCTGTCCAGTGCGAAGTTTGTATACTTCAGGGACAAGCTTGGACTTGTTGAGAATGCCTCCCTCAGTGAGAGGGAGTGTTGATGTGATAGCATCAAGGACAAACATTCTCCCTAGGTCAAGTATGTTGACCAGGATTAGGGAGAATGGTCTGATAGAGGACAATCATTCTTCCTGAGTCAAGTATGTTGACCAGGATTAGGAAGAATGGTCCTAGAGGCCCAAAATTACTCAACCATAGAGTTGAGTAGGTGCCTTTCAACATCAAGCTCAAATTACTCTCCAGATAGGTTGAGTGAGCTCATTTAACATCATGGCCTAGAGTGAGGCCTTTGGATTTGGGACCAGGATTACTCATTTAGTGTGTCCCTAGGGTTTCACCATGAGTCAAAGAGATTGACCAGGATGATGGTGAACCAGGACTAGTTTGTATACCATGGGTCAGAGGCGCCGACCAGAATCATGGTGACTAGTTGATGCTAATGATGTACCATGAGTTAGAGATGCTAACCAAAATTATGGTACCTAGTTGATGCTGTAGATTTTACCATAGGTCAAAGTTGTTAACCATGATTATGATAATCAAATGACACTGGTGCTAATGATGAATTGTTATAACCTTTTCTTAGAAAATTTTGTTAATAAGAGAACATCTAGATAGTCATTATGAATACCTCCCTAGCTAAGAGGGAGTGTTTAATTTTGTAGCTATGGTCGGTCTTCATAATTAATATTTTAGCCCTTGATATATATGTAATAACAAATATAATCCATGGTCTTCATGCTGGTTTTAAAAGAAAAATTTTGAATTTTCAAATTTGAATTTTTGGATCGAAATAAGGTCAATTCAACACCGCTTCAAGTCAAGTCGGCCCCAGGCAGAGAGACACCCATTTGACCAACCAGATCTATATATATACTCCACTCGACTTCCTCATTCAAGCACAATTTGATCTCACACACATGAAGATATCTTATGGGCATCTAAGTGAAGGAGAATAAGGATAAGAAGGACGAAATCATCTAAAGCATCTCTCTCTATCTCTTTGACTTCACATGTGTGGTTTCTCTCTCCTCCTGCAGCTTCGCACATGTGAATTATGGGTAGTAGTTTCTGGGCAGTAGGGCTGAGTTTGTTGGGCTGATTGGAGACTTGACAAGAGGGAAGTTTGACCAGGTTTGACCATTGTATTGTTGGTCAGTTTGACCATCATATTTGACTAGAAGAATTAGGTGTATCTCTTGTTGAATTGAAGAATTTCTCTAAGGAAAAGGTTGTTGGGTTTTCCCCCAAGTGGGTTTTCCCAGGGTAAATCTTGTGTTATCTTTGTGCATTGTGATCTCTACTGTCCTTGTGCATTTATGGTTGAATTTCTGAAGTGTAATTGCTTAATGATAAACTGGAAGTGCTAAAAGAATATCTACATCATTAGAAGTAATTATCAATTTTTAAAAATTAGTGCTTGTATCTATTGCACTTGAAAAATCAACACCAAGGACGGGGGGACGCGTGGGGAATTATTTCCCCACATCCCCCTTTTGGGGAAACTCGAGGAGATGCAAGAGGAAATATTTCCTCAACACAGGGGGGATGCGTTTCCCCAAAAGGGGTGCTTATGGGCGCCCCCCCTAGAAAGGGCTAGGCATCTCATTTTAATTTTTCTTAAAAACAATAATTTATGAGTATGAAAGCCTAATATTCAACCCTAGGGCCCTACTAATGCCATGTAATTAATGGTAACTTACTAATGCTATGTAATTAATGGTAATGTTAATGTCTTAAAGTAAAAGTGACATTCTCCTTTATCTTTCATTTTCATCGTTTTACTTCAATTTTTAGCATTACCATTAAATGACTCGGGATGTTTGAGAGTGGCTTCGACCTCGTTAGATTTCATATGTAGAAAGTAGATTTTTAGATCGCACTCAAAATTTAGTAGACCTAACAATTTTTGAGATTTCAGGATTGGGGGGATTACAATGTTTCTAGTGGATTCTGTCATGTATGAGGGTCTGGAACTAGCATTTAATCAAGAGCACCAAACTCTCTATGTGCCTCAATGTTGGTGGCATTGATTATTGAACTCCTCTGTTATGACCCTAGTTAAATTGCACCTATCACTCAAACAAAATCCAAACTTGAGATGTTAAGATTTTCTAATCTTATTTTAGTGCTTAGAGGATGATATTGATGATGAGGACCCCCGTATATGCAGTGATTTTGATGATATGTAGGCATTTGTTATAGCATGAATTTTTTGGACTATAGAGGCCATCTAGAGCCTCTTTGTTGATGTATTTTTGGTTCAAATATGAATTGCACTCGGTGCTATTTTGGTTATATCCATCCTTGCTATATATATATATGAGAAACTGTGCATAATTGTGTATAATGGTTTGTATTGATATGGATGTACATGAATATTTATGCATTTTTTTCAACATTTGGATATTTATATATTTTTTGGTTGACCCTTTTTTTGGTTCGACTTTTTTCCAGTTCCTAGTTTTGGGGTCAACCAATTTGATCACTGGTCTGGTTTGATAACATTGGTTTGTTGTCCATTTTTCATTTGTTGTAGCATGATTTTTTTGGACTATAGAGGCCATCTAGAGCCTCTTTGTTGATGTATTTTTGGTTCAAATATGAATTGCACACTGTGCTATTTTGGTTATATGTATCCTTGCTATATATATATATATATATATAAGAAACGTTGCATATTTTTGTATAATGGTTTGAACTTTGGATTCATATGGATGTACATGGATATTTATGTATTTTTTCAACATTTGGATATTTATGTATTTTTTAGTTGACCAATTTTTTGGTTCAATTTTTTTTTCTAGTTCCTAGTTTTGGGGTCAGCCGATTCGATCACTGGTTTGGTTTGATAACATTGGTTCGTTGTTCGTTCATTTTTAGTTTTAACTTTTGGGTCTTGACTCTAGATACTGATGACTTTAGACCAAGTCTTTAACTCATCACTTTTTATTATTTTTGAGTTTGAGTAATTTCAATTTACTATTCCAATTTTCGGACTTTAGTATCTACTATTTTGCTCAATACTAATCAAATTCCAGAATAACGAATGTTGAATTTAAATCAATATATACAATATTTTACTATTTTTCCTGAGGAAATATCTGGGCAGATCCACCTGAAGGGACATCCCATCAACTTATTAGCAAAGCCTAACCCCGAAGGTGTCAAGGTGAATTGACCCCATGACCTCCCATTAGCAAGGTGCTTTAGCAACGGGAACTCGACCAATTGAGCTAACCCTCAAGGCTATACAATATTTTAGTATTTCTATTTGATTGAATCATTTTTGATGGATGAATCAATTATTACATTATTGAATTTGAATTTGAATCATGTTTATATATATACCCCGATGTCCTCCCATCCTCCCTGAATTTCCTCACAATTTGGGGGTGCTCCCACATGTCCCTCTTGTGTGTCTCTTTGTTCTCATGTCCCCTTGTCCTGAAAACTTGGTGGAACATTGATGATCTATTTAAATGAAAAGAACTTTGAAATATCCCAACCCTAATGGGTAAGGAAAATGCTTCAGCGTGAAGGGGTTAATGATGAATCAATGGAAGCTTGTAATCCAAGCAATATATGAAAATTAATGATTAAAAAGGTGAACTAGAGGGGTGGTAAAAATAGGCCAAGGAAAGGGCTAACTCAGGTCCCACGATTGCTCCCTCTTCACATCATAATGCTCAAAGATGTTGTGAATTTCATAGTTAGTAGAGGATAATGGCATCACCCATGAAATAAACCCCTTGTCATGTCATTAACCACTTAGACCTACTGATTGATGGGTTGCCTTGGAACTGTTCCTCCCCTTTGGGATTGGAAGCCTTGTGATAACCCTCCCATACTTAAGCAAGGTAACTTGTTTACAAATCATAGCTAGAAAGACATTTGAGGATGATGCTTGTGTGAAGTACTTTCATGCCTTTTACATTAAATATGAGCCACTTTGATACCACTATGGTTCCTGCACCTATAATGTTGAGCTCACTTGATTCTAAGTATGTGTTAGATTTTTGCTTTATGGTACAACTGTCATCCCTTAAGGGATTGTATAATGCTTCAACAACACTTCGTAGAGGACATTTATCCCCACTTCATGAATGCACTAAACACTTTGATAGAGGGCGTTGCACACTTTTAGTGGAACGTTGACCTTTGGATGCTTGAGCACAATGGATGTTCCTCTCAACTTCATCTAGGACCTTGGATGCTGCACTCTTGAGCCAAGATGTTGTCTTGAGAGTAGATGTGCCCTAGAGATGATAGGATGCCTCGAGACTGACATTGCACCTCCTTGATGGATGTAGCCTTGTTTTTGAGGATTTATGATGATGATGATGACATGAGACACCTTTGCCAATGCTGGCACATTGTTCTGCACAATTATGTCATACTCTAGCACTATGACATCTCCTTCATGATGCTTGGATTGATAACATGGGTATATTTGAGGGTGACATGTTGGTGAGGGACCCTTGCTTGATGATTGGACATCCTTTTGATGAGATGTGACCTTTGGGATGAGATACACCCATTGGGGTCCATCCATTGCACCTTTGACAAAGAGAGATTTGGAGGGTGACATCACCCTCGAAAGATTTTAGCTCACACATGTGGGCTAATTGAGTCTAATTTTTATGTTTAACATTGATTTGGCTATATTTGGTGGTCGGTGTGTGACATGTCCAACTTGTAATCATAATTAAATATTATTTTAGGGCTTTTAGACTAAATCAAGAGAAACTTGACTTGGTTGCCTTTATATAAATATAGGGAGGTCGAATTCTGTTTGGATGATTGTCACACATTGGGAGATCAATTCACACTACTTGTCTATCTCCCTTGTGCACTATGGACCGCTAGTGCAGCAAACTTCTTGGGGAAGATAATTTGTTGGATGGTTATCTCTTGTGGATGGTTATGGGTGATTCTATGATGGTATGTGCTAAATTATTGTATATATTTTCTTCCATCTTGCAATTGTTCAAGGACTAGGGTTTAATGAAATTTTTATCAAAGTGTTCTTGATGTTTTACTGCTGTAACATCTCCCCGAACAAGATTTTCATCAAGTTTATTTTGAGAAACCTAGGTGTAGCTTCCTCTATTTTTAATTTCCTAAGAAGATAGAAGGATGCTAAGGCTCAAGGAATTGAGAAACACAAGTTTGTATTTCTCTCTCCTTGAATTGCTTCCACCCATTCTATTCCATAGATTTATTTTCTCCTAGACTCCATTAGTCCTTGATTGAAAAAGGCACTAGTCTTATATCTTGTTGCAAGCCTATAAATAAACAAAACAAAACCCTAAATTTTAACATTTTATGTTTTCTAGGGCTAATTAAGACTAGGTTACATCATAATCATCAATTTCAGCTTTATTTGCCTCGGACCTTACTGTCCTAGGGTTAGGAATTGCATGCATTCATTTGGAAAAGTAAAAGTATATTTTTTCAGCCACAAATGAGGGTTGATGTCTAGGGTTTCTGTTGCTGTTATATATATTTTCATCCATTGAAAATTGCTGTAATTTATTTCCTTGTTTACTCATTGATTAGCCATAATTTTAGATTCTGTGCTTGTTTTCTTATTGCTGTTATAAAATATTTGCATGCTATAAACCATTGATTAAAACCCTATTTGGTTAACAACAAAGTGTAATTTCTTGTTTGCATGTGTATGGGAACTTATTTGAGCCTCTATTGGCTTAACAAAGCTCTCCAGATTTAGCAGCAGGGACCTCTGAACTTCTCTCTTGAAATTATACTTTAAATCATCTGAAACCCTAACCATTGAACACTTGTCCTTGGGTGAATCTTGTAGTAGAACCCTTAGGGGGTATTTAGCCTAAGACCATTTGGGTTACTTAATCCCTAAAATCTGCTGGGAAGCCTCCCTTGTGGAGATTGTATTCAACCATAGAAGGTGACAATGGTAGCTCTCCCATTGTTGCTTTCAATCTAGATTGCTTAGTGAGGCTTTGCACTAAGGTGCTAGATTTTGTAGTAATAGGAATAAAAAAGATGCCTCCAAATGTGGTGGACTTAATACCAACACATCCTGAAATTGGTGAGGCCCAATATACAAAGTCCGCACCATATGTGCATCTTAAGAAGAATTCTCAGTAAGTAGCAGAGGAAACAATCCAAGTGGTGCATGATTAGAAACTCTACCAAAGATAGCATTTGTATTGGAAGGCTCATATAAACAATACACTAGAATATTGTTTGAGGTGTCTTCAAGTTTTGAGGAAGCTCAAGCTTGAGGGGAGCAGTCCTTAGCGACATAAATAGATGAAGCCACGGGGAGCATCCTTGCTATTGATTGCAAAGGGGGAGAGAATGCAAACAGGGGAGCAACTGACAAGAAATATGAAGAGAATGCAGACAGGGGTGCACTAACAAAGGGGGAGATTGCTGAAAATGGTTGTTATTGTTGTCAAAGGCTGTCCAAATGAAAGAGGAATTACAGTAGTCAAATAGCATATTCCAAGACCTTTCCAACAGTATATACCACTTCTTCTCTTCCCATAGGAATGAGGAGATATGAAATATTTTGTCAAGACGACCCAACCAAAGTACAAGCAGGCTCCATTTGGATACTCTATCTTTGAAGGCATTTTTACTCCAATTCCCTAGCTCAAGTGGGAGCATATGATATATGGTTGGAAAGCTCATTCCGAGACCTTTCCAACAATATATTGCACGACTTCTTACTCCTCACGATTGAGGAGAAATGAATTTGTCAATGTAATCATTTATATACCATGTTGCTACTTAAAGTCGACCTCAAACTATCATTGATAAATTACCTAAGAGACAGGTCGACCACCAAAAACACCTATAAATAAAGTACACGCGTGGCTAGTTTTAGCATCAGTCGGCTCTGCAGTTGTAGTGCATGGTCTACAGTGGTTAATAGGAGAAAATTAGTCTGTGGTCTGAGGCAGATAAGGCTTGTGGTGGATAGATTAAGCCCTACGGTCATAAAGGAGGTTTGGCTGTGTTAAAGCCTGCGTCAAAGGTGTGTTCTCTGCTGTTGTTAGCAAATAACCTTTGCGATTTGTTGGACTATTGACTGTGAACTGCTGTAGAATTTTTGTGGGTATACTCCACGGTGTTTTTGTTTCTTGGAGGAGGCCAAATCCCTGTAAAGGGCTGGCTGGTAAGACTTGGTTGAACAAAACATTGAACTATTCGAGTTCTAGCTCGTCTATACCAAATATGTTACAGATTTTTGATGGTTGAGTTTTGAGGATGGTATGAACATATTTTAGTGCAGACTTGTTGTATGCAAGGAAGATGAATTGTTGTGCCTAACAGATCTATGTTTTACACCTGTTTTTTTGGAGTAGGCAAAGGCCTAAGGACTTGCAGGTAATCTTTAGACCGAATCTCTACTGGCAGAATCGTCACAGACTGAACCTCTGTTGAGAAATCTGGCAACCAACTGTGGAGAGGCAGGAGGGCCTGTGTTGCATATGTTGCAAGGTTTGAGGCTAAGTTACTAGGATTCAGATACAGATACAGATTCGGATACAGATCCGGATCCGCTTGATTTTTGGAAAGACATTATATAACAGGCTACGAAAATTTTATTCATACTGATCATAAAATGTATATGAAGGTCACAAGAACAAGAGACACAAGATGTAGGCACTTAGCTAGGGCAAAACCCCTCCAAGGGGAAAACCCAGTCCAACTCTTCCACTAGTAGATTCAAATCAAGATGAGACAATCCAAGACTCTTTAGACCTTAGACAAAGAACTCCTCCAATCACCAAGTCAGCCCGTTCTCCTTTTAGATGACCATGCCAAAGTGTCCAAGTGTCAACTTCCCAGTTGCGGCTTCAATCCAGAATTTCGGCTCCCAACTACAGATTTTCGGCCCTAGATATAGCTCAAAAACTTCGCAGGTGTGAGAGAGATGACAATGACAATGACCCTATTGACTCATGACAAAAACAAAAGCCCAAGAAGGGTCTAATAAAAATGACAATGACTCTATTGACTCATGACTAAACCTAGAAGCCTTCAATGGAGGCTTTGGCCTTAAAATCATTGACCCAAGCATGAAACCCATGCTTTAATAAATCAATTTCTTTAACAATAAATTTTTTCTTTTGACAAATACAATTATGAAGACAGACACTAGTTACATTCTTCAACACACCTTTCAAGATGGGATTTGGGTTTGTTGCAAGCTGAGTTTGCCTATAATGTGAGACCAGGCATTGGTAACTCCACGAATGATACATTCTATTAGGAAAATCATTAATATATACAAGGAGAGGGAGACTATTGGAATTCATATTCCAATGTCTCTTCATATTCTTATTTTTATATTTACAATATTTCCCAATCCCTAAAGATTAGGTGTCAACATTCCCCCCCTTAATCTGAAGGGATGTTGGTGAGTCCAAGCATCATTCTGAATCTTTCAAACTTTTCTCTTCCAAGCGCTTTGGTGAAGATGTTTGCAATCTGCTCATTTGTGGAACAATGGCATAGGTGAATAGTCTTGGCCTCAACATGATGTTGAATCAAATGATACTTTGTATTGATATGCTTGGTTCGATCATGGAACTTTGGATTCTTGGCCAATTTTATTGCAAAAATATTGTTAATCAAAAGAGTAGAATGCACTTGTTTCTCCTGCAAATCTTCAAGAATTTTCCTAAGCCACACAATTTCCTTTGTTACTTCTGCCATTGCCACATATTCTGCTTATGTTATGGAATTCGTTGGAATTGACTATTTGCGTGACCTCCAGGAGACAACTACTGATCCAAGACTCATAACATAACCTGAAGTAGATACTCCATTTTCTTTATCTCCATCAAAATCTGAATCAGAGTATCCAATCAAACTAAAGTCATCCACCTGTGTATACTTGAGCCCAAAGTCTTGAGTTCCCTTCAAGTACCTTAAAACTCTTTTTGCAGCCAATTAATGACCCTCACAAGGCTTTTGCATAAATTTGGAAAGGATTACATCAACAAATGAAATGACCGGTCTAGTAGTAGTAGTTAGGTAGTTAAGACTTCGTACAAGTTGTCTGTGCTTAGTTGCATCCTCAAATTCATTTCCTTCTTTGGATGTAAGTTTTAAATGTTGTTCCATTGGAGTGGTCAAAGGATTGCACTCAGCCATGCCAAATTTGTTGAACAAATTTCCAATGTACTTTTTTTGAGAGAGGGATATAAACTTTGGTTGTTGGCTTACTTCAATACCCAAATAGTAGTGAACATATCTTAAATTTGTCACCTCAAAACCTCTCCTCAATTCTTTCTTTATGGATGCAATGTAGTTTTCATTGTTCCTTGTCATTAGTAGATCATCTACATACACCACAAGATATACAATAGTTTTGCCAACTATTTTGATAAATAAATTTGCATCATAAAGATCATAGTGTTATAGTGGACAAATTGCTATTGCGGACAAGAGTGATCTCCCTAGATTCGAAGATAAATCTAGAAACAATCAAACAAGTAACTGCAAACTTTTCTTAGTTTATAACTAAAATGTAATGTATGAAAATGTGCAAGAACCTCTTACCTTTCTACGAAATGCTTGTAGATGTCCTTTGATGCTTTCAAAAGCCCTTCCTTGCTACTTCAAAAGAAGATTTGCATAAACAGAACCAAACAAGGAATAAAAGCATAACATAGATAAAGATTAAAACACAAAGTGAATGGTAATTGCAACATAACATTAATCCAATATTCAATTATAAACTATACAAAAGATCAAGGAGCTTTGTAATGAGCATCATAACAAGTGCAAATAGGAAAAAAACAACTTGTATTAATCTTGAATAAGGAGAGATTAAACCTTAGACTTGATGTGGCAAACCTCCTCCCAATGGTCTCCAATCCTCCCTTTAGGTGACACGCTTCCAACCCTAATTCGAAAACATAAGTTTACATTCCAAAGACTTGCTTTACACTCTCGTCTGTGCTAAATGTATAGGCTAATCAAAGGAGGTTTGAGATCCTCTTTTCAAGGGATGAGATCCATAAAGAGAGGGATTAGGGTTCCACAAAGAGAGGGAGTTTGATTCATGAACCAAGGGATGAGGCGCAAGTATGTAGGGGCTCGAGGCCTTTTGGTTGAGAAATATTTCCCCAATAAGGCTTGTAGAAATTGCTTTTTATTTTTTCCCACGTTAAGATATTTGTGTAGTTTTTAGTGGAAGACAGAGCGCAGGATTGCGCAGGTCACAATGGTCAAAACTGCGCTTACACAGGCAATGGCTAGGAAAACTGTGCAAGTGCTTGAGAATAGGTTTTTAAGCAATGTAATCCAGGATTCTTGGTATCTTTGGGATTGTTTTGCTTCCAAGATTGTAGGGAAATGCTTTGGAACACTTCATTGGATAACAAGAGATCTGGATTGGCAATCATTTGCCTAATGGTGACAAAATGACGTGTAAGAAATTGCCCCCTAATGTGCAAAGTCAGAAAATATGTTTGAGGACTGAAGCACTTTATCATGCCAAAGTTTGGATTAGAGACCACTTGGTTGGAGCCCCAAGACAAACAATCAAGGATTACAATACAATATTTTCATATAATCATCATTGAGGTAGGCATTCCCATACTTAGAGTACAAGTATTTCAAAGAATCGATTTGGAAATGTACGAAGATCCTTGTCAATAGTAGACACAATATGGATGCAGCCATCAAATATGGATCTATGTTTACAATCATGAACATTTAAAACTCACACAACCTTGATGGATGAAACTAGATCCAGGGTCTTGGTCTCCATCTCTATCGATCCAAAGTATGAATATAACCATGCAAGTGAATGTCTCGAAGTTGAACATGGTAGAAACCATCTGATTACTGATCAATAATGTAAACCGTTAACAATTGCAAGAGAAACCACCAATAATGACAATGGTTCTCAAGGTACCCCAACACAATCTATGAAGTGTGATTGAATGTCTTGAAGTTGAACACTCATAGAATCATTCGACTGAGGGCCAATGATGAGAACTTGTCGTCGAAGGCGAGAAACTTGCCATTAAGGCATTTAGGCTCCAAGGTAATTGAAACAGAAAACTCTGATACGCAGAATATATATGAATAAGTACTTTATTAAAATGATGAATTACTGATGATGAATGTTTACAATGGGTTGCCTGGCTTATATACCGCCATGGCACCCTTTGGGAAAGGGCATGATCTTATGATCGTGCCCTTTCATCTAACTAAACCTAAATTAAACAATAAACCTAAAATTAACTAATTTTTTACATAACATTGCCTTCCTCTCGAAAGAATGCTTTGTCCTCAAAGCATGCGCAACAACGGATATTGTTGACAAAATGCTTCATTCTCCCAAGAAGCGTCTTCTTCGGTAAGTCCTTCCACTTGATTATATATTCCAAGATGATCAAGGTCCCACACTTTAAAAGGTCTTGGATTAATCTCTCTATTTCCGTTTTTTGGTGATGTGAATATCAGTATGGCTTGATGTTGACGGGGTCTGATTTTGCCTTGACTTCTATTGTATGCTCAATTTCCCTATTAGGCGGCATCTTCATAGGTAGGTCTTGAAATACTTTTTCATGCTTCCGAATCAGATCTTGTATCTCTGGTGACTCTTCTCGACTCAGCTTCATCATCTGAGATGATGATACAACTTGATTTTCTGGTGCTTGGAATCCGTGTAGCTTGTACTTTTGACCTCCCCATTTGAATTTTATAAATTGTACTTGATGGTTGGCGGCATAAGTGCCTAAAGTTCGTAGCCATTGGATACCTAGGACTACATCTACTCCTCCTAATGGTACCGTGAGAAATGGAGACTCTAGATTAAAGTCTTGAATCTGCAAATTGACCTTATGGCATTTCCCTACCTTTTCAATGTTCTTACCATTAGCTATCATCACTTTCATGTTTGGTAAGGGAAATGAAAAGATATTGAGTCTCTTTGCCACGATTGCATCTAAAAAATTGTGTGTGCTTCCAGAGTCGATGAGAACCACTACGTTGTTCTTCTTTATGTGTCCTTTTAACTTTAAAGTCTGAGGTTGTGATATACCTGTCCTAGTTGATAATGACACTTGTGGACTACTTCCATCATCTAGTTCTGGTGAGAATTATGGGGCGTCTTCTGTGTCTTCTATGTCATAATCCTCACTGTTTGAATCATTGGTTGCTTCACAATTATATAGGTTCTTTGGTTCTTTTCCTTTAGCACATCTATGTTTGGGGTCCCACTTCTCACCACAACGCTTACATTTACCCTCTTTTATTCTTTGCATTTCCACATTAGATTTTTCATCTTCACGACGATGTGGTGGAACATATCTTGTATTATTTGAGTCCACATACTGGGGTATCCTTCGTCTTGCATAAGCTTTTTTCGCTTTTGACCAAAATATTGGTTCGGATTTCTTTTCGGTTGTTTTTGCTTTTCGTCTTGCTACTTCTATAGATGTAATGTCATGCATCTCAAGTTCTGCTTGTAAATGGGTTTTGAGTCTCGAGATGTATGACTGAATTAGACGAGATTCTGATAACCCAGGTACTCGTGTTACTAAGGTCTCCCATTCTTGAGTGTATTCATCCACACTTCCTTTTTGTCCTAATTTGATGAGTTTTGAAAAGAATTCTTCTTCCACCACATATACCAGTTATATGCTTCTCCTTCCATTTTCATGGATGCATGCCTGAGCTTTTCGTCATCGTCATTGATGTCATATATCTCAAAGTATTCTTCTGCTTTATTTATCCATGCAACATTGTTTTTTTCGTTTCCATCGAATTTAGGCATCTCGACTTTTGCCTTTCGCTGGTATGTTGCCACTGGTTGAGCGAAAAAGGGTGTTGATTGGTAAAGTTATCCCAGAGTTGCTTGTTTGTAAAGGCTACGTTACTTGCTTCTTGGTGGGGTGTCGCTATTTTTCTTGGGGATTCAACCTTTTCATAAGAATCTGTTGACTTTGTTGAATCTGATGAGAGGTGTTCTTGATTCTCTTCACTTTCTTTTAATAGCTCTTCAGGTGTACAATTCGACCTTTTACACAGAAGTCTCAACATTGTTAAGGCATCTCTGATGTTTACTTTTGTTTGGACATGTTGACTTTCCATCTTTATCTCTATTCGATTTGTCGTATCTTGAAGATTTTTGATTTTTTCCGCTTGCTCCCCAAGCTTGATCTCGAATTCATTTAGTCTTTTATTGACCTCATCGTGGTTGCTATTTATCTTATGCTCTGCATCCAACAATTTTTTTTGGAAATCCGCCATTGTCATTGTCAACATTGAGCGGGTTTGCGGGGGCGTGTATTTATTTGCCAGTTAAAATATTTTTCCTCCTTTTTTTTTGTTAAATTAGCTAAAATAAATTTTATACATATACATTTTAATTAATTAAAAATAAATTTAATTAATTAAATTAACTTATATATATAACTTTTAATTAATTAAAATAAATTTAATTAATTAAAACTTACATATATATATATATATATATGTAAGTTTTATATATATATATATAAAACTTACAACTAAATTAAAGTTATATGTTATATAATTTATAATATATATTATATATAACTTATATATATCATATATATTATATAATATATATTATATATGTGTTTTATATGGACGTATTACTCTATAATTATTTTAATGATTGAATGGATAGTCACGTAATGGACAGTCACGTCCAAACGAAAATGTCACGTTTCGGTCAGTCGGGGCAAGGATAATAATGCAGAAAAGGAAATGGGAACCTCAGTGCTGTCACCGCAGAAAAAAGAACGCTGGAATTTCAGTGTTTATCATCGCAGGTTAAGTTGACTAATAATTTTTTTTTTTAATTAATTAAGCTATATCAAAAAGTGATTAATATCATATAACTATATGACTTATGCTATAAACCTTATATAGTTATATACCCAACGTAATCCAATCGTGACGTTAAATGATGTATCCCTCAGACGGTTGAATAATACACCACGTCAAAGAACATTGCAGCAGTGTTGACCGAGGCAAGATATTGATCGAAGATAATTGGCACTGTGCGGAAGTGTGTTAACAACGATGGTGTGGATTGTCGGAAGGGAACAACAGACTGAGAGTCCGGGTACACAACAATTGGGTGCAAAAGACGTTGGTCGGGACAGGGATGGAACGAGACAGGGTGTGTTGACAGTGGTGGAGCGATGGATTACAATGGAAATGGATTACGCAGCAACGGATTGGGTGCAGACACGTCGGCGGGGATAGGGATGGACGAGACCTAGAGGTGTGTTGACAACGGCAAAGCGATGGATTACAGACAAGTGAAAATGCAGCAGACTGCACAGTGGAAAACACAATGCGATGAGACAATGGGATGCACAGTGGGAGTAACTATGTGCGGAAAAGTAGTGAGGCTTTCCAGAGGCCCTAGGTGCTCTGATACCAAATGAAACAGAAAACTCTGATACGCAGAATATATATGAATAAATACTTTATTAAAATGATGAATTACCGATGATGAATGTTTACAATGGTTTGCCTGGCTTATATACTGCCATGGCACCCTTTGGGAAAGGGCATGATCTTATGATCGTGCCCTTTCGTCTAACTAAACCTAAAATTAACAATAAACCTAAAATTAACTAATTTTTTACATAATAGTAATAAAGGAGGTTTCTAGGTCAACTTCCTAGATAATGAGTTGAAGTCGATAGGAAGCAACCCGTCGCAGGAGGGCCTATGACATGAAACTCATGTCAAGTTTTGAAGAACAAATTTGGAGTGATTCAGGATTGACTTAGGGATGACCGACGTGATTGAAGGCTATGAATTACAAGGTAATTTTGACTGAGGTTAAACTTCTCTTGAACATATTGGCGACATGACATTTCGACTTGGCAACATTTGACTCAAAAATAAAACCAAAAACCAGTTTGAAGACTTTCAATGAGGTATGATTAATTGAGAGGCAAATGGATTTCCCAACCCAGACAAAAAAGGTGACAGAGTGTCATGTTCAAGAGCGACATACTGCCTTTTTACAATACAAGAATAAATGTTTCTTTCCCAATTTTCCCCCACCATTACTGGCAAGTACCTCTTTATTTTTATGCAAGCTTGAGGAGGATAACATATGCTTGTCCTATAAGCTCATCCTTCGGATGAGTCCTTCGAAGTATTTTAACGAACCCTAGGAAGGAGTGGTTCAGTCTCATCATGATTGACGAGTCTTGCACTATTTACATTTTACGAGTGCAGTGAAGGGGTGACTCGATGTTGTTTTCATCTTTAAAAAGTTTGAAAAGACACAAAAAGGAAACTCATGCAATTGTTTCAACGTAAAGTTTTAACGAGCCCAGAGAAAGTGAAGCTTAGTGTTTTTCATATTTAGGGAGTCCGGTGAAAAACATAAGAAAACTCCGAAATGTCTTTTTTCGTCAATTTAGTCTGTCAAGCCCGAAAAAGGGTAAAATAATGCAGGAGAGAACTCTTTTGACCATGATTAGTCAAAGTATACCTTTTTTGTAAAATTATCATCAAAATTATTGTAATTGCTCAAAAATAGTAAAAAACATTAAAATATTTTGAAATTTAAAAGCTATAGGCAAAAAATATTATTTTAATAAGCCTATTTTGCTTATAAAAAGTAAAAAAAGTAAAAATTCTTTACCATTTAAGAGCTCTTGAGAGTGCATTTTCACCCAAATCTTCAACAATAGATTGTGATTAGACAGGTGGAGCATTTCAAGTGTCATATTCTCCAGGTAAGAGATCATTCTTTGCTCTTGACATTCATGGTTTTTATTTTGCGTTTTCATGGTAATTTTTAAGTTTTTGGGTGTGTTAAAAAATTTAGGGTGCGCTCACGGGCTTGCGCAGTTGCTCTTCTTTAGGGGTGCGCAAGCCTGACTTTTCTAATATTAGGAAAGTTTGGCTTGTGCAGTGCATTTGTAATGGATCTACGCAAATGCGCACTGTCTTTAAAAGAGGACCGCACATCCAAAATTAATAAAAAATGTTCAATTCTTTTGCAATTTCTTTCAATGTTTGTCTTCTAACCATTTTCTTCATTGATTAGAGGTCTTTGGTGTGTGAAAATGGAATGGGGAGAGAGAGAGAATATGAAGCCCAAGATGTTGAAGCATTGAATGATCTGACAACAATGCAAGCACTGAGAAATTGTGGCTTACTTAAATATTTCATGATTCCAGGAATGAAGGCCCAAGTAGATTTGTTGACATGGTTAGTGAGGGCTTGGAATGTCCAAGACCAGTGCTTTCAAATTGGTGATCAGAGAATAACCATTGATGCCGAAGACATCTATTTCGTAACAGGGCTCCCTAGTATGGTCGCCAATGTGTTAGGGCAAACAAATCACTCTTGCGGACAAGAGCGATTTCCCTAGATTCAAAGTCAAATCTAGAAACAAACAGACAAGTAGCCACAAGCATTCCTTAGTCTATAACTGAAATATGATGTATGAAATGTGCAAGAATCTCTTACTTCTATACAAAATGCTTGTAGATATCCCTTGATGCTTTCAAAATCCTTTCCTTGCTACTTCAAAAGAAGATTTGCATGAACATAACCAAACAAGGAACAAAAGCATAACATAGCTAAAGATTGAAACACAAAGTGAATGGAAATCACAACATAGCATATATCATAACATTAATCCAATACTCAATTATAAACTATGCAAAAGATCAAGGAGCTTTGCAATGAGCATCATAACAATTCCAAATAGGAAAGAAACAACTGCTTGTATTAATCTTGAATAAGAAGGAGCAATACAACCTTAGCCTTAATGATGCAAGCCTCCTCCCAATAGTCTCCAATTCTTCCCTCAATGATAAGCTTCTAGCCCCAATCCAACAACATAAATTTATGTTCCAAAAAAGTTCTCTATACCCTTAGCATAATGATTTAATTCTAGGCACATGCCCCCCAAGCTTCATTTCATTCCTCAAAGTAGACTATTGGTTACTAATAGGCAGATGAAATGAAGGTTCATTCATGAGATTAAGTGAATGACTCGACTCAACATTTACGAGATCTAGTTAAAGACTCAAATCAATTAGAGGGGAATTTATTTCATTTTTTTAGGAGCTTGACATAGGAAAAGAACTATGCTCATATCACCTTGTTTCATTTTTTAAAGAGCTTGACACAAGAAAAAGAACTATGCTCATGGGTGCTATTTCATTTTTTAACGAGGTTGACACAGTAAAAGAACCATCCTCGTAGGGACCTTCATCATGGCTTCCAATTGGAAGGAACACATGCCAAGGGACACATCTCGATTCTCGATCATGACTTCCAAGAGGTCTTCATCAGAAAGAAGAATAGTTCTCTAGAAGAAACACATGTCAAGGGACTTAATAGGGATAAGAAAATTGGGTTCAAATGTCCCCATTGAAGGTTTCACCATGTCACCTACCAGATCTAAATCAAAAGAAGATGAGCATATAGTGAGAGGCTCATTTCTATCGGTAAGTGAATGCATGGGACTAGTTGCCACATAATTAACCCGTGGTGGGGTAGATACCACTTCCATATAAGGAACATTCAAGGATGTTAGATGGTTGGTAGTTGAATCAATACCAACGAATGAAAGCTGGTCAATAGTCACAATGTTTCCATTGTGAGGGAAAGACATCACTCAAAAGAGTGTGGACACGACAACTTTCATGGCATAGACATAGTCTCACCCAAGGAGCAAATTGAAATCCAAGGGGCCTTGGACTACCATAACATTAATACAAACAATTTTCCCTCTTAGAGTAATGGGTAACTTATGAAAGATCCCTAAAGGTTCACTGATGTTTCTATTAAAAGCCAAAAGATTCTGTGTAACAGACACAAGCTGAGGGGAACCCAAAGCTTGCCAAGTGGTTGAGGATAAAATACTAATAGAAGCACCTTCATCTACATTTGTGCGACACACATTCTTATTGTAAGCCTTCACAATGATTGGAAAGGGGTGGAAGAAGGGAGACGGGGCTCTGTTAGTTTATTCCAATCAAAGGAAATGACCTCAGTAGTTGGAGGGGGTTTCATAGAAACAGGTGAAATGCCCCCTTGTGCGATGGAATTTGAAGTAACAAGAAGAACCTGAGTGGTATTAACTTCACTCTCTAAAGGGAGAGTGGGATTGACCGAAGATGGAATCGATTCGACCACTTGATCAACCAATGGTTCATTAACTTGAGTGATATGTGTTTCACTCTCCAATGGAAGAGTGGAATTGACTGTACTTGGAATTAGATCAATTACTTCGTCAACTGGCAGTAGTTTGGGTGTAATGAACGAGGTTCATATACTCAGAGGAATGCTCTGATACCAATGTAATGAACAAAATTCATATACTCATATATTAAATACTCCAGAAGACTTGGAATATGAAGATCTCCATTGAAGATACAAGAATATATATTAAAATGTATGAATGAGAATGATGTTACAAATGAGAGTGAGGGTTTGCTTATATACCCTAGGCAGGTGTCCCTTTATGAATGGTCATGTCCTTAGGGACATACCTCTTCATTAACTAATTAATCATTATTTATGATGTGTTATTATTATTTATATTTACATTATTTATATCTATATTTTATTCATAACATTGCTTTTCTCTTCAAAAAGCTTTGCCCTTAAAGCTTATTGCTGACAAGGCGTGTCATCTGTTTCTTTGTCTTTTAAACTATTTGCATCTTTTGATATTCTTTGAGTTGTCATCTTCGTTGATACAAGACGATATGATCCTTTGAGTGATAAATAAAATTGTTGAACCGAGAAGGGATCAATCATCAAACCATCCTAAATTAATCTTCTGTGAAATTTAGCAATTATTTGATAGCTAGGACAATTTGTTATCGTCAGTCTTGATTGTGCCAACATCATTATTTTTCAGAATATGAGTTTGTTGTTTCTGTTTTGAGTGACATAGATATGAAGATTGATTGGAATGTTTGTTCTTGTGGTTCAAGTGTCGATAAGGAATACTGGTGATTTGATTTTCTCTTATCACGTGTTTGGAAATTTCCTAATTCACTCTAGATGTCGATGTTGAGTTGGTTACTGAATGATCACTTGGAATTTCCATCATTTGAACTACAACATCTGAATATGCTTTTCCTTCAATTGGTTTGTTCTCTTTTTGCTTTGTGATATTGACTGGATCGGTATTCATTCCCTTATCTTCAATTTGGACAGTTACATTTGACGACTTGGATACATCTTTTGTGATGAGTTCTTTTAATTTATTTTTCAATGATTGCTTATCATTTTTAAGTTTCTTAATTTGAGTGTGTAATTTCTTGCTATGGTCCTTGAGATGAGTAATTTCTTCGTTTTTGTCAGCGGTGATTTTGTCAGCTTCTCTTTGCATATTTTGTATCACTTTTTTATTTTCTTGAAGAATCTTTTGAGATTTCTTGTATGTGTTCTTGCGTCATTAAATCTGGCTTCAAAGTAACGTCCTGTAGCATTATTTTTCTTTTTGTGAGAAAATGTCAAACTTCTTTTTTGTATTTAGGATAAAGGATCCTAGTGTTTCCATCCGGGGTGATCCTAGAATAATATCACCTTGATCATTCCATAGGGATTGAGCAAAGAATCTACCTCTAGATCCGGGGGGGGGGGGGGAGATCTTGCAACATTGGTTGCAACATATTTCCCCTCAGCTGAAATTTCTCCTCAATAAGAAAAGTTCATGAGCTTGGTATGTTGATGCATGTCTTAGATGACTCCATTCTGGAGTAGGCATTATGACTCCTCACATGCATGTCGATAGAACACTCCATCTTGGAGTAGTCAATGTGACAACTGGGCCTTTTACCCTGGCCAAATCAGCATGGCTTGGCCAAAGTCGTTTATAGGTCCTCATTTAAGTGTATCAATCTCCCCTGGTCAAATCATCATGACCCAACCAAGTCCGTTTTGCTTCTCAAGAGAGGATATGCCCTAGGACTATTCACCCCTGGCCAAATCAGCATGGCCTGGCCATGTCCTTCCGGCTTCTCAGGGGAATTTCATCTATCTCCTCTAGTCAAATCAACATGACCCAACCAAGTCCTTTTGGATTCTCAGGAGAAGATCTGTCTAATCATGCAATTTCCTTGGGCCATTCACCCCTGGTCAAATGAGTCAGCCAAGTCCTCCTGGCTTCTCAGGTAAATGTATCCATCTCTCCTGGTCAAATCAGCATGAACCGGCCATGTCCTTCTGGCTTCTTAAGAAATGGTCTACCCGATCTTGCAAAGACATCAACACTCCCTCTCAATGAGGGAGTGATTTTGCATCACTCCAGGCTTGTTTATGAAGTATACAAACTTCGCTATAGATAGAGGCTTGGTGAAAATGTTTGCAATCTGCTCATCTGTGGATATATACTTGAGCTTCACTGCTCCCTTTTACACCATGCCTTGGATTAAGTGTCCTAATCAAAGAGTCCTCCAAGAAGCTTCTGAAGCCACACTGCTTCACAACTTGTGACACTGGCTACAATACAGTCCGCCTTTGTTGTACTGAGTGCGACAAAAGTTTTCTTCCTGCTAAACCAGTAAATCATAGCTGATTCCAAGCTGAAGCAACATCCTGAGGTGCTCTTTTTGTCCTCTGCACTCTTGGCCCAATTTGAATCAGTATATCTCTGCAACCTCACTTCAGCACCTGAGACATATCTGAAACCATATCCAACTGTACCATGCAGGTACCTCAACACATGCTTTGCTACATGCCTTGGCTCAACCATTATCTTGCTAGCTTCCTTCATTGGATCCATCACCACAAATGCTTTCTGGTCACCCTGATTGGGTGCTCCCTCTGACACTTGAAGCAGATCCTCCTGTGGCAATCTTGGCTGCCACCTCTGCCACTGCTGCTCCCTCTGTCACTGAAGTGTATCTAGCTGTCAGGCATGATCCCCTCATAGAAGGCATACTTCTCCTAGATACCTCCCGTCTTTGAGCATCTAGTTTGACAATCTCAACCTATGACATCCTCTTGGAAGGATGCTCCTTCTATTCTTCCTGACTGTCTACTCCTTGGAAGCTCTTCCAGTCATCTGGCACGGTCTTGGACATCCTGACAATCTATACAACTTGCTTCTCAAACACCAATAGCTCTTGCTGAGTCTATGCTTGAGCCATTAAGACATACAATAACCTAACCATCTGGTGACTAGAGGAAAAATCTCCTTGTAGTTCTCTTCCTCTTGCTGGGAGAACCTCCTTGCCATAAAATTTGCTTTGTACTTCCTGATGTTGCCATCTGCTGCATGAATCATTGCCTTGGAGGCCTTTACGATGTACCTGCAAAATCAGGAGGCCATGGAAGAAAAATCATAAGCAAGCAAAAAATACAAGGACAAGAAGCTGACAAAAATAATAATAATAATAATAATCAAGGGAGAAAAATATGAAGTACTTATCTTTTGATTAAGGAAGAAACTGCTGAGGATTGTCAACCCCCTTTTTGACAAACCTGTGACTTCTTCTGAGGTGGATGCTCAACATCATCAGCATCAACATTGACTGCTGATGCATGCTGCTTTCTCTTCCTTTTCTTCTTAGGACATTGGGAGGCATAGTGTCCAAAATTATGGCAAATGAAGTACTTGACCTTTGACATATCCTTCTTTTTCTCCTCCTGGGGTACCAATGCCTAGGCTGGTTGTCATAATTATCTGTATAGTCCTCCCTCTTAGTCCAATAGGTGAGAGAATCTTGAAGCACGACTGTCCACCAACCAAATCAGTATTTGTAATGGAATCTGAAAGAGTGGAATCTCAGCTCCCTCTGAGTCTAGAATAACTTCCTTCTCAAGATTTGTAACACAATCCAACCTATCTTCCATTCTGAGACTTGGCACTATTTGGTAAGAGATAAAAACAACCAGTCAAGTTGCTGAACACTTGTCTCTTAGGCTGACTTCAATGGCTGCTCTTTCAACAAATCTCTGATACCATGTTTAATTTTCTTATAAGATGCACAACAAAAAACAATATTCTGATCTGATAATTACTACTTAATGATCTTCAGTCAATTTATTTGATGCCACTGATATCATTGATCAATTATACATAGAAAATATCAACAGTAAATGCAGCAGAAATGGTAGAGATCAAAGAAAGACAACCATGCACAATAGAGACAATATTTTTACCCTTGGAAACCGACCCTTGGGAGAAAATCGAACAACTTTTCTTTACAAGAATTTTTTCTTCAACAGGGTTTACAAACCAATTTGTCTAGAAATTTGTGCCAGAATTCAAGTCAAAAATACCAGTCGAACCTTCAGCGTGCAAGATCTTTGGCCTATCCTCTTTAGGATCTGCGACAGGCCCTGCAACCTGCAGCTTGTGGAAAGAGGCCATACCTTGGCTTCTTTATAACCACAAAAAAGACTTTGAACAATGCTCCTTTGCTGTGGTTTCCTACCTCAAGACTGCAGCTCCTTTTGCTGTCCTCTCTCAAGAGAAATTTTCTTTCATTGCTCTTCATTGGTGTGTTGAAAGTGAAATGCCACATCATCTATATATACTAGTCGAATAGGGGTAAAATTACCCAAGGGAGACACCCTTTCATTTGACTAGGCCGACTTGTCTTCTTGGGCTGACTTGATGCTCCAAAAACTAAATTTTATTTTTGATTTTTTCCAGGCTGATGGGAATACGTCCTGATGCTATAAAAATCAACACAACTTTGAATATAATGGACTCGAAGTCAATGCTTGCCTAGTTATGTGAGGCTACCTTTGATATTTGGGCTGATCAGAGAAAGAAGAAACCCATGTCTATTTTTTTTCATGAGGAACATGCTTATAATTCTTTCCTGGTTTGATTTTTGATAATTGGACTTGCAATAGGAATATTTTGCTATAGATATCTTTTAGATGATACCAACTTTCTTTATAGCAAAGGTTTGTGGATGCACCCTTCCTCTTGATATTCTAGAGGACTCAATCAGTTTTGCATTTTAGGTTTTTTGGATTAAGTACCTGGACCCATATTTTTGATATATTGCCTGTATGATTCTAATTTAAATGTGATCTTTGATGAAGTTTCTATTCACAGGTCTATATGATTTGTCCCACAAAATATAGATGATTCTTCCACAGATGAGTCTCAACCTTATAAAATGGGATCTCTTTTCTCCACTTTATGATGCTGACCTCTTTTGGATATAGTACATTTGTCCACTTCAGTCTCAGGGACAACTAGTGCCACTCTTTGTACCTTCAATATACCTACATGTTTTAGTGGACCTTTTTCTATGCCTCTGCTAGAGCCCACCTTTAGTAGCAGTTGGAACTGTGTTGGTATGGGTGATGTGGTGTTTAAGGGAGATTATATTTTACTATATGGCTCATGTTTTGTGTTAATGGGGGAAGCTGTGATATAATGCCTTCTCGCCAAGGCGTGCTGTACATATTAAGGAGGGTGAATAGGACTGACTCGATTTTGAACTGGGTCATAAACCCCTTCATTTCTATATCTTGGTCAAGGCCAACTTATATTTGAGTTGGGTATTCATACACCCAATCACAGATGCGTTACGGTGAGATATATTCAAGATGGGTATCCATAAATCCACTCTCTATTGCATTCTGGGTATCTATAAAGCCACGTAGTGTTAAAACTCTCTAGTTGTATTCAAGTTGGGTAGTCAGGCACACACTCATTTTTGTATATTGATCATGATCGTTTCTTTTGAGTTGGGTATCAGTAACCCACTCACAATTGTGTTTCATCATTCTTCTTTACGTCTCTTCTTTATTGAAGGATTGTGGCAGGGAAGGGGGGTGTTGGTGTTGAGAATGGTGTAATATTCATGTGGCTACGATGGCCCATCTTATACCATTAATGTATATGATTAAGGCCAACTTATGTTCATTTACTGTAACACTAAATCATGGTTAAGGATGACCTATTCAATCTCATGTGAGCCCATAACCTTTCTTGGGAGGGGCATCATATACTATTTGTGAGCATTTGCTCTCTCTAAAAGCTTTGAAGCCTATGGGCACCATATGCTATTTGTGAGAAAAATCACACAAAATTGCGAACAGAGAATGCAGGTATATTACTGAAGTCACCTTTTGACTCAGGTACTCTATATTTAATTGTTGTATTAATGACTTAGAGTACATGCAAGTCACTTTAGGGCTTATGCATTTAGGATTTATGTCATCTTATTGTTATAAAGAGATGGTTGCTTTCTTTATGTTGTAATAATGAATTATTCTCTATTTCAGTTCTCTTTGTGTTTTTGGTTTTCGTAATATGGTATTAGAGCCAGGGTGAGAGGAAGTCGAAGCAAAGCAAGAGAAGGGCCTAGGGACTGCCAATTTTAGTGACAGACTCCGAGGGACTTTGTTCAGTACACACCAATAAGTCGAAGGGGTTTTGGACTAGCCAAAGCTAAATATGTTTTTGTCTGGTTTACAAGATGAGAATAATTCTTTAAATCTAGGTTCAGATTTTGAGAGAGAAAACTAGTTCTATTTTGTTTTAAAGCCACATTTCGAATTTTTTCTGGGTTAAATTGAAGATTAAAATTGAAACAGAGAGGTAGCAACACTGATTTACAGGGTTATATGCGTTTGTTTTGGGCTGCCATTTTTTCCAGTCGTACCATTGAACTGATAGATCATACAATTGTATGGAAAGATTTGTTCCACTATATGGATCGTACAGAATCCATATTGTAGAAAAAATAGTTCTTTTAAATCAGCTTCAAATCTTTACAAGGCTTTTTGTAATTTATGCTTTCCGGGTGAATTTTTGCATTTTTTAGTGTTTCTGCAATTTTAGAGGGAAATTTCTCTATTTCAGCAGTTGCTTACTAAGTAGAATTGTGGCAGATCTATGCACTTTTCTGCTGTATTTTTGGAAATTTCTTTGTTTTTGATAGAAATTTCATTGACCAAGGGCATGCTCAGTAGTTTGGGACAAAACTCTAGGTTTTCTGGGCATATTTCCAACAGATTTGGTTGGAATCTGATTGTTTTTCAGCAGCATTTGGCGGCTAGAGCAGTGGGTGGATAGGTATTTTTATTTTTATTTTTCTTTTAGATCTACAGTTTGAAGGAGAATAGTACAGATTTTGTGTAGTTTAGTCTCTATTTCAGTACTTTTGTCTACAAGATTATTTGATAAAATGTCTAGTTTTTCTAATATCATGTTGGAGGGTAACCAATAAATTTTTGGGAAAAATTATCGTACCTGAAAACAATGTGTGTTAGCTATTTTTGAGTACAGATGTTTGGATCAGCTTGTGTTGGGAATGAAACTCGACATGACACTCAAATGGGCCCTACAAATCAATTCCTCAAAATTTTCATCCAGAAGTATCAACATGGATAATAAATTATATAATGATCCATTTTGGATTAGTGGTTGCTTGAATGCATTGGTTCTTCACATCCAAATTTTTGAATCACTTGCTTTTACAAGCATAACTTGGTAGCCTCTAGGAATCTGGAGTGTTAGCTGATTTACTAACAAATTTGGCTAGTGACATGTACTAAGTTAAGCAACTCTGTTTCACCAAGTGCAAAAGAAGAGAATATAATTACCCAAGTCATAATAAACATGGTTGAATAATATAAACTCTAGCCTCACACAAGAGTTGTATTATTGTCTTCCATCCATGGATGATGTCGTTTGTACATAACACATGCTAAAAGAAGAGGGGTTCATGTCTAGTTAAGTTTCATCTTGTGTGTTTATTTGTTTCCAACAATACTACCAACCTACGTACTCCTGAAACTATATTTCTAGCCAATATTAGACTCCCTACTGGTTTTTTTTTGGTATCTATGGGAATCAGCAACTGGGTTGGGTTTGTAGTCGCGTGGCATAGGGTTGATACTAACCACTATCATTATAACTTCTAGGTCCTTATGTACACCCCTTTCGCAGACATGGGTTAATCGGGGGAATACGAACTTCAGATCTCATAGTTTACATAATACTTCATAGCACAGCCATTGCCAATTGAATTGCTCCCCCAATGCTTATAAAATTGAAGGACATGGGGTTGAGATTTGATCCACTCGTGTGCATGGGTCATGAGATCATTTAATATAACCTCTTTGGGTGCAACCACATGTTTGACCACTATTTCAAGCTGCCCCCATGGCTTTAGGGTAAGTGTTAGGTCCCTATAATACTAGTGATTAACCCATTACTATTGTAGTTGTATCCCTTATTAACATTGTGGTGCCCCTATTGTCCCCATATTGTTATTGCTGTGCCCCATAGAATCCCTCTATTGTTATTTTTGTGGCTTTATATTATTATTGTTAGGTCAGCTGGGTTATATTGTGACTCCTTAGACTCCTATATTTATAAAGGAGGTTTTGTCATTTGAATCATGAAAGAATCATTCATTTGTGTAATGTAGAGGAGGTTGCCCCCTTGAAGAGGATGAATTCTAAGGCGCTGATCTATCTTTTCTATTTTTTTGTGAGTTGGTTTCATAACCTCGTGTTGGCGTAGAATAGAATGAAACAACAGGTAGATCAACATCGCAGCGAAAGAAGTTTTGATGTAGGTGATTGGGTATTCCTACGGCCACAACCATATAAACAAATGTCCCTCAAGAAAGCTAAGAAGGATAATGAATTATCACCAAAGTATTATGGTCCATACAAGGTGTTGCAAAAGATTGGTACTATGGCATACAAATTGGAGCTTCCTGCAGCTTCTCAAGTGCACCCAGTTTTCCATGTTTCATGTTTAAAGAAGGTTATAGGCGACAAGCTCCCAGTTCAAACAATATTTCCAGAACTTGACGAGGAAGGAAAAATTATATTGGAACCGGAAGCAGTCACAGAAACAAGAACTTGACAGCTACGAAATCGATCAATTTCGGAGTATCTCATCCAGTGGAAGAACTTATCCGCTGAAAATTCCACTTGGGAGGATGATAATTTTATACAGAAGCATCCAGAACTACTCAAGCGTTGAGGACAACACTTCTTTGAAGGAGAGGGGCATGTTAGGTCCCTATAATACTAGTGATTAACCCAATACTATTGTAGTTGTATCCCTTATTAACATTGTGGTGCCCCTATTGTCCCCATATTGTTATTGCTGTGCCCAATAAAATCCCTCTATTGTTATTTTTGTGGCTTTATATTATTATTGTTAGGTCCGCTGGGTTATATTGTGTCTCCTTGGACTCTTATATATAGAAAGGAGGTTTTGTCATTTGAATCATGAAAGAATCATTCATTTGTGTAATGTAAAGGAGGTTGCCCCCTCGAAGAGGCTGAATTCTAAGGCGTTGATCTATCTTTTCTATCTTTTTGTGAGCTGGTTTCATAATAGTAAGTCCTCATGGGAATTGAACCTTGACCAATGATGAAAAACTCCTTGCTTTGCCCCATTGGATCCAACCCCTTTGGCCGGACTCCCTACTGTTGTCTCTAGAGGTGTGAGTGAATTTCTCTAGTTATGCAGTGGTTCAATTCTTCTGTGCAATGACTTCTCTTGTAGTAACTTGATAAAGAATACTTTCTCTGTGCATATATATTTTTCCAAATAGAAATAAAAACATCATGAAATTATTGGTTCCCATGACTTCAGGTTAGGTCCTCATGGGAATTGAACCTTGACCAACAATGAAAAACTCCTTGCTTTGCACCTTTGGATCAAACCCCTTTGGGCAGACTCCCTACTGTTGTATCTAGAGGTGTGAATGAACTTCTCAGTTATGCAGTGGTTCAATGCTTTTGTGCAATGGCTTCTCTTTTAGTAACTTGATAAAGAATACTCTCTGTGCATATATATTTTTCTAAATAGAAATAAAAACATTATGAAATTATTGGTTATATATAATGAAGCTTACTTTGCACTTTCCCGAAATCACAAAAATATTATTCCTCGTTCAACTCATCCATTAAAATTCCAGAATTAGGTGATTTTTCATGAAAACCTGTCCTGCATGAATCTATGGTATGATTTGGATATGCATTTGATGATATATTTGTTATCCTAAACAACACGAAAGTGCAAAATTGTCAAGGGCACATAGCGTGATTGTGAGGTAGAGAAGACAAATGGGAATAGCGTGATTGTGAGGTAGAGAAGACAAATGGGAAATCTCCACTATTTTGTTTGGATGTGTCAGTACAATGATCTATTACAGAACATAAGGGGGGAATATGAGAGATACCTTCTACTATCTGATTGTTATAATTGCTGTTTAAGGAGTCTTGGTACCAAGAAGCTGACATAAAGAGGGGAGAAAAATCTTCAAACATTGAGAGTAGATCTGTGAAAAGTCTGTAATGGCAGAAATGATTAAGGGAGTGCTAGAGGCTAACCCCATATGAGGTCAATGGAAGGAATAACGGAAGGGTTGAGGTGCATTTAGTCCTGCAGTTACCTATGTCTCTTCTTTGCAACCTGCTTGCCGAGTGCATATGTTCCCACCGTAGGATTCTAAAATGAGGTATGAGTGTTATTATTTTTTGAAACGTTAGAGGAGTTGCAAAGTTTCTGAATAAGACTTGAAATCCTTGAATGCATGCGGCATGCCTCAGCTTGAGTCGCCAATGGGTCATCCTGACAGTTGGGAAGTATTGAGCAACTTTTTGTGACCAGTAGGTAGGAATTTGTAGCTTAGGTCTTTGCATTGTGAATGTCAGTTGTGCTTATGCTGAATTTGCACACAAGACCCTCTCCATTATTACCAGACTTAAAATATTTAAAATGTGGTTTAGTTGGTTTAATGCTTAAACCAGCTATCGGAACTAATGTTAAAACTTTTTGACGGAGCATGTGAGCAGTAGTCATATATATTCACAAAATGAGGATGTAAAGTGTATAAGTCAGAGTTGGGGTGGATGATCTACCATCTAATGAAAAATAGTCAGTAATTTGTTACAAGGGTTCCAGGGTATTTCTGGATTATGGTTATGTAGATGTTTAGATCAGTTATTACGTTGATTGGTACTTTCCGTACTGATCTTTCTTGAAATTATCTATGAAGTTGATATTGGATGTATGTAAATGCTACTGTCTTCTAACAAGGATGCTTTGTTTAGGGAACATGAATTGACAACTAAAGATTGTTTGCTTCTTTTTGCTATTGCAGTCTAAGGTTTTTGCTGTTGCCTTTGCTGTTCTTGCTGCTGGAGCAGTCGTGTTAACTCTAAATGTCCTCCTGTTGGTATGACAATTCCTGCCCCATTGTTCATAGTATTTGATACTAGTTTATTAGATGAAACAAGAAGAAAAAGGAAATATAATTGTACACTTGTGCTTTCTGGTGTTTCAGAATGTAGCTTGGTGGTGTCCTGAATGTTGAGAAATTAATGATTTTTCTGATGTGTATTGACAATTACAGGGGGGACACATCATTTTCTTTCAGAGCCTTAGTCTTCTGGGATACTGTCTTTTTCCCCTTGATGTTGGAGCTCTTGTTTGTATGCTGAAAAGTAATGTAATAATTAAGATCATTGTAGTTCTGATTACCTTGGCTTGGAGCTCTTGGGCTGCTTATCCATTCATGAGTGCTGCCGTTGGACCAAGTAGGAAAGGACTTGCTCTTTATCCTGTTTTCCTTTTATACATTTCTGTTGGCTTCCTAATATTTGCCATAAATTAGGGAGAGTTGGAAAATGGAATTTCTTTGGAATTCTGGATAAGCAATAGTTTTTCCGTTTGGAAGATTTCATAGAAGTTATTTGGGAAAAAGATTCCACCAAAGGATTTCTCAATATGACGTACCAAGAAATGATATTTGGATTGACTTCGAAGGCTTGATATATGCCTTGGATATTTTGAGTTCTGCTTCAACAACCGATGTGTTGAAGAGTGATTTTAAACATCATTGGAATTTCTGCCTGGGTCTGAATTGTGCTGATAGGTCGTGTATACAGTTGTAATCTGTCCATAGAATGCACGTCTTAACTAGAAGAATAATTTATTTTTGATTGTCAGGTGACCTAGTATTTTTCTTTAACATAGTTGTCTATTGAATTTTGTCACAAACAACAATAATATGAAGTACAGTACTTCTAATTTGAAAACGAGGTTGGTTATCTATAGGATCCCCCAGTTTTTGAATTTGTATATAGTTTCTTTATACATCTTATTATTGTCATGTTGTTATATCATGATGCTAGTAGTGATCTATTGAAATCAATGCAAGCCAACGTGTGGCAACATGCATTTGATATGTTAGTTTTGAGAATTTAATGATCCAGCAATGCAGGTTGGAGTATGTGGGACAGGATCCTACTGACAAGCATTTCTTTTCTTGCGTTCACATATATTGGGGGTTTTAGTTTCTAGAAAATGTTACCAATTTTTGGTGACAGTGTAGTTTTTACATGTGGCTTAATTGCACCGTATTAGATATCATTGTTTGATGTCATTTGTTATAGCTGCCTTTTATACATGAGGTTCATCTTCACGGCAAATTGATTTGATAAAAAAAGTTTGACAAACCCAAGGAACCATGATGTCCATTGTATGAGCACTTGGGTTCCAATAACATATGAGGGGGTATTACAACTCTGTTATAGATGGAAAAATCAAGTTTTGCGTTGCCCAAGTCAATGAAGGCTTATAAGTTCAGTTGAGCGTTTTTTCTTCCATTGAAAAATCTACTAACTATTAAATTGATTGGCTAGAATTTCTTTACATTCTTAAATCTATCTTTCCTATTAGCATCTTTATTAAATTCACTATACGCTTCCAAATTAAGAACACAATCCATCCTAATGCTGCTAAAACACATGAAACACTATCAAAGTTGTTATTGTTGCTTGTGAACCACTATCTGAAATACAATAGCAATCGAAGTTGTTATTGTTGGTGCACTCTCTGTACTATATAGTTGGCTTAATAGTAAATTTGAAGATATCATAGAATTTTCATTACAATATTTGTTGCAAGGGCTGTTCTATTTTTTAACTACAATAATCTTTGAAAAAACAATCACTATTTTTGATGTTTATGAGGAAAAAATCAAAGTAAACATTTGATTAGTCTTGTAAGGACTAAGTACTCTGGATCTTGGTAATGTTTTGCTGGTTCTCATTCAAAAATGAAGAAACTTAAAAACTCTGAGTCTTTTTTTTGTAAATCAACATTCTATTCATTCATCAGAAAATAAGTACATCGGTAGCAAAATGCAGGTAGTCTCACCCTGACTAGGTTTGTTGACTACCACGAGCAGCATATGACAGAGAAATAGAAAGGAAACTAAGGACACCGTCCACAACCTAGGAGGCCAGAAGCACTAGAAAACACATAAAACTAGGAGAACACCTGTAACCATGCTAGTCGTCTGACGTAATTGAAGTTGGGTTGTCTGGGGTTGTTCCAGGAGGAGGCAGAGGGCGGAAAGAGCATTGGACATGTTCTTCGAAGTGAGCCATCCAAGACTCCAGCTTCTCCAACGTATCCGTTGGCAAGCACCATACCACCAAAACTTGTTCTCAGACATGGCACTGAAAGTAGTGCATTTTGTTCAGAGTAGCAATGAGTTCTGCGTGTTCTTCCCGACGGATCTAGTGCGCTGTTTCCAACCGCTCCAACATTGATTGAATTAGATCTTTTGCAATTTTCCTAACAACATTGATGAACTTCCCTTAGACCTTGCACCACATGCCTTGCTTTACCTCGTTGATCCGTGCCACCATGTCTCTTCACCCCACTTCGCCGCTAAGGATGCGGAGTGCGATCACCATGCCCGACCATCGAGCCACCTCGACCTCGACAACCGTGGACTCCAGACGTTGTCCGCCTCAAGCAACCAATTGTCTTGCCGCCTTGGCCATCCCTAATTTTCTCCCCTTCCATAACCATCGCCTGTAATTGAGGCCCCTGACCCCCTTGTCTAGTCGAGCTGGGCTTCGCTGGGGTGGAGGATTGTCAAAGACAAGGAATTGGATGCATTCTTGCAGAACCAGAGCCGGTCTGAGGAGGCCTAGCAAAGCAACTGACGGGGGTGCAGACTGCAACGACAACCCCCCAAGTTCGCCCTTCCCTTGTCGACGAGGCTCCACACAACCAGACCCACAAAAACTTGCCAACAGGATGGAGCTGAGCACACTCTCCACCACCCTCGTGCTGTTGTTGGACAACAACAAGCCAACCTACCCATAAGCCTTTGCCACCACAATCTATGACGCAAAGACCGCCAAAGTTTAGAAAATCCCGGAGAGGAGATGTGTAGGGGGGAAAATCAATTGGCATGCGAACATAGAAGAGTCCTCCCACATGCACCAAAACCACTGTATAACCGAAAACTCTAGAGGCCACGCTCCGTTCACGCACGAAGGTGCTGAATGCCACACACCAAAGAAGAAAACTGCTACAACACAGACCCAAAAACCAGGGAGGGAGGGAGTGCCAGCGGCGGGGTCGTCACCTTCCCGACACAATAGACCTTTGCCGTTTCCTACTCTTGCTCACAAAATAACCATAACACACAATGAGCCAAGACCAAGCCCAAATACATCCACCACTTGCCATACACCACTGTCGAACGTCTTCTTTTGATCGGGTTGAGGCCATTTGAGATTTCCCACGGATCACCTTAACTCCTCTCATATGCAGGTTAATGTGAGGCGATGGGGCGCCCTATCCTCGAACCTGTAGCCAAGTGGTGACTTTCATCGCCCACGTGTTTCCTTGTGCGTCTGGTTCATCACCCCCATCGGGGAAGCCTCTTCTATTGTCACGATTCTTCATTGTTCCATCGGGTGAACATTTTTTGAATGAGGGGGCCAGTCCTAGAGGAGTTCCTGACCTTGGTGTTTACTTCCCCAATTGGCAAATTTGTCCGCCGCTTTGTTACCTTCACGATACACATGCTCTGTGATTATAGAGAAGAGAGTCTAGAATGTATATGCTCACCTATCAGTTCCAACCTCCAGCTCTTTATAACTTTATCTAGTGGGAATTCGTTATGAGCTTTTTCAGCATGGCAACAACAATATGAGAATCTCATGTGACCTATAGGTTTGTCACCCTTAAATCTGCAACAATGTGTAGCCCTTTTATTAGTGCCAAAGATTTTACCACATTGTTTGTGGCGCTGCCACATGACGCTACAAAAATCTTCATCGTATGCCCAGTGTCATTGTGAATTATCCCTCCGAGACCTACCGGTCTTGGGTTGCCTTTTTAGGCAGTGTCAAAGTTGAATTTGAAGAACCCTGTTGGGGGGCAGACGAAGGTGTTGGATTAGTTCTCCCTCATTGGTGGGCGTTTAGCGGGCCCGGGGTTAAAAGAATTCCGGTTAAGAGAAAGAGTTGCTAGAATATCACGTTCCTTACCTTCCGCTTTCCAGTCTTCCTGTGACCAGCGAGAAATTGAAAGAGTCTCTTTGATATTTCGTAATACAGTCTCTCCACACCTGCTCAGTTTGGATGGTTTCTGAGTGGAAAACTGCCTTGTTTCTTGCTTTCCATAGGTTCCAAAGGACAAATCCTTGTGAGAGACACCATGCTATGTTGATAATGGGATTTTTAAAAAGTGTCCATCTCCACGCCTCTAGCGATTCTTTCAAGCTTTTCGCTGACCGATCAAGTGCCCCAAACAAGGAGGCAAGATGACCCCAAATCTCCATTGCCTTGGGGCAGGAGTTTAGGAGGTGATCATTTGTTTCTTCCTTATTGCAGCAGAGAGGGCACCGGGACGAGCCACAAAACCTTTTTTGTTGATTTTGTCCCAAGTGAGGAGTTTTCCCTACCCAATTAGCCATAGAAAAAATAGAACTTCTGGCCATAATTTGGAGTACCAAATTCGTTTCCGCAAGGGGTCCGGATTCAAATCTCCCACAGAAGATAAAATCGAATAAGCTTCTTTGAGAGAGAACATACCCTTTGAGAGGTGCCCCCACCACAACTTATCAGTTTCCCCATTGTTAAGAATGGGGCGTCGACAGAGGATTAGATTTAGGGCTTCCCAATCCAGAGGTGGATCATGGGTTGGGCAATGTGTTGCGGTTTTCCACTCTCGTCATTTCGACCCTGGATTAGTGTCCTGCCATAAGTCCTTGACTTTCTCAGCTCCCAACTGAGCAGTGAAAGCTTGAATATCTTTGAAGGTGTTGTCGTGGGTTAGTCTAGGGTGTTGCATCCAAGCTCCTCCCAAAATCTAGCCTTACATCTGTTCTTGATTTCCCAAAACTCGTGGTCTCATATTAAGTCTCGGTGTTCCTTTGGCTGATTCCAAATGGAGGAACCATTCGGTAGGTTGTGATGGTTCTTCAGAGGGTCCTGCTAGCCATCAACACTATATTTGAATGTCCAAAGATATTTCCATATCTCTTGCCTTCCCTGCAACCATCGTCACCATACTTTAGCAGTAAGGGCATGTGACAATAGTTCAGGAACTTTTAGCCCCACGCCGCCATTGGTCTTTGGTTTGCATAATTTATCCCAGGCCACAAGAGCCCATTTATGACCCATTTGCGGCGTAGACCAAAGAAATTTTCAAAATTTGGCTGTAAGTTCCTTGTAAATGCTTTTAGAGGTCGGAAGGACCGAGAGCTGGTATAGTGGGATGGCGTGCAAAACCACCTTCAAAAGAGCTAGTCGATTGCCTGAATTTAGGATCCATAAAGTCCAGCTGGAAAGTCTCCTATCAATGTGGTTTAGCATTTCTTTCCAGTGAGCAGTCTTTGGGGAGTTAGATACCAAAGGTACTCCAAGGTATGTATTGGGGAGTGCTCCAATTCTGAATCCTGGTGTCCAGGCTAGATTGCTTTGCACCCTAGGATGTGTATTAAAGAAGAAGATCTTTGATTTATTGCCATTAATTTGTGCGCTTGATGCTTGCTGGAATAGCTCCAAGATGGACCCAAATTGCCGAGCCTCTTTCAAGGTCGGTTTCCCATATAGCATGTTGTCATCTACAAATTGTTGGTGGGTGATTGGGGGGTGGGGGGGCTCTTAGGAGAGTTTTAGGTTCTGGAGATTATAAGATCCCAGCGTTGCCTTAATAAGTCGGCCAAGACCTTCAATTGCTATTATGAAGAGAAAGGGAGATATGGGGTCCCCTTGATGAAGCCCCCTGGATCCCTGGAAGGTGTGGGAGGGCGCTCCATTAACAAGAATTGAATGAAATGGGGTCATGATCATGGATTTAACCCAACTAATAAAGGGAGGAGAGAAATCGAAAGTATCAAGGATGGACAACAAATAATCCCAATTTAGACGATCATAAGCTTTGGAGGGATCAAGTTTTATAAGCATACCTGATGATTTGGATGAGGATAGGGAGTGGACAACCTCATGGGCCACCAATTTACCATCCATTATTTGTCGCCCTTCCACAAAGGCTGCCTGTTTAGGCCCAATAATTTCATGCAGTAGGGGTTTTAGCCTCCGGACTAGAATCACTGAAATGATCTTGTAAATGACATTGCACATAACAATTGGTTAGAACCCGCAAGGGTCAAGTGCCGCACCTTTCTTGGGGATGAGCATGAGAAAGTTGCATTTAGACTTGACTAGATTCATTAGGAGCGGCGAGAATCTTCCACTAACTCATGGATTTCAACGCCCAAAAAGTTCCATCATGCTTTGAAGAATTCAGTAGTAAAGCCGTCTGGACCAGGGGCTTTGTTTGTTGGGAGGGCTCGTACCACCTCTTCCACCTCTACATAGGAGATATCTTGCATGAGGGCCTCGTTTTGATTGTCCAAGATTAAATTTGGAATACATTGTCGGATTCGAGACATGGACCCACTATTGTCCCCAACAGGTTCTATGAATAGAGTTTGGAAGTGGGCGATCAACTCTTCTGAGATCTCTTCATGTTGTACTAGCCTCTTGTTATTTGAGCTGTTGAGGGAGAAGATTTGGTTAAACTGTCTATGTTTCAACATAGAACTGTGAATTTTTTTGTGTTACAGACCCCCTCTTTGAGCCATTGGACTCACGATTTTTGTCTCCACAAGGTTTCTTCCTGCGTTTGTCATTGCTCCAAATGAGTTAGAACTTGGCCCTCTTGAGCAATGAGGGTTTCGGTCCTCCCTTCTAAGATGATTTGCTATTGGATTGATTTCATATCTTTCTCGAGCCACCGCTTTTCTCGATGGATATTGCCAGGATCAGATCGGTTCCATTCTTTGATTCTCCCTTTTAATTCCTTCAACTTTAATTGGAAAGTTTCCATTGGGTTATGATCAGTCAACCGAATGGCTTTCCACCATTCTTCTAGCTTAGCAACGAAGTCTGGGTTTGTGAGAGATTTTTCAGCGAAAATCACATGGAGTACCATTTGTCGACGCGTTTCGAACTAACTAGTGTGGTTCATCGTCAGGACAAGTTGAAGAAACAGATCCAGCTTAGCATGCTAAATAGTCTGAGCGGAGCCTCCAACAACTAACTAGACCAACGGCTAGTTTGACATTAGGACCAGGGTTAAAATTATTATATTAGTTTAATTAGTAAGATTTAGGACCAATATCTATAAAAATAAATAAAATATTATCGAGGGTATTCAAGAAATATTATTAAAAATATAAGTTAGTTAGAATTTAGATAAATAAATGACCTTATAATATATGAAAAAATTAAATGCCTAAATAAAAATATATAAAGCAATATATAAAGCAATTATATTTAAAAGTATTATTAAAAATTAAAAGTTAATTAATAATTAAAAGGAAAATTAGGAACATAATATAATAAAGAATATCAAAAGCTGTTACGTTAGTTAGAAAAAAATAATTAGATTAGAATTTAAATGGAAAATTAGTTATATAAAGGACCTTAAGGTAATAAAAAAAATATATAAAATTAATTGAAAAGAGAGCTAATTTCTAAGTATTATCAAATTTAAAAGCTAATTGGTAAAAAGTGATAATAAACTAATAAATAAACAAAATAAAAATAAAAATAAAAGGGAAAATTAATAAAATAAAATAAATAATATTAAATAAATAAAAATCATTTAAAATAAATAAATAAATAAATAAATAAATATAAATAAAAACAAATAACATAAAATAATAAATAAATAAATAAATATAAATAATAAATAAATAAGTAAAAATAAAAATAATAATAATTAAAAATAAAGATAAAAGAAAAAACTTAAAGAGGAGGGTGGAAAAACGACTAGGACGAGAGTGCAGGGACCCAACACCTACTGACTTTCCAGCCATCCTCTCTATTGAGATTGCTTGGTCTCTTTTCAATCTCAAGCGCTTCCCTAAATTTTCGATGATGGAAATGTGAGACCTTAGCAATAACACTAGCCTCTTCAATACAGACATGATGATTGGTTTTCTCAGCATGTTCAGCTAAAGCGGAAGACTTAGCTCTCCTATGCCTAAGATCCGCTGCATGCTTGCTAATCCTTTGATTAATGGAGCGACCAGTCTCCTTAATATAGGGGGTCCCACAGGAACAAGGGATCAGATAAACGCCCTTCATATCATTAGGGTCGATCGGATCCTTCACTGATCTGAGGGACATACCAATGGTGTTCAGGGGCCTAAAGGTCACAGGGATACTATGCTTCCTGAGAATCCTTCCAATTCTGTCGATGGTCCCCTGAACATACGGAAGATGGACACCAGGAATTCGCTCTTTCGGTTCTCTTTTAGACCGAGAATTCTAAGGTTTGGTTTGTCGAGCCAGAAAGATTCAAAACGGAAGGGGTGGTTACGCAGTGCCATACGCAAGTCAATCTCTAAGTAGATGGACCAATGGTCCTATCCCAGGCACGAAAGGATCGACGCTTGAAGGAACATATCCTGTTGAAGGATATTATTAGAAATGAGAAAATGATCTAGTGATGATGTGATCTGTGACTTACCTCCCTGTCTATTATTCGAGGTGAAGGAGCCATTTTTGAAGTCGATGTCTTTTATGCCCATGTCTTGGATAGTCTCCTGGAAGGAAATGGAGATCAGATCCAGCTGCCTCATTCCTCCTTTTTGCTCACCCATATGCTTAGTCAGGTTGAAGTCCCTGACCAGGATCCAGTTAGTGTCCCCCAAAAGCTCCTTTAGGTGCTACAAACTTTGGAGAAAACCCACCTTCGTCCCTGGTAGTGTAGGGCCATAAACCCCCATTAGACAAACTTTGTTAGGGGAGCCTATGCATTCAAATTGGCCTGAAAGGGTGTTTGGGTAGGCGATCCAACTTCCAAAGGAGATGGATTGGGGATCCTAGAGGATGCCCAAGCCTCCTACACTACCCCTTGCATCCAGTGCCATACATTCTACCAAAGGCCAACTCCTACTGGTTATATCTTTAAGCTTTTCCTGTGTCACTTTAGTTTTTTGAAGTAATATGATGTTCGGTTTCTCAATTTGGATCCGTTCCTTTAGATACCTCAACTTACCCTTTGAGTTGAGGTCTCTTATGTTCCATGATACCAACTTCATTGGGGGATGGGAGAGGGGTAGTGAGAGAGCGTTGGTAATATTCTGTCAATACATTGGCTTGCCCAAAGTTAACTAAGATTGCCCCAGCTCCCTGGATCACTTCGCTAGTGGGTTGTTTGCCTTTCTTCCTAGAGCCTGAGTTAGATTCCGCCCGCCTTCACTAGGCTGCAAGTCCATCACTAACAACAATGGAAGTGGAAACGGGTTCTAAAAACCCCAAGAATAAACAACCGAGTAAACGCAAAGGCCCAGAAGGACAATCTACAGACAAAGAAACCCAACAAGTTCTTTCCCACGTCTGCCACACACTAGAACACGATGTGAAGATGGAACGACTCAACTCCGATGGGAGGGTTATGGTCGCATTCTTGCGACACTGGGCCAAAGATGGATCAACTGACATTCATAGTGAAAAGGTCAATATGAATATTGCCCATTAAGACGATCACTATGAATATTCTGCACACCTAGTGGGTCGTCTCCCTTTCTTCCTAGAGCCCGAGTAATATTTTAATATTACTTAAGATAAAATATAATATTACATTTTTTTGTTTGAGGTAATGTGAGTATTGAGATGACTCGCATGTTTAACCCGTGGTTTTAGTAATTGCGATCCAAGGGCATTTAAGCAATAAAAATTACCCCATAATGGTCTGGGCCAAACGATTCCTTGGCATGACTTCAAACGAGTGACCTTTTCACTATGAAGTGCCTTAACATACACCCTCTCACCATCATAGTGGACAATATTAATAGTATTATATTATATTATGTTACATTATATTATGGTATATATTATATAAATGAGAGTTATATTTCGATTTATGAAAATATAAATGATAGTTATGTTTGAAATATAAAATTATGTTACTTATTATAGATATTGAAATATTTTATTTATGGTTAATTAAAATATTTTTATGTTATTAAAATATTTGTCTTAAATATTACATGTTAACTAAACATAAAATGAATTAGACATAATGTAATATCAATAATATTATTTTTACATGTCTTTTCTCAACTACATATTAAGTAATGAAGGAATTACATATTTCCTCGGAGTGAAAAGTAAATTAGGTTTTTTACTTTCAATTATTTTATCTCTATATAAATATTTTTATTTTATTAATATAATTTTGTCTTAAATATTATATGTTAACTAAATATAAAATGAATAAGACATCATGTAATATCAATCATATTATTTTTACATGTATTTTCTCAACTACATATTAAGTAATGAAGGAATTACATATTTCCTAGTAGTGAAAAGTAAATTAGTTTTTTAACTTTAAATTATTTTATCTCTATACAAATTTGATTAAAATTAAGATCAGAATTGAAGATTTTATTTATGGGTGACATTTGTTTTCTTGTTACTATTTTTTAATTTGTTAACGTAAGTATTATTTATTATTTTTAAAGGTAATGTTACATGACAATGTCTCCCTCATACATGGTATGCATAGAGGTGCTATACAACAAAGTATGAGGGAGATGTTGGTACATTTGAAAATAATAAAATAATAATTACAACAACAAATTAAAAGTTAGTAATAAAAAAATCAACCATCCATAAAATACTTCAATTTCCACTTTAATTTTACATCCAATTTATATAGAAATAATGTAATAGAAAGTAAAAAATAAATAAATCATTCTCTAACATTAACTTGATATGTAATTCATTCCCTCCTTAATACGGAGTCATGTAAAAATAATTTAATTAATATTATTTGATGAAAAAATAATATAATTGATATTACTGATATTTAATTCATTTTAAATTTAGTTGGTTTAAAATACAATTTACTCATAGTAAAAAATATATTTTATACTTAGCCATGATTAAAATATTTCATTTCCATATTAAATAACATAACTTTATATAAAGTTTAAATAAAGGGAAACAAACCGATTTAAATTATCTAGAGTTAAATAATTTGGCTATCAAAGTTAAGATCGATGTAGGTTGGCTATATATATGTGTGTGTGTTTATTTTGAAATATGATTTATAATATAATATAATATAACATTATATTATAATATGTTACCAATCATATTATATAAATGAGAATCATATTAGAAAAAAATGCTACTATTAATATTAAAATATATAAAATATTATTATAATTTATTTTAGTTTAATTATATCTAGATATGTAGTATTTTTAATTATATAGATAGATGTTTATTTTGGAATATGTCTTGAATATAATATAATATTAGACTATTATAGTAAACTGATTTAAATTATCTAGAGTTAAATAATTTGGCTATCGAAGTTAAGATCGATGTAGGTTGGCTATATATATGTGTGTTTATTTTGAAATATGATTTATAATATTATGATATAACATTATATTATAATATATTACCAATCATATTATATAAATGAGAATTATATTAGAAAAAATGCTACTATAAATATTAAAATATATAAAATATTATTATAATTCATTTTAGTTTAATTATATCTAGATATGTAGTATTTTTAATTATATAGATAGATGTTTATTTTGGAATATGTCTTAAATATAATATAATATTAGACTATTATAGTATATGTAAGGTACTTACAATTTAAACTTTAATTCTTTTTCCTATGATTGGCATGGTAACATAAACATTGAAAATCCATGTTACCTCCAATGTGACGTAGTAATGTATTTTTCCACGAGGTTAAAGTATTTTGCTGTGAACATTCTTAATGCTTGTTATGTTTGTCTGAATGATCATTAACATGTGTTGACAAGCCTAAAAACCATATTCGAATATGGAACACATTTTGGAGTAGTAAAGATGAAAGGCTTATGAAAATTCACAAGCACAAGAGCCATTGCATTCTGAACCAAATTAGTGCGCAAGGGTGTCTGATCATTGAATATTGAAGAAGTTATTTCTTTTTGATAGATATAGGACAACTATTGTATGGAGAGACTTTTACTATGCCATTTTTGTTTACCCAAAAGGCACTCCAACATATGTAAAGTATTGTCAAGAAAAAATTCCGACTACTCTCCCCTTGAGACAATGTCACTTTGACATAGACCAAGTTATTCACTGCTTCCTTGAGAAACTCCCCCAAAGCCCATGATGACTCCATTTTTTCATTGTAGTCACAAGTTTCTCCTTCCTTTTCCATATGTTAGCTGGCTACCTTATGTTGTCCGCATTTTCTTTTTGCTCATTGTCTGGTCTGCTTGGTGTTAATTTTGTTTTATGTATGTAAATATTTAGTTTATATAGCAACTTGTAGCCTTTGGCCATATGGCCAATATTTCTAGACAAATAACATTTTATATGGCCAAGAAATTAAACAAATAGAGTCAATTCTACTTTCCTTACATACATTTTGGATTCAATAGCTCTATGTCCAAATTCGTTGCACATATAATAGTAACCATTCAAATGATTTGTGTACATGGTGGATGAATGTATTATCTATTTGCTTGCTTGAGGAAGCCTTTTTATTTGTTCAAATGAGCAAAAAATCTCTTTTGAGATCTTCCAACTTTGCTCAATTTATCACCAAGAAGAAATGAAATTTTCGCAAATGACCATTTCTTCATCTCATTCTTTGGATCTTGATGTTGCTTTTGTTTTTGTTTCATTCTTTAAAAATCATGTTGTAGTTGGATTCTTCTTCTGAATGTATTTTTAGGGTTGCTTCATTATCCTTTATGACTATCTTTTCTGCATTCTTTATGAATACAACCTCCTCTTTTAACTACTTACACAACTTGTTCTTTTCATCTAAAATTCTTCTAGCTGAAATAATCTTACTCTAGTCTTTCACACTATACCTCTCTCTCCTTTAGCGGATTGTTCATCAACTTTTCTAGTCTTCTTAGCTGTTCAAGTTGGGTCTTCAGACTAACAATTTTCTCCATGAATTATTGTTCTCTCTATCACATATTTGTAACAATTTGTTATGGTCCATGTTTTCATTC